>JBAIAA010000179.1:1800000-2235655 GCA_037893245.1 Crossaster papposus
GAATAGTGTGTCATCGAGGTGTGTAATAAGAGTAGCTTCCTTACCTGTTCATACACCTTGAGAACCTGTTCACAGCTCCTCTCGCCGTGGCAGTGGATCGCCATCTGCTTCCCCTCTTGGTGATGTTTCTTGACGGTCTCGAAGAGGGCATCAGTTTCCATGTTCAGGACACCATAGCCAGGTGCCTTGGGAAAGCCCAGGGTTTCGGTCAGTGGGGTGAACATGTACGGCTCACGGACCGCAGCAGTGCCGCAGTGCGGGGAGCCATCTGCTACCAGCTTCAGACCGGCTTCCCAGAGACGGGCGCTGTAGTTACCAACTCCACCTTCGCTGGAGCTCTGTTCCTTCTTGGGTCTGACGCGTCCTAGCTGGGGGATGCACTTTTGCTGTATGGTGCCAGTCGTTTTATTGTTGGCATCTCCATCCTTCACTGCATGGGTCATTCTGTAAAGACCTGCAAGGCATTTGGAGAAATGTTGGAGGTTACGGCACTAGTAGGCCCCCCTAGTTGATTAAGAAAATTTGGACGTAGTATTCTTGAATTAAAAAATACCCGTCATATTCTGGAGAGTGGTGTGTCAACTCACCTAGACGGACTGGAAAGTCGGGGGCATCAGCTGCCTTCTTGAGAACCTCATCCATCTCTGGAGTGGGCATGTAAGCCAAGTCAGTCACGGTAGTCAGGCCGGCCGAGGCGTAGGATCTCCACTGGTCATAGAAAGACTGAGCCATGGCCTCCTCGTTGGGCAATGGGGCTTGACCCATGACCAACATGATGGCTGGCTCTTCAAACAGTTGACCAGTTGGATTTCCTTTAGTATCCAGGACCACAGTACCTCCAGATGGACTTGGGTAGTTCTGGCCAATCTGGAGAAAAAAAATTGGGAACCTTTATATAATAGTGATGAAAGAGGAAGCAAATTTCCCACTTTAAGATCTTGTTCTAAAAGTAGAATTTCAAAATTAGGCATCCTTTGAAATTTGGAATAACTTAACTAGAACTTGTGCAAATCCAATTTAAATACAAAAATTAAAGAGGTTAAACGAAGTCACAAGCTATAAACATTTAATTATGAAAAGCTATTAGAACTTGCTTCCGGTTTGGGTGCCTTGAGAGCTGGGTGGTTAACCCAAGCCACGTGACCGCTCTGTCCAACCACGACGACCGGAATGGTGGAGGAGAAGTTGTTATCAAGGAAGTCGGCGCTGAGCGCGGGCAAATCGGAGATAAGTTCAGGGTCCCAGCCGAAGAAGATGCCCCAGTCTTTGTTGTTGGGGTTTGCGGCCAACTCGGTCATCCTGTTTACCATTACAGTGCGGATAGCGTTGTATGATCTGTGGGGTATAAAGAGATCGAGATTTTGTCATTTAATACATTTCTAGGTTTTCAAAATACTATAAATAATAAATGAAAGTATAACTATACATTGTCGGCTCCCCTAAAGGTTTGTCGATACGTATTAAACTACTTTTGCTCAGTTTGCAGTAGTATAAATCACAGTAAATATTTAACTTTTTAATCGTGTTGCCAGTCAAACAAGTTCAGCAAAGTTCAAATAAACCGAGTTAATTTGCCTCATTGTTGCCACTTATACCTGTAATTGAGAGCACTGATGTTGATGTACTGGCTGCGCATGAGGGCACACTGGATAGCATGTTGGTGTGGCTCAATAAAGCCCGGCATCAGGGTCTGTTGGTTAAGGAAGAAGACCTGCGTCTTGGGTCCAGCGTGACTGAAGACAGAGTCCATGGTACCCACGGCTAGGATGGCATCACCGCCGATGGCCACGGCCTCGATCTTAGGCGGGAGTTCGGCTCCGTTGGACGGGTTGGCTTCAGGTTCCTCCATGGTGATTATTTCACCTCCGTAGAAGATAATGTCGGCTTTTCCAGCCATGATTAGACCTTATAATTTGGGGTAAATTTGAAAACGGCATTTATGGGGTAAAATCAATAGCGGGGCTGGTCTGTTTGGGTATGATATAGCTCATCCTTTAGATTACATCTTGATCTTACCAAAAGAGCCAATATAAAAACGCCATTTCTTCTCCTTTTCACATAATGAAATCATGTTATCAACTTGAAACCATTAAAAGTTAGTAAATTTGACATTTAACACCCAACCCCAAGCCAACACCCAAATGTACAAGAAAAAACTTTTGCCCATTAATCAAATTGACCTGACCAATTACTTGCTCAGTGCATCGCACCATAGAGCAAGGAACAGATTGCACCCAACCCCCGCCCAAACACCCAACTACCACGCCCATCGGCTCGCCGGAGTTACCTTCTTCGTGCTGATTCGGACGAGCAATACTCAACACAACCCAGAGATGAGACGGCGAAATAAAGAGGCCTTATCGTTATCAGCGCAGGGTTTAAATACCTTGCGGGTCGACCACATGAACCTCCAACAATGTATCACAAAAAGGCGCCCAAACGGATCACCTGATGAACAACTTTGGCTGTTCCATTTGCCGTCGGTTACCTACCCCGTTTTGTCGTCCCTTTTATTGAAATGAGTAGGGAGTAAAGAAAGTGACGGTAAGCACTCTCCCCAACTTGGATAGCTGCTCTTAATCGCGCCCAATACCTTTTAATCCGATGGCATTTTAACAATGCTACCCTGCAACCCCCCGAAAAATTTACGGCTATTATCATTCTAAATAAAAACACCAGCCAATTCAACAATGTAACTTAATTGCCCGGATTTATTGCTGCCTACAGTCTATTGAATTGAATGCTGTATGACAAATAACAAAATGTTTGAGGAATGTTTTGTTACATGAACACAAATTTATTAGGACACGGCTGCGGCTTGAAATTACACTATCGGTAGCGGATTGATGAGCCGCTTCTCATAGAGCCGTTTCTCGTGTGATCACCGTCGCGGCTAAGTACAAGTGAGGAGGACTTGAGGAGCACGTGTTCGTGCTTGCATTTAGAATTGGCGCCCCGCAGTTCAATAGGGTAAGACCATAGAGCCATATTAAATTAATTAATTTAATCATGTAGCTCTATGGGTAAGACCAATAGCGCCATCTAGTGGTCGCGCCGCGACGAACATAATGCAATTAAGGGCCTTTTCGAATCCCTGGCTTCGTTTCGTCTTTGGCTTAAGGCGATTTTTTGACTCCCAACTGCAAGATCTCCAGCCACATTCTGACGCCTGTTGCACTTCAGAAACATTCATTTGATTGATGTGAACCCAAAAGTTAGACTATTTCAACTTTCTTCCATTTCTATTTGCTTCTCAGTATTTCGGAATTCGGAGGCGAAGCCAAAGCCAAAGACGAAGCAACGGTTTCGAAAAGGCCCATAGGATCGGATCCAGGGGTGCGTTCCACTCCAGCGAACGTTGCCAACGTTGGCCAACGTTCGCGCAAACAGTTCGCGTAAGTGGAACGCACCCCTAGCCCGATCTTTGTTATGTTTAGTTTTATTGAAAATAAAATCATATTCATAACAACAATTCTTGCTCATATATTTTGGATATGTAAACATTTTATTGATTTCATATACATTCATAAACATATATAGTTTATTTTAATATTCACTTTTGGAAGTATTAATTTCATCAAATCATAGATCAAATCAAACCAAGATATCGAAGATGACGGGTACAAATTCTTACATCAATTTTGATTGGCCAATCCTGGAGGTGTGTCTTGCTTTATGCAAGTCACACAAACAAAATCCTTTAAGGAATATCACCCAATCGGATGATATTTTCAGTCTTCATTACAAACAGTAAAATATGCCTTGATCGGGATATAATGTATTTCGGGTATTATATCTGGCTATCCTGAATGGCATAATAGCCGGTGTGGCGGTCTCACTTCTCCGGGGTGCTCACTTCTCCGAAAGGGAAATTTCGCTTCAACACGCATGCGCAAAATTGCGCAGTGGTTTACATTTTCGCCGACTTTATTCTGTGTGCTGAGTTCTTTGGTGATGGTGCACGTAAGATTGTAGGATGTGTCTACTTTATATGGTGGCTCTGAAGGGACATCGCACATCGCAAATTTCTGCGCAGATTTCTGCGATGTCGCCGATTTTAACGCACATTTCGGCGCCGATTTCTGCGATATTGCACATTTTATCGCACATTTCGGCGCCGATTTCTGCGATATTGCACATTTTATCGCACATTTCGGCGCCGATTTCTGCGATATTGCACATTTTATCGCACATTTCGGCGCCGATTTCTGCGATATTGCACATTTTATCGCACATTTCGGCGCCGATTTCTGCGATATTGCACATTTTATCGCACATTTCGGCGCCGATTTCTGCGATATTGCACATTTTATCGCACATTTCGGCGCCGATTTCTGCGATATTGCACATTTTATTGCACATTTCGGCGCCGATTTCTGCGATATTGCACATTTTATCGCACATTTCGGCGCAGAAATCTGCAATATCGCACATTTTATCGCACATTTCTGCGCAGAATTCTGCGATATTGCAGATTTTATCGCACATTTCTGCGCAGAATTCTGCGATATTGCAGATTTTATCGCACATTTCTGCGCAGAATTCTGCGATATTGCAGATTTTATCGCACATTTCTGCGCAGAATTCTGCGATATTGCACATTTTATCGCACATTTCTGCGCAAAATTTTGCGATATTGCAGATTTTATCGCACATTTCTGCGCAGAAATCTGCAATATCGCACATTTTATCGCACATTTTCTGCGCCGATTTCTGCGACATTGCAGATTTTATCGCACATTTCTGCGCAGAAATCTGCGACATCGCACATTTTATCGCACAATTTATCGCACATTTTTTTCAACATTCGAACGTGTGTTTGGCATTTGAATGTCGAAAAAGGAGCTGGTAGTATGAATATTGAACGTCGAACGAGGAACTACGTGCAAACAGCTTCGTACAGTATACCACACACAATCACTCCATTTCGAATGCAGAATACTATTGAACTATTGAACAAATTCAAATAAAATTAACCACCAGGGAGATAAATGTCCATTCTTAATTATTTTCTTTTCTTTTCGACTTTTGTTTTATTTTTAACTCAACAAAATACACAAAACAAAACAAATTATATAATTGTTATTACCGGTATTCAATCTGCACAAACTAAGTTTGAAGAATTTGCAATTATGCACAGTATTTATACTGGCAAAGGCTATCTTTTTTTTACATAATTGAATCTGAATAAATACTCAAGTGTAGGCACCCGATGCTTAAATCTACAGTTAAAAATAACAAAATAATGCAAAGATTCAAAATAAAATTAGGATGATCAATATAATTGTATCCAAAACAATAGATTTATAACATAATTATGTTTAAACACACATGAGCATGGCTTTCCCACCAGTTTTTAAATTAAATCCATTCCTTTTAACTTGTTCACACTCAAACAAAATATGCTTCATTGTCTCTGAAAGATTTGAACAAAAAGAGTAAGAATCATCATCCACAATTTTCCTTTGGAAAAGTCTAACATTTGTCATTAACCCTAACCTTCCAAAATCCTCCAGAATCCTCCTTGCAAAATGCAGGACCAGTGCAGGGAGAATCACTAAGGTCACTTGGAAGTTAATGCATCGAAAGACTTTAGGGCTTTGGGGGTTTTTGCCACTGGAGGATAAAGCAGGATCCAGGTCCTAAGGCCTAAACTCTGATGCTGAATGATTTGGCAGGATTAAGGTTACTTGGGTATTTATCCAAATAAGAATTTTGAAGGATTCAGGTTATTTGTTAATTTGTACTTTCACACTGCTCGTGCTCTATGTACATGCTCCATAGAGCTTCAGTCAAGATGTAAGTTATGTGTCAAGGATAGGAGACGTTAACAAACCAAGAGTCATGTGTGAAGAGTGACTGCAGACCCTTGTAGTACTAATGCCTGCACTTATTAGCACTTGTTTGTTCCATGTTTGGGTGCTTTTATTTCAATGATAAACCAACTCATAGCAGGATTTTGCAGGATTCAGGCAGTGGTCACCAGTAACAAATAATGTAGGATTTTGCATGCAGGGTTCAGGTTACATGGAGTTTTAACACTTTGGAATTGCAGGATTTTTCAGGAATCAGGTTATGTTCAACAAAAATAGGGTAGGGAGTTAGGGTTTAAGAATTCATATTAATTTTATACTGGAAGATTTATGTTTTAAACTCTTTAATTACAAGATATAAAAGTCAAAAATAAATCTTACTCCATTCCTCCTTATGAATGTCAAATTCACGACTAAATTTAGTCAGTACTAGTACTACTAGAGGTTCGAGAATTATACAATATAAAAAAGGAACACATTTGTTTAGTAGACCAACCTGCATTATCATAATTATACATACATATATTATTTCCTCTATAATCCAACACTGATTTATAGCAAAAACCACTTTCAAAATATTCTTTCAAATGACCGGGATGGCAGAATTAATACCTCTCCAGTACATAAAATAAATATCTTGGACCCCTCTATTTACCCAAGTCTCCAACGAAATAATGTTGCCATTGCATACAAAAAGATGGCTTTTATCTTATCTTCATTCCCTTATCCAAGGTTTTTAATTGTGGTTTAAATAAAGGGAAATGTCCTCACAAAAACATACAGGCTGCATGTTATTAAATTAATTGAAAAAGAGAATAAGGTTATACATGTACATGTACATGTACATGTAAACACAGTACCGGTATACTTGTACATGACATGTACATAAAGAGGTTAAGGTTATATGTGCATATAGTACATGTGCATATAGTACATGTGCATATAGTACATGTGCATATAGTACATGTGCATATAGTACATGTGCATATAGTACATGTGCATATAGTACATGTGCATAATACATGTGCATATAGTACATGTGCATATAGTGCATATGATGTGCATATAGTGCATATATATACATGTGCATATATAGTACGGTACATGTGCATATATAGTACATGTGCATATATAGTACATGTGCATATGGTACATGTACATATAGTACCGCACATGTATTATGCACATGTACTATGCACATGTACTATGCACATGTACTATATGCACATGTACTATATATGCACATGTACCATATATGCACATGTACTATATATGCACATGTATGCACTATATGCACATGTACCGGTACTATATGCACTAGTGCACATGTACTATATGCACTATATGCACATGTACTATATGCACTATATGCACATGTACTATATGCACATGTACTATATAACCTTAACCTCTTTATGTACATGTCATGTACATGTATACTGTGTTTACATGTACATGTCATGTACATGTATACTGTGTTTACATGTACATGTAGATGTACATGTATAACCTTATTCTCTTTTTCAATTAATTTAATAACATGCAGCCTGTACGTTTTTGTGAGGACATTTCCCTTTATTTAAACCACAATTAAAAACCTTGGATAAGGGAATGAAGATAAGATAAAAGCCATCTTTTTGTATGCAATGGCAACATTATTTCGTTGGAGACTTGGGTAAATAGAGGGGTCCAAGATATCTATTTTATGTACTGGAGAGGTATTAATTCTGCCATCCCGGTCATTTGAAAGAATATTTTGAAAGTGGTTTTTGCTATAAATCAGTGTTGGATTATAGAGGAAATAATATATGTATGTATAATTATGATAATGCAGGTTGGTCTACTAAACAAATGTGTTCCTTTTTTATATTGTATAATTCTCGAACCTCTAGTACTAGTACTGACTAAATTTAGTCGTGAATTTGACATTCATAAGGAGGAATGGAGTAAGATTTATTTTTTGACTTTTATATCTTGTAATTAAAGAGTTTAAAACATAAATCTTCCAGTATAAAATTAATATGAATTCTTAAACCCTAACTCCCTACCCTATTTTTGTTGAACATAACCTGATTCCTGAAAAATCCTGCAATTCCAAAGTGTTAAAACTCCATGTAACCTGAACCCTGCATGCAAAATCCTACATTATTTGTTACTGGTGACCACTGCCTGAATCCTGCAAAATCCTGCTATGAGTTGGTTTATCATTGAAATAAAAGCACCCAAACATGGAACAAACAAGTGCTAATAAGTGCAGGTATTAGTACTACAAGGGTCTGCAGTCACTCTTCACACATGATTCTTGGTTTGTTAACGTCTCCTATCCTTGACACATAACTTACACCTTGACTGAAGCTCTATGGAGCATGTGCATAGAGCACGAGCAGTGTGAAAGTACAAATTAACAAATAACCTGAATCCTTCAAAATTCTTATTTGGATAAATACCCAAGTAACCTTAATCCTACCAAATCATTCAGCATCAGAGTTTAGGCCTTAGGACCTGGATCCTGCTTTATCCTCCAGTGGCAAAAACCCCCAAAGCCCTAAAGTCCTTCGATGCATTAACTTCCAAGTGACCTTAGTGATTCTCCCTGCAAAGTTCTGCATTTTGCAAGGAGGATTCTGGAGGATTTTGGAAGGTTAGGGTTAATGACAAATGTTAGACTTTTCCAAAGGAAAATTGTGGATGATGATTCTTACTCTTTTTGTTCAAATCTTTCAGAGACAATGAAGCATATTTTGTTTGAGTGTGAACAAGTTAAAAGGAATGGATTTAATTTAAAAACTGGTGGAAAAGCCATGCTCATGCGTTTAAACATAATTATGTTATAAATCTATTGTTTTGGATACAATTATATTGATCATCCTAATTTTATTTTGAATCTTTGCATTATTTTGTTATTTTTAACTGTAGATTTAAGCATCGGGTGCCTACACTTGAGTATTTATTCAGATTCAATTATGTAAAAAAAAGATAGCCTTTGCCAGTATGAATACTGTGCATAATTGCAAATTCTTCAAACTTAGTTTGTGCAGATTGAATACCGGTAATAACAATTATATAATTTGTTTTGTTTTGTGTATTTTGTTGAGTTAAAAATAAAACAAAAGTCGAAAAGAAAAGAAAATAATTAAGAATGGACATTTATCTCCCTGGTGGTTAATTTTATTTGAATTTGTTCAATAGTTCAATAGTATTCTGCATTCGAAATGGAGTGATTGTGTGTGGTATACTGTACGAAGCTGTTTGCACGTAGTTCCTCGTTCGACGTTCAATATTCATACTACCAGCTCCTTATTCGACATTCAAATGCCAAACACACGTTCGAATGTTGAAAAAAATGTGCGATAAATTGTGCGATAAAATGTGCGATGTCGCAGATTTCTGCGCAGAAATGTGCGATAAAATCTGCAATGTCGCAGAAATCGGCGCAGAAATGTGCGATAAAATGTGCGATGTCGCAGATTTCTGCGCAGAAATGTGCGATAAAATCTGCAATATCGCAAAATTTTGCGCAGAAATGTGCGATAAAATGTGCGATATTGCAGATTTCTGCGCAAAAATGTGCGATAAAATCTGCAATATCGTAGATTTCTGCGCAGAAATGTGCGATAAAATCTGCAATATCGCAGAATTCTGCGCAGAAATGTGCGATAAAATCTGCAATATCGCAGAATTCTGCGCAGAAATGTGCGATAAAATGTGCGATATTGCAGATTTCTGCGCAAAAATGTGCGATAAAATCTGCAATATCGTAGATTTCTGCGCAGAAATGTGCGATAAAATCTGCAATATCGCAGAATTCTGCGCAGAAATGTGCGATAAAATCTGCAATATCGCAGAATTCTGCGCAGAAATGTGCGATAAAATGTGCGATATTGCAGATTTCTGCGCAGAAATGTGCGATAAAATCTGCAATATCGCAGAATTCTGCGCAGAAATGTGCGATAAAATGTGCGATATTGCAGATTTCTGCGCCGAAATGTGCGATAAAATGTGCAATATCGCAGAAATCGGCGCCGTTAATGTGCAATATCGCAAAAATCGGCGCCGAAATGTGCGATAAAATGTGCAATATCGCAGAAATCGGCGCCGAAATGTGCGATAAAATGTGCAATATCGCAGAAATCGGCGCCGAAATGTGCGATAAAATGTGCAATATCGCAGAAATCGGCGCCGAAATGTGCGATAAAATGTGCAATATCGCAGAAATCGGCGCCGAAATGTGCGATAAAATGTGCAATATCGCAGAAATCGGCGCCGAAATGTGCGATAAAATGTGCAATATCGCAGAAATCGGCGCCGAAATGTGCGATAAAATGTGCAATATCGCAGAAATCGGCGCCGAAATGTGCGATAAAATGTGCAATATCGCAGAAATCGGCGCCGAAATGTGCGATAAAATCGGCGACATCGCAGAAATCTGCGCAGAAATGTGCGATGTGCGATGTCCCTTCAGAGCCACCATAACTTTACATACAGGGTCCGGTACGCGGCGACGGGGCGCGTGCGGCAAAGTTGTACTACATCGTACAACTACTGCTGTACTCGAACCAACATATCGATTGGATTGTATATTTATTATACTTATTCATGATGACAGAAATAGGGTCAAATAAAATGTGTTTAAAAAAGTGTGCAGTTGCCTGTTGCATTTATTTATAATAATAATAATAATAACGAATATTCGTAATGCGGTGGTAGGCCAATCCATCAAAAAGATTTATGCCTCATTTGATGGTTGCTCAGAGATATAATTAAAACTTCCCCTCAGTTCAGTCAATAATTTCTATCTGATGAAAACAACTTGCTACAATCTTCAAAATAAGATATTTTCCAATATGTGTTGATCCTGTTGCCCAATTCGGTTGTCTTTTCCCTATATAGTTGGTCCCAATTGGTGATAGCGCCCTCTGTCGGTAGCTCGGCATCAGGAGAAGTGAGCACAGCGGATAAATGAGTATGTGATTGTAACGTGCTGACTTATCCGCTCAATCCGCCCGGAGAAGCTAGCACGCCGGAGAAGTGAGACCGCCACACCGGCTAGTTGGCCACGCCTACGTTTGGTGCGCACGCGTATTTGGCTTCAGTACGTAGTGGACGGAAATGGCGGCTTCAAAGTACGTATATTTTTGCTGGCATTTGTGGCAAAGACATGACATTTTTAAAGATGTTGTGTGACATTTTTTGTGTAAAAAGATTTGCAATTTTGTTGTTTTGCATGTGTTTGTTTTGGAGAAAGGACAGGCCTAGTATAATTGACTTTCACGTTGTGTCAAAACTCGAACTCGATCAACCAAATGCCAACATTATCATGACTGTACAAATTCATGAATACAACTAGTGAACTACGTGTACCGGTACATGTACAATGTACATCCGCCATATAGGGATGTACTAGCACTACACTCGGAGTCAGATTTAACAAAATGTATATCTGTATTGTATTGGTGGCAAATCATTCCCAGTGGAAAACATCACACTAAAACTAGTTGATCGGCCGGGCAATTTATATTTAGACTTTATAAATTAAACTTCAATTAAAATCTTTGGCTTTAGTTTTACATCAATACTTATAAAACAAAAATTGGCCGACCCAGCTAACCAAAAAACGTTCCATGAACGTATACGGTAATGTTTCCGGAACGTTTGGAAAAAACGTTGCGGGAACGTAAATGTGTGGAGTTCTCTTGACGTCCTTTGAACGTTACAAAGAAACGTGAAATAACATTCGTACAACATTCAGAGCACATTGGCAAGATAACAAAATCTACTGTTGAACACTCTAATTATGTACATATTTACTGCGTGTACAGATTACGTAATACCACATTAACTTATTACACATTGCAATTACACATACATACAATAATAACCTATATATTCCTATTATATATTACCTACTGAACACTGCACCATTGCATAGTTTCATGCAGATTTTGAAGGTGGCCGTGTTACATCCTGATGGTAACCGATAATTGCTCCAGCCCCTCTCACTATATGGGGATCTTCTCCGTTGTCTGCAGTTGATTAAGATGGTCGTATCGCTGTCGATGGCGGAGAGGGTTCCCATATTAAATCATGTAGTACTAGTAGTAGTAATAGTAGTAGTATTTTGTATTTAGTAATTTGTATTTAGTATTTAGTGTTAGTATTTAGTGTTTACTTCCATTATTCATTGATTTGTTTTTTATCTTGCCTCCCTTTATTTATTGCCTTATCTAACATATCTAGTAAAACAATTGTGTATGTATTTGTTTTTGAAATTGTATATATATATATCTATTTATTGTTTTTATAGTAAATTGTAACATAATATTTTTATATAGGCCCTACTTAATTTATTTTTAATTTTTTTTATTTTTTGTTGTAACTTTTGTTGCTCACTGGATGTGGGGTAGCTGGCCTACGGGCTACAGTATGTATTTGCTTTTGCTACTCCTTGCCCATTCAGTGTGTATAGTCTTTTGTAATTCATGTTCATTGTGTCCACTATTGTGTGTACCTATTTTGCATTGTCTGTTGTGTTTGGCAAAATAAATAATAATAATAATAATAATAATAACTACAAACTTAGCTATTGCCGTTGTTAGTTTTATAGTTCGCTTTTTTGTCCACGAAAAAGTCGCAGCAAATTTTTATGAATAATGTCAGCATTTGAATACGAATAAAATGTAATGCGATTTTTTTCTCACTAATGCCCAAAAATCAAAATTTAATCGAGGAATCGTTTGAATAATTACATATCATGGTCAAAAAAGTGAATTGTTGGACTAAATACCACAATTTAACATCGACTATTGTGAACACACATTTCCTCCCTTCTGATTGGTCAGTTGCTGTAGGTAAATTTCCTGACGTACGAAGAACGTGTTAGGAACGTTACAAAAAAAAAGGTACATTCCGACGTCCATATAACGATCTTCGAACGTTGTTAATAACGTTATCTGAATGTTACAATGCAACGTTTCTTTCAAACGTCCGCATAATGTTCCGTCAACGTTTTCACAGAACGTGACCAAGGATGACATTTCAGGAACGTTATGAAAACGTTATGTGTTAGCTGGGGATACGGTATATATTCCTAGTATTCGGGGTCCGTCTTTAAAACATGTCATTCTGCACATTTGTCACAGTGAGATTTTTCCATATTAAGTTTTGGGTTTTCTTTGTCATTTTGATGAAAGGTACTGAAAATGGAGGAGATTCGTCAGTTGACACTGAAAGACAAAGAACACAAGGATACGACCTTATATCGACTCCAGAAAGGTAGGTCAAAGGTTAAGGATTTGGAGGTTAAAGGTCAACACATGTTTTACAACACATTCCATCACTTCAGCTTTTCAATCTGTCCGCCAGCTAGCTAAGCGATAATTTTTTGAGGTGTTTAATTTCAAAGTTTTATTTTTACATTATTGCTGAACACACCTTCCGGCTTCACTGAAGGACAACTTATAATTTAATATGCGCGTGTCTAATGAATATTCATGATGTACCTCCCAACACAGGATGGAGACTACATTTCGTCCTGGGTCCATCTCTCCAATCCAAACAGATTCATGTCTTCACTAACCATCCCCCGGGACACACCCCTGTAAAGCGTCCCTTCAACCGTGGTGAGTTCTACGAGTTGGAATGGAAGACGGATTCCAAATCACGCTTGGACAAGTCCGACCAGTACTGTGAAGTGCGTCTGCACATAGCTGGATCATTTCAGTATTATTTCACACATGGATCAAGGTGAGTGGTCATGTCATTGTTACAATTAGTAATCGCAAATAACGCTCGAGTGAATTTGCACAATCTTTAATAAGAATTGTGTGAAAAACGAAGCAGGCATTTCCTTCTCACTGTACTTTGTAGGTATTGTAAAAATTCACTTAAGTGTTCTTGCGATGCGATTTATGGGTTCATACATAAACTGTTGAGTGCAATATTTCATTACATACTCCTCGAGATTGTGGGAGCACTTTGTACCCAGTTTTTCTGACTCTGGAACCAAAGAAATCCAAAGTCAAGGACGAAGATAATAAACTACCAAAAGACTGTCTGTAACGTAGTAATTGACACAACCATCAGAATTCTTGGCGTCTAGACAACTTTCATCTCACCAAAGAGCAAACTTCTTCTCTTTCTAGCAATGCACCTCAGGGCTCGGGCTATTTTGTGGTTGATCCAACCCTCAAGTTAACCAGCGACACAGACATCTTAGAGCTAGACTGCATCACGCTACAGACTGTCCTGACTAAGTGTCTAGGTCCTCTGTCAGAATGGGAACACCGCTTAGCTACAGCGAGGGAGACGGGATATAACTTCCTTCACTTCACTCCCATTCAGGAGTTGGGAGCTTCTAATTCGGCTTACTCCATTCGAGATCAGGTAAGATACTCCGTATTGGGTTTGATGAGCACTGTTTTCCAATGCTACCCGAGAGTTTTTGAGAAAACATTCACAAGCTTACCCAATTGGGGCTCAAACCAATAATCTCCTGATTTCTAGTGCAGCTCTGAGCTGTCTTAACACTACATCACCAAGTCAGGGTCAGCTGGCCTGTTGGAATCTCGTGTATCGGTGGTTTGTCCTAATTTATCACTTTTTTATTGCTTTTCTTGAGCTGCCAAGAAACAAGATACAAGCTCTCTTGAATTGAAGGGAATCAATTAAACCCAGGACATCCTTACGACCAATGCATCCCTTGCCACTTGTCCATCAAGCTTACAAGCTCTTAGAGAGCAACGGTCTGTAAATGCAAAGCTATATCCAAAAATAAAATGTGTAAAGATAAAGTCGTACTATTAATCCTTACTAAAAGTATCACTCTAAATGTGATTTTTGAACTCTGCAGCATAAACTCAGCCCCCTCTTCACCAGCAAGGGACAACAACCTGTCACCAACGATGACATATCAGCCTTGGTGGTCAAACTCCAATATGACTGGGGTATGCTTAGTCTGTGTGACGTGGTCTGGAACCACACCTCCTTTGATAGTCCGTGGCTCATTGAACACCCAGAGTGCGCCTACAACGTTGACAACTCCCCGCATCTCCGTCCGGCCTACGTCTTGGACCGTATCCTCTGGCACTTTACGCTGGAGGTCATTGAAGGGAAATGGACACAACATAGCGTATCACCAATCATCCAATGTGAAGAACACATACAGGTAAATCCACACCCATTTTTTATCGCTTATCCCTTTAAACTTCTTTAAAGTTTAAACCCTAACAAACCTTAACCTTAAAAAATCCTTGCAAAATATTCCTAATTCCTCTAAAAAAAATACCTCTGTTGTTTTTTAAATTCTTTTTAACATTCAATTTCTGCCCTGTTGTACATGAAATTCTAGTAGTTTTCAGTCTTGAAGTGAGAATAAATTGAAACTGGGAAAGTACTAGTGTCCTTACAAACATTATGAACAATTGGGTGCATAGAGTTACAACACTTTATTCAAATCTTCCTGCAGAATATACGCAGTGTTCTTGCTGATAAAGTGCTACCAAAGTACAAGCTGGAGGAATTCTACCAGCTTGACGTAGAGGCGACTGTAGCCGAGTTTGAGATGGCGGCTAAAGGTATGAGAGTTTCAAAAATCATTTCTTCATCAGCTTGACGCAATAAGGTCTTTGTTTACAATTCGGAAAACCAACGAGAGTTAAACAGATACACCTGTGTGTGAAGTCGAGTTGTATCTTAATTGGCAGTGTTTCAAATCTGTCTGAAAAAAAGAACCGTTTTGCACAATCACAGTCGGAATCATGTTGTAAAAGCAGTATAATTTTCTTTTCTTTTTTTTGCGAAGAAAAAATGTCTATGTTCAGTATAAGTTGACAACCTAAAATTTGTTCGGGTCACGGTTAAATAAAATATATTATTTTCAGTTATTTATTCGTTTATTTACTTCTTATCGCCAATTTTTCAGCTGTAAAGACTGTTTCCTCTGCTGAGGATTCCAAGGAAGATGATGTCAAGTTGATTAGAGATCCAAAGTGCCGAAGGTTAGGTGGTTCGGTGAATATGGAGAAAGCTCTACAATGCTTCAACATACAGAGGTATGAACCAATTGCTTTCACTCTGAAATCGGTGCAGAAACAAGAT
Organism: Crossaster papposus; assembly: GCA_037893245.1. Lineage (NCBI taxonomy): Eukaryota > Metazoa > Echinodermata > Asteroidea > Velatida > Solasteridae > Crossaster > Crossaster papposus. The sequence continues at coordinate 1,815,909 of JBAIAA010000179.1, forward strand.
TCTAAACACTACTCTTTTGTTCAAACGTATTTACGTATAATGCTGGGTTTAAATTCAATTTTTCATTTTTCTCACTTTCCTCTTGGTGGTTTATTTTAATACTGTACAATAAAAAAGGAAGTTTCTTTGAAACCCAGGAAAGATGCTAAAGATGAAGAAGACAGACTCCATAAATCGTGCAATGCTTTCAAGAATCATCTCCTGGACTGGAACAACCGAGCAGCCAATGAGATGTCTGAAGATGTCCGCCATGCGCTGAATAATGTCTGCGACAGCGCACGCTACCATCACGTGGAGGAACATGGACCACACTGCGAGAAAGTTACCAAAAGAGATCCGCTGGTACCCAAGTAAGTTGAACATTGTAATGGATTTCGTCCAGGATAAATAGAGCTGTTTGTCACCTCGAATGTGTTCTTAGGCAAGACACTTTACAACAATTGGCTCTGTCCACCAAGTAGTACTAATGGGTACCTATGAGGGCAGATAGCACTGATCTTAAGCTGCTGTTGAATGGTCTGAGGAACAGGTGTATTGAATATAAAATGCTTTGGTATAAAATGTTACCTAAGCATCAAATTATTATTGAAAGAGCTTCTAATTTGTTTGGTTTTTCCTTCCAGGTATTTCATCCACCTTGGCCCAAACACAGACCTGACCACTGAGGAAAAACTCATGGACTCTGACAAAGCCCCCTTCCTTCAGATCGGCAACGGTTGGGTCATGAACTCAGACCCTCTCAAGAACTTTGCGGAGGCAGATTCCAAGGTTTACCTACGCAGGGAGTTGATTGTCTGGGGTGATTCGGTCAAGCTACGATACGGAGAGACACCTGAAGATTGTCCCTACCTGTGGAATCGCATGTTGGAATACTCGCGGACGATGGCGCGGATGTTTCATGGATTACGCATCGATAACTGCCACAGTACCCCAGTTCATGTTGCTGAGGTAGGAATTTCTCTGACATCCATGTGGTTTTGTCCAGAAATTGGTGAATCATAGCAATTTAACGTGTTTCAGATTTTGGAGAAATTCTAATTATCTAGTGTTGGACATTCTTTATTACAACGTAATTTCTCTTCACAGTTCTCTTTATATTGTTTATTCCTAATTTGCTATCAAAATCTGATGCAAGTCTCTGATTGTTTATTATTTTCTGTTTTTTTTGTATCTAGTACTTTCTAGATGAAGCACGCTTGGTACGACCAGATCTTTTTGTCATGGCAGAATTGTTTACACAGTCAGAGCACTTGGACAACATGTTCATAAACAGACTCGGAATCAACACACTCGTTAGAGGTGAGAAAGACAGCCTTCCATATTGCTAAAAATTCTTGTTGTGACCCGAAATGAAAAATTATTTCTCATTTTTGCGGAATCAGATGGTCAGCCTATAGTCCTTCACTTGTGAGCTAGGCAATCCTGGTATATATAGGATTACCCTGTAAAGGGCGGTTCAGACGCGATGCGAATTTGATGTCGCGAAACTGTTAGCTGCTAAATTCACCCGAGTTGAAATGTGCTGCGCGAAACCCTGCCCTGATGTCATAAATCCGTGTTTACCTTCGCGACGAGGATGAACTGCCCTTAATTCCAATGACGTGTATAGCCAATCTAAATAGAGTGAATTAATTTTGTTTGCATCCTGGGTCTATATTTATAAGGCTTGCTTGTCTTGTTGACTAAACATCAATACTTTATTTCATGACTGTTTTTGTCCTTAGAGGCAATGAGCGCTAACAGTGCTCATGAGTTAGGACGTCTTGTCCATCGGTTTGGTGGGGAGTCTGTCGGATCTTTCCTGCAACCTCGAGTCAGGCCGTTAACCCCTTGTATGAGCCCAGCCCTCCTAATGGACGCCACCCATGACAACCAAAGCCCTGTTATGGTAAGCGGGATTCGTCTTGGTTAATTTGTCTTGCAAAACAAAAGTGACTCACTTTTGAATGAAATATCAACCAAGACAATCGGCCCATTTTTTCTGATTTATTTGTTACTTACTTATTTGTTATTTATTTGAATTATTAGCTGCAAGACAATAATTGTGATCTCTTGGGGTAGACTAGTTCCCGCCCCACAGTCGGTATCGGTAATGTACGGATCGAGAGCCAGTCTGCTCGCAAAGCTGATCTGTGTTTGTCCAAAACACAGGTGTTTTTTCAGAGAGTTGTAGACATCCAAGAAAGGACCAAATATTGGTTGAAAATGTATTCACCATAAAAATATTGAATTTGTTGAAGAGCCTGGAGGACGCAATTGTAAGTTTGTTTGTTTATTTGTTGCAGACACGTTCTGTGTATGACCTGTTGCCTACAGCAGCGTTAGTCTGTATGGCATGCTGTGCTGTCGGATCCAGTAGAGGCTACGATGAACTAGTACCAGAACATGTAAGTATTACACTAAAGATTTCATCTCAACTCTAGTAATTGGGAAAAGAAATCCCTGCCAAGAGACATTTTGAGATTTCAGTGACTCATTTTGAAATTAAAAATGTGGTATTAATCCTAACCCTTCAGAGTATTTGGCTTAAAAACCTGTCCAACACGTTAACTTGCTGCAGTTGTCAAGGTGAGAAGCCTATCCGGACTGAATTAAGCACAGAAATCCTTGCTTGGTAAATCAGGTTAGTAGCAAAAAGTCCACGCGATTGTTATGCTAAGCTAACAACAGCTAAATACCAATCATAAACGATATACATTATATGGAGCTGTGGCTGGTGAGCTGGGGTTACTAAGCAATTTACTAAGCAATTTTGGTTCTTGAGCAGCTTTATGAAATTGGCCCCTTGACGTTTGTGCACTGTTGTTGGTGACCCAATTTAACAAGGTCCCAGAGACTTTGACATATGATGCACTGTGTTACACCTGACGGGGTGGACTAAATGACCAAGATATATGAGGGAAAAGAGAACTGGTTACCATTTGCTCAGATTCACGTGGTAAAGGAGAGCCGCCTCTACACCTCGTGGAGAGAAGATGCAGATGTCTGTCATCTTGAGGAAGTTGGTCCTAACCATGGAATCATCAAGGCTAAGAGAGTCCTAAATGAACTGCATCAGACGCTGGGAGCCAAGGGCTACACTCAGGTATTTGAGAGTTTACCACAGTGCTACAAATGGATGTCCATGCCAAGAGGGTTTCTGACAGAAGGTGTTGGACGTTTGGAGACGACACACCTTTTGCAGTTCTATATCTATTGTTTTATGTCTTTATACATGTATGGCCAGAAATGTCATCGTCTAACCAGAGACATATGGTACATTCTTAATACCTTGATGGCCAAAATGGTTATGTATTGCTTGTAAGAACATTGATTTTCAGTGATGCAGGTACTACCGGTTGGTGTAATGTTCCTAGCTTGGAATCAAGTTAAGTTACAAGTTACTCACAATTAAGGCCGCAAGTAATGGAAAGAATAGTAATTAACCAACAGGACTTGGCCAAATTTTACAAAATATTACAAGATTCCCCCTCCCGCCCCTTCTCCTTCCAGTTGTAGTCCAACCTACAACTGGTTTAAAATTTGTTATTTAAGAGTCGCAACAGTTCCTACTTTGGGTATTTAATTGACGCAAAATTCCAATCATATAAATGTCTTGTTTTGCAGGTTTACGTTGATCAAGTCGACGAGAATATAGTAGCTGTAACACGCCACAACCCTGCCTCGCACCAGTCAGTAATTCTCATGGCACGCACGGCCTTTAAACATCCTTCTAATCCGAGTTACACTGGTTATATACCACCACTTTGTGTACCAGGTAAGAATTTAAACCAGTTGAATAATCTTAACTAGTCGGTTATCCTCAATGCACTCATAACATTCAAACATCCTTCTAATCCGAGTTACTATGGTTAGAGACCGCCTCTTTTTGAGATCTTTTACACCCTTTCTTTAAACTCTACAGGGGTCGTCGAAGAGATTATCCTGGAAGCCCGCATGGTTCAGAAGGCAGAAGCCCCGCCCCCAAAGAGTGACACTCACATCAACGGCCTGGGTCACTTCACTGTGGATCTACAGAGTAATATTCATCTGTACAGCAGTCATATGGTTGAGTTGGCTGACCACGGATCAGAGAAGCAATCTTCAGTACAGGAGATTGATTTCATTAACTTTCCACCAGGTAGCGTCATTGCTTTCAGGTTAGTTGCCTCATGAGTTTATAGACAATGAATTTAGTGCCACGCAACAATGGATTTAGTGCCAAGTAACAATGGATTCAGTGCCACGTAACAATGGATGCAGTGCCACGCAACAATGGATTCAGTGCCACGTAACAATGGATTCAGTGCCACGTAACAATCTTTAACACAAAAAGCAAATGATTTATGTACATCTTCATGCTAAAAGAATTTAATAAGTAATTATTTTCCTTTTATGAAATCTGTAGAGTAACTCTGAACCCAACGTCTCGCAAGGCGTTATCGGAGCTGCGTGCCTGCATCTCTCAGTTTGGGTACCGTGTGCGTTCACTGAGCGGCAGCCAGCCCAACCAGTCCAACCAGCCACAGGTCACTTCTAATAACTTCCACACCATCGCTAGAAAACTGTCCCTGGCCGATATGAATCGAGTCCTGTATCGCTGCGACATGGAGGAACGTGATGATGGGAAGGGTTCAGCAGCTTATCATATCCCAAATCACGGTGCTCTAGTCTACTGTGGCTTGCAAGGTAAACGTGGTCAAACTTGGGTAACTCGATTTTAAGAAAACACAACTCAGATCAGTGTTGTAAAGGTAATCACAAGGAGATCACAAGGAGATCACAAGTTAATCCCAGATCATCACAAGTTGATTACAAGTTGATCACAAGGAGATCAGAAGTCATCCCAAGCTGATCACAGATTATCGCAAGTTGATCACAAATTATCGCAAGTTGATCACAAGTAATTAAAACAAGTAAATAGGTACCTGTGAGGGCAGATATGGTTATTGGGGTTGATTTTAGCTGCTTTGCGCAGAAATGGCAGCATTGAGCTGTAAACACCCCAGGGAGCTGAGATGGTACTTGGAATGTTTTCTTGGCCCAATGAGCAGGGGTAATAATAATGTAGTGCCTTGAGCCCCAATACTGGTGGACATCAGGTGCTTTATCAACACACAGATTAACCTTAACAGTCTTCAATCCTACAAAATCAATATGATTTTGCACACACTCTGGGGGGAGTTACCTTGACAGTTACCAATGTGCCAATTCTACCTCTCCTGCTGCAGGATTTATGTCGGTTCTGGACAAGATTCGAAGCACCAATGACCTAGGTCATTCTCTGTGTGAGAACCTGAGACAAGGAGATTGGATGGCTCAGTATGTAGGCAACCGACTAAAGTTGCATACCAGCACCAGACAGGTGAGAAGATTGTGTCAAGAATGTGTAGACAGTTTTTATTTGTGGATGAGACTGTTGTAATGCTAGTCCTGCAACTGTATCCCGGTTATTCCCGTTAAAAAAATTTAAATGCAGAATTTTTTGTTGTTTGGAAATGCAATCTTTGGCAAAAAAATTATTCAAAAATGCCTTTCCCCGTAAAGCTGCACTTTGATCTTTATTGATTTTGAGACATTTACCAACGTCACAAACTATTTATATCTACTTGTTTTCATAGTTGAATCTATCGTATTTAGCTTTCCGGAAAAATGACTGCATTTTTGTGTCCACAAGCAGGGTACTTTGACACAACTAGCCTCTCTGTTCTTTCTCCAGCTTGGTCAGTGGTTTGAGGCAGCCTTCTCCAACTTCAGCCTGATTCCACGCTACCTAATCCCTTGCTACTTTGATGCCATCATGGTTGGAGCTTACGTGACCTTAATTGACCTCTGCTGGAAGTCAATGTCCAAGTCAGTATCGGTGTCATAGAACAGTTGCTCTCCCAAGAAATCTTCTTTACCTTTTGTGGACTTTCAAATAATTTTGTTTGTATGTTGTCCAGGCTTTTAGTAAATATTTGACCAATTATCTCTGATTGCAGATTTGTTTCTGAGGGATCTTCTTTTACTCGTGCTTTGGCCCTGGGCTCCGTCCAGATGAGTGGCATAGTCAAGACATCCCCGCTGCCTGAGCTGTCGCCTAAACTCTCAGGCGTTCCCACGGTGATAGACGAAGAGACCAATCGCAGGGAGCAGTATGCTGTCACCATGGCAGCCGGACTGCCCCACTTTTCTGGGGGTTTTATGAGGAGCTGGGGGAGGGACACATTTATTTCAGTCCCGGGATTGCTGATTGTGACGGGGAGAATGACAGATGCCAAGTAAGGAATTGTCTTAAAATGTTACCTCTTAAAATATTTTCCAAACTCCGGTTTCTTTTCCAGGTTCCACTTCATCCCTGGCTCAAGAAACATTTAGATGCCTGAAATGTTAACAGATGGAAAATTCTCTATCTTTTGTCCATTATATTACAGCCTTATCTATTTTTGAAAAAAGAAAAATATTAAACCAAAAGGTTTAGGGCCCTAAACATAATCTTGAGCCAAGGGTATGAGATAAAGCTGGGGGTTTTGAAACCCTCTCCAACAATAATCAGATGCTCTAAGTAAGAAAATATCTCAACATTTTAAATACATAAACAAACTTCTTCATATCACTCTTTGTTTGTAATTTCAACAAACAAACCATCTTTATAGAAATGTAAATTCAATTGTAATGTTTGTCTTCACCGTATTTTGTTTAATATATTTGTGATTTCTGTACTGTCCTTGCAATCTTTGCTGTTACAGATACCTGCTCCTTGCCTACGCCTCAACGCTGCGTCATGGTGTCATTCCTAACCTCTTAGGTGGTGGTTCCCACGCCCGCTACAACTGTCGAGATGCGGTCTGGTGGTGGTTATACTGTATACAGCTTTATTGCCAAGGGATGGAGGATGGGTGTAGCTTACTAGAATGCCCTGTGTCCAGAATCTTCCCTGGGGATGAGGATGAGTCTCAACCCGCTGGATTTGTTGTGAGTTTCTGAGAGGTCAAACAAATAAATCAGAGTGGAGTGGAGGGTGTGTGTTACACTTCATTTTTAGCTGTGACGATTCAAGATAATAGAGGTATTTAAATTGTTGGCGTTTTATTTTCTTCTGTAGGATCAACCTTTGTCGGATGTGATCCAAGAAGCTATGCAGCGTCACGTCGAGGGCATTTCATATCGAGAGAGGCATGCTGGAAAGGGTCTGGATCAGAACATGTCCCACGAAGGTTTGTGTCACAAATTTGTCTCTTTGCACAGGTTCAGGCAGCCATCTCTTATTTTTGGTCATTATGAACTTTGTTGCCATTTTTAAACAATTTCTTTTCTGACTTGTAGGTTTTGATGTCACCGTCGGGGTGGACCCCGAGACAGGGTTCCCATTTGGGGGAAGCAAGTGGAATTGTGGGACATGGATGGACAAAGTGGGCGAGTCTGATATTGCAGGGAACCGTGGAACACCGGCGACACCAAGGTACGTGATAATAAGCCAAACAAAAACATATGTTAACAATATCGCTACAATCAAGCCCAAATTAACCCACATTAACCATTGGTCTTGCGTGACTGGATTCTATAGATCTCTCTCAAATGATGTCATTTCCTACAGATCGGCCACGTGTATCAGCATTTTAAGCTTCAACTTGTGTAACGTGCATCAGTTGCGCCCTATTTTAAAAAAATTTTGAGTAACAAAATGGACATGTTTGGAACATTTTCCACACTGCTCAACGCATACTTGATCGCGTAGAATACACAGTTGCAGCAGATATACAAAGATGGCAGTCGCTCAGAGAGATCTACAAGAAAAAAATTGATCTGTGGTGTTGTAGGTAAAAACAGAACTAGAAATCACGAAGCCATGGCTTTCATCTGTTGTTTGATTTGATTAGGGATGGTTCTGCTATTGAGATCGTGGGACTTTGCAAGGCAACAGTAAGGTGGCTAGCTAAGATGCATGAGGGTGGTCACTACCCACACAGCGGAGTCACTGTTAGACTGGATGGTGAGTCATTGGATTGGTTAATAGACCATGTGCATGTGCAATAGAGGGCGCTATGACAGAGGCCTCTATACAATCTTGTAATGTGAGATAAAGTGACTGATTAAGATATGGCTTCATGCACAAGTACCCATCAACGCAAAAGAAATGAAGAGTTGGGGAGAACATCAGAAGAGGCTTTACCGATGACGTCTGACATTTACCCGAAGACACTGGCTTTGTGCACATTTAGAATCAAATAAGTCGCGCGTACTTCACGCTAAACGTGCACAAACCAGTATTAACACATGGGCCGTTTTTCCAAACCCCAGCTTCGTCTCCATCTTTGGCTTCATTAATGCAGTTTGCAATTAATAATGATGGAGCCATAGACGGAGCCTAAGGCCGCATTCCGAATCTCTTGTCTATGGCTATTGTCTTGGTGTTCGCCCATTACAAATACGCGTGAGCAGGCTGACAATAGACGTAGCCGTAGCTCTAGAAGCCCGTTTCGGACACGGCCTTAGCTAAGGTTTGGAAAACGGCCATGGTGTGTTCCGGTCCACAAGTTAGTAAAAAGCGCCCTCTTTTGTTGGCGCACAGAGCCTATACCAGACTATTCCTTGAACATTTTCGATTCTCATCTCTTTAAGGCAAACTGACCCAGATGAGCTACAAGGAGTGGGATGCTAAACTCCAGGTCAACTTTGAGAAGAACTTCTGGATCCCTTCTGATGCCAACAAGGAAGCCAATGAGCTGATCAATCGACGAGGGATCTATAAAGACTCAGTAGGCGCGACACAGTTCTGGGCTGACTATCAGCTCAGGCCAAACTTCCCTATCGCAATGGTGGTGGTGAGTTGCTAACCTTAAATATATGATAAATATAACCTTAATATAAGTATTTGAAAATGGTGTTCCAAAAACAGGCCAAGCCAAGCTCCAAAGATTTGAATTTAGGAACTTGATATTATTGAATACTAAAAAAACCAATCAATTTGTCAAAGATTAGGGAATGCATGTTACAAGTTTGTGCAAAGGAAAGATCTTTTTGTTCTATCAAAACTTGAATTTCTGAGTTGCTAACCTTAAATATATGATAAGTATTTGAAAAAGGTGTTCCAAAAACAGGCCAAGCCAAGCTCCAAAGATTTGAATTTAGGAAATGAAAATGTGGGTGTTTGATTGGCAGTGTAAATAGTTGCCTAATATTAGCCTGTCTGGGTGTGTGGCCAGGTTGTTAGGATTCATGACTCTTGATCAGAGGGTCAGGGGTTCGAGTTCAACTGCTGGTCATAATTGTGTCCTTAGGTAAGCCTCTCTCCACCCAGGAGTATAAACGGGTACAGGCATTAGCTGGGGAGTAACCTGCGATGGACTGGCATCCCATTCAGGAGGAATAGGAATATTCTGTTGTTACATGCCAAGGAAATTCCAGAGATAAATGCTGGCCCGATGGGCCATATTGGCTGGCGACAGACTTTTCAATTTGCTGTCTATAACTAAACTCTGTTTGGGTGGACCTGAGTCGCTTCTATTGTTTGGTTTCATGCACCTCTGGCAAGCAGCCTGAAGCAGGTTTCCTTGTACTTTCTGAACAGGCACCAGAATTGTTTACCCCCTCAAGAGCTTGGACAGCGCTAGAAACAGCCGAGGAATTCCTGCTGGGGCCACTAGGAATGAAAACACTGGATCCATCGTAAGTTTGACCCAAATCCTTAGCATCCCGAACATTGCTTATGAGCTAAAGCTAAAGAAACTTGATATTATTGAATACTAAAAAAACCAATCAATTTGTCAAAGATCAGGGAGTGCATGTTACAAGTTTGTGCAAAAGAAAGATCTTTTTGATCTATCAAAACTGGAATTTCTGTTTGGTTTCATCATAGGGACTGGGCATATTTGGGTGATTACGACAACGCTTATGATGGCCATGAGGCTAAGAGAGCAAGAGGTTTCAACTATCATCAAGGCCCGGTAAGCTCCCAGTAAAAGAGTATCGTAGTATTCTTGTTTCAGTTAACTTCCACTTCACATTCAGGCTCAACTGCGTACATTCAATTGTTAGCTATGACAGGTGCCCTGGAAAAGTAGTGAATATTGTGAGTGCAATATATGCTGACTGTTGTATCGTTATATATTACATTGTATTAATTTCCTGATGGATATAATGTAAAGCCATATATTATTTGAGTGGTTTAGCTGTGCTTTAGAGAGTATCTGCTTTAGAGAGTATCTGGCGCATTTAGTAGACTTTGTTTTCTTCATTCTAGGAATGGGTGTGGCCAATAGGCTACTTTCTCCGTGCCAAACTCCACTTTGCCCGTCGCTTGACCCCTGACCCCTCCTCATCAGGGGCGGAGCCTAAGGACAACCTCTTCCAATCAACGGTCAGCTTTGTCCGTCAAACGCTGACACACCACCATACAGAGATGATGCTGTCTCCTTGGAAGGGTCTAGCCGAACTGACCAATTCTGACGGTCAGTTTTGTCGGGACGGTTGTCCGACTCAGGCCTGGTCCATGGGGTGTTTACTGGAGGTGTTGTACGATTGTGACAAGTTACTAGAAGATACGATTAAATGAAGCCCACCTTGAAAATTGAATGTATGTATCCCCTCATTCGTTAATCAAAGAGATAAACGGGTGTACAACTACTGTGATATGGGTGTGGTGTGTACAACCACTGTGATATGGGTGTGGTGTGTACACGTACATATATCTTGTTGCAATACACACACTACTGGTTCCATCCTCTATAATTGTTTAATATACACAAAATTAATGCAGAAACTAGATAAGCTTTCCAGGTTACATCCTGCCCTTATTAAGGTGTGGAGGCCGTAATTGTTTTATTCCCCAAAAACTTCGCCCAGACTTAATTGCGAGTGTGAATTTTTTTAATATATGTCACTTGATATTTTTAAGTTGTAGAATTTAGTCTAATATTGTTTGTATTAGGGATGGCTCATCCTCGCACATGTAGATATAACCTTTTTTTTTAGGTTGACTTTCACTGTAGAAATTGAAATATTTTAATAAAATCTTGCAAGGTTTGCCAATTGTTTCCAAATAGAGTTTTAATAACAAGTTTTAATAACTAAATTTGCTGAAAGAAGTTTGGACTAGCCATTGTAATGGACTGCTTACTCGGTGGCTAATATTTTAATATATTATCAGATCCTGAAAGCTAATATGGTTGGTGTGCTAATGGTGCTAATTAAAATACATGGTGTAGCTTATCAAAAATATAGTCATCAAATATATGTAGGTTTATAGTGTTAATCGTTTGTGTTGTGATTTCCATGTTCAATGTTTTACCATGCTTGGCGGGGTCTACACAATAAATTGTCTTGTAACTTGCGTTTGAATGTGGTGGGCAAATGAGAGTTTCTGGTCAAGTTCTTGACTCGCAAGTGGGTGATGTAGTGAACACGAGAAAATTAACAAGATTCAAGTTCAATGTTTGTAAGAACAATTGTCATAACAATCTTGTAGGAATTAACATTATAAAGCATTATTAATTTTCAAATAGCACCCTTTGTAGAAATACATTGACAAAATGAGTACTGTCAACATAGGGCTGGATAACTTGGTTTAGTAGAGCACCGGAACGGCAATTGGGAGGTTACAGGTTCGACTTTATTACTTTCCACTCGATTCTTTTTACCTGGGGAAAAAAATCATGATTATTAACATTAAAAACCCTGTATCCTTGAAGGTAATGAAGAATTAAGTATAGTTTTACCAAACTGGCAAAAAGCTATAGGGTTAATGTAAAGGACAACCATATGTGTACTGAATTTGTTAATGCGTAACTTTAAAATCAGCTGTTTGAAAATGTAAGTAACTGACTTTCGCAATGCAGAGTTTAATAAGGGTTTTTAAGGAGTGTTACTAGAATATTTGCTACAGTTGTTGAAATGAAAGATTTAAATTGTAGAGATTTATCTTTTGTATGTAGTTTAATTATGCAAAATATGCGAGTACGTATAGTCTTTCCTCCAGAAGCAATATAACTGTCCATTTAATTTGTGTACTTTTTGTATTTTGTAGATTTCCTGGTTCTTTAGTGTTTTTTGTTAACCCCTTGACTCTGGGGAGTGGCTATGGCCACAGCGAGTGGCTATGGCCACAGCGAGCGGCTATGGCCACAGCGAGTGGCTATGGCCACAGCGAGCGGCTATGGCCACAGCGAGCGGCTATGGCCACAGCGAGCGGCTATGGCCACAGCGAGCGGCTATGGATACAGCCCGCTAATACGTTTGGAAGGCTGTTGTCAGCTGTGCTATGCCAAAGCACACGGCGTGTTTCACAGCTGCATGCTCTGGTTCATTGTGCAGTGCAGCTGCTTAACAAAGGCTTCCGTGCAGTCATGTGTATAATCCGGTGCAGTGAGGAATTAATACCAGCGTCAAGGAGTTAAACACACAAATCAGATTGGTTTATTTTGTGAATTTCAGATCTTTGCATTGTTTTATTTATACGAACTAACAAGATGTAATATTAATTTCAAGTATATTATATAAAGTTAGAATATATCTAAAAAGAACTTACAAAATAAGGTACATTTATCTAAATTGCAAAGTTTAAAGTCAGAAATTTATTTACACACATTATGCTGCACCTCGTTTGGGTGCAAATTATTTTGGGTCAAATGGTTGAAGGAAAACTCTCATAACAGGCCTAAAGTTGTGCATCATATCTTAGAGTATTTAATTTGACAAGGTTCTGTTGACTTATTTGGTTTATTTGTGTGTTAATTTATATTTTAATAAGGGAAAGTAACTGCCAATTGGTTTTAAGTTTTCAAATAATAATATTTAAAACACTGCATTTAAGAATTTTATTCATTTTACTTTCTGTAGAATTTGGTGTGATCATAATGTTACATAAACCGTGTGCGTCGTTTGCCTTCCTTGTCGAACTCAATAACTGTACTAATTTGCAGTGCTCCAGTTAAAATAAAACTTCCTGCAGTCTCCCATAGCAACTTATCATACTGTAGAATTTCTTTAAACTGGTGATTGTTACCCATGTACTAAATCTACAAATTTACATTGTTTTTATCATGATATAGGAATACCTTAAAAGTGCCGTTTAGAAAATATTGTACATCTTTTTCTGGTCCTGAGCTGAAGAAAATTGCATTCTGATAAAATAATTACACTAAAAATTACCACTAAATATTTCAACCAATTAAAAATGGCTTTTAATTTGATTTTTGTACGCTAATGCAAAGAAATATTCCCACACCTTGCACCTTGTGTGGGTGCAGTAATAGGTCTTTGCAATGTTCCTATCTTTGAGGCGCATTCTATCTGATCCACAGTGATCTGCATAAGTTCACCTCTTGGAGAAAAAACCTGAAAAACCCCTAAATATTACCACAAATGCACAGTATCTATCTTAGTCTGTTTCATTCGCCGAGCTCTCTTGGATCAACTGGTCCCTGACTTCAGTCAAGGTGTACCCAAGTAAATTGGTGCCCCTCCACGTTTTCTTGGTCTTTGATTTGGGGTTGTCAGCCCCCAGGCCAATCCCCCAGATAGTATCCCCGGGGCTGGCTTCTACCAGAATACTGCCCTCTGTTGACAGGAGCTGTTTCTTCAAGTCAAGGTTCTGGGAAAACTAGGGATTAAAACAAATTGAAAATCTGAAATTAATTTTAGAAACATTGTAGCATAATCAATGTTTGCTTTGTGAATGTTTCTCAAAGTTTTGACTGAGTTTTAAATGAGCTGCCATGGTCGCCCAACCAAAACTCACAAAACATCTGTGGACTAAACTTGTCAGACAAAGGAATTAAAAATCAAATTTTCATTATATTGAGTGATACCACATGTTTTTTTAAGAGGATATTTTTTCAAATGAGAAACTGTTTACATCAGATTAATGATCAGAAGGGGGATTCAGGAATGCATTTTTGTTAGTCGGAGAGGCAGATTTCCTGAGTATTTAGGCCTCGTCACCTTTGCATAGTTGCCCTTCTTGACAATGGAGAGTCTGTTTTCTTTCCAGATGCGATCATCAAAATTCTTCACGTTCCGTCCGAGTTTCTTGATTGCCTGAGGTTTGGTTTCGTGCAGAATCTGATCAGCTATCTGGTCATCTCCAAATAAAGCTATGACAAAAATGAATGGAAAGGAATTAAAATGCGGAAATTCAGTAAAGTGGCATAGCGTGCATGAAGTACCAATTTGGGTGTAGGGGTTGTTGTCAAAAGAAATATCATTTCGGCCTTCAGTTCGAGGGGAAGCTTGTCATTGGGAGGGGTAAGCAGGTCGAAAAAATCAGTTGCCATTGTTTATCTACCCCCCCCCCCCCCCCCCCCCCCAATTTTAAAAAAAGGGGGGGGGGGCTATAAATGTCTAAATACTGAACTAAATTAGTCTACCTGCTTTTTGGTGCATCATGTATTGCTCAGCATGCACATAACCAACGCTATCGACGATGAAGTTTGCAGGATGGAACTGGCTGAATGGTGATTTCGTACTGTAGAAAAATGTGTATTTCTCATCATCATCTGGGTTGTCACCGGCACCATGATCACTGGCTCCAGATTGAGATTGAAACATTTTTGGTTTTGTTTTCAACGGTCTTTCAGTTTTACTTGTATCCGGTGTTGCTTTGTGTTTGGGCATGCTCAACACAAAGTATCTTCTATACAGACACTGAGACAGTCTTCAAATGGCAAATTGTTGGAAAAATCTGGTTCGACTCGACCGGCAAACTTCTAAAAACATACACTGTCCGATTTAATTGCCATTTGATTGTGCAATGGGAATTCCCTTTTACGATTACATAATGTTCTATAAATAGATTATGGTTTCCGATGACGACCATTTGGCGTGTTACTTTAACAGTCGCATAATTATGCGGGGAAACGTAAACATGACAGTGATCCCTATAAAAACTACTTTATGTATTTTGTATTAGAATTATAAAACAGCCGTATATATTCAAGCTTTTCCGCCAACTTGCTTGCATTTCCGGGTTAAGGTTAGAGGTCATTGGTTTCGAGGCATGTGATTGGCCCCTTGATGTAGTTTACCGCCAAACGCGAAATACAACACATTCTCAGTACAGTGCGTATAGTTAAGTTTGCTACATTGTATTTTTCTACATAAACTTGGGTTTAGAACGTAAAGTTTGAGCCAGGTTTTTTGCTTCTTACTAATCTTAGAGATCCAGACCTAAAGTTTTGATCGGAAGGTGGTCTTCGATTTGTAAAAATGATGTAAGTAAAGTTCGAAATGTTCATTCACGACATCGACAGACAGTCAGTGATGAGCAAGACTGAGCTAGCTATAAACTCATGCTCAGTGAGTCGACAGTGTCTGTGTTGTGTAGCCTACGTATTTTACGTGTTGGGACACATGACCGGGTAACCCATGACCGTCAGCATGGAGGAATCTTCCTCCATGCTGTCACTGTCATCAGCCTGGTCAGTGTGTTGGGAATTTGTGTCATGACTGTGGATGGATGCATTGTTGGGAATCTGATTTGTGTACTACTAGTACTAGTAATACTACTTTATTACTACACTTTTTTGTTAAAGACAGGTCTAGTGTTTAGTGTTAAACCATGGAGGAATAAGAAACTGACTTTACTATTGACATGATTGACGATATACTTGATAGTACGTCAATTTGACGTACTATCAAGTATATCATGGACAATAATTAAATTAGGGGTCTACAAAATCGAATTGTTACTAATTTTACTATATAATCAACTTTTGCTTTTAAGTTAGATTCATCATGTTTATTGAATGTTCAGCAATCTCAAATATAACTTTCAATTTTTATTGTTGATTATTTTATTGGCCAAAAATGGCATGCGCTCTTAAACACACACAATTGCACAGTACTGTACATTACCTTAAACTGTGTTTAAAAATGTTGACCTTGTGTTTCCTACCTCATTTTGATTGGCCATTAACAATTTTAGCTTGAAGGGTAAAATATCATTAACTGGTGCAAAGACTAGTCAAGAGTTGATTTAAAATATCCATACCCACTCAATTCCCATTGACCTATGCAACTTGTTTAGACATGTTTAAGAAATTGTTGTGATTTGTCACCCTATCTATCAGACGCAGAACGAGGTCTCGCACAGCTCCAAGTCTGACATCGCTCTCAAGCAAGCCCAGAACTAGACCCAACAGGAGACATGAGTCTCAGATCTTAAGTCAATCTAAAAGCGGTTTGCCCCAGTCACATGACTTCATAACCCCGGCGTTTACGTGGGACATTCCCAAACTCGACAAGCAGGTCATCTACAAAGACCTCGGAGTGAAAGAAATAAATGTAGTGGGAACTATTGATAGGGGACAATTGATGGAAGACAAAAGTACGAATAACAAAAGAACAAAGAAACAGATAAAGGTGGGTGTGTTGAAGTCAAACTCTTATTACAGTATAGTAAACAAAACGTGTTCTTTATTAAGTAAGTACGAGTAATCGTTGTACAACTCTATTAAATTTCACCGTGGTCACATAAAATTACAACCCTTTTCATAAATTTGTTCTTGACTTGTTTTCCAGGGTTCATGTTCTGCTGAGGTCAAAGGTCACCTAGTCTCGCCTAATCAGTTAAAGGCCCAGCAGCCTCATATCCATAATGGACATTCTTGTAGCTGTAAAAACCAACGTGAAAAACCATCAGGTATGGTTAGGTTGTAGCAAATATACAGACTACAAATATTAAATAATACACCTAGTAATTAATAAGGCATTTCCCATGTGAGTAGTCTTGAAATGATGGTTCCAAAACGGTCTTTTATGTCAAATGCCACATTAATATACACATGATTTGAGAAATGTTAGAAATAAGAAATTTGGTTATAATTGTTTGGCAAAAAAAATGTCAACTTAAAGGTAGTATACACCATTTGCAGATATCGAAAATATTTACTACTGAATTATTAAGAAATACCTTACTCAATTGAAAGTAAATAATGATTCTAGGCATTCAGCAAAAGGATTGCGCTAGATATCCTGTAATTATTCAAAAAAATTGAATTTTATAAAGAAAAATTCGCTCTCGCCGGACGGCGAGAGCGAAAAAACAAAGATAACATAAGAATAACTGCTCGACCCCGGTTGAAAACAAACTCTGTTTTTCGTGCTTTTCTCGGCATCCATGATTGTACAACTTCGGAAAAGTCAGTTAAACGATATTTACTATGAAATACAACCCCCCAAATCTACCCATTCATGATAATTCAAGCAATTACCAATGGTGTATACTACCTTTAAAACACAAATTATTCTATGATAGCCTCTGAACTGTGTCCCAGTGCCAGTTTTGTCAAAGTTTTTATGTAATGTTCCTTGTCTCTCATTGGCTATTTAGATCCATTCTCCAGCCTATCAGACGAGATAATGCTTGGTATCTTCCGGTGGTTGCCGATGACAACGCTCGCTCGCTGTGCAAGAGTTTGTAAACTCTGGTATCACCTCGTGTAAGTTGAAGAAAACAACCAAAATTTTCAACCTTAAATTGTTTTAAATAAAAAAAATTTCCTACTTTAATAACCACCCAAAACATTGTTAGTCTGGGGTTTGAAATGTCATTCTGAGTTAAGATGCAAATAATTCCCTTTTTTTTTTTCCTTTGATAGATTTGACGACAGTCTTTGGCGACGGATTGACGTCTCCAGTAAGAGTTTTGCTTCAGGAATTCTTGGGCAAATTCTTGTGAGAGGCACTATGGCTGCCAAACTGTCCCGTTGCTCCATACAGGGACAAGTATTTGACGATGACGTCACAGAATCCCCACTAAAAGCAACAAGACCAACTACAAAAGCAGCAAAACAGTATGGAATTTTCTTTTTCTTTTTTCGAACAGCTTTCCACTATTAATAAAGTCAAAATTCATCAAAAAGTTGTCTTGTCAATTTACAGATGAAATCATAGTTTCTGATGTGGTGTCATCTACCACTATAATTAGGCTAGCAGCCCGACTAGCATCCTAGTAGTTCCAATTTCATGGACCTTCTAAGCACAAAATATATTTGCTTAGCAAAAACGTGTTACTGGCCAAAATCACGTAATGTTTATTTCACAGCTGATTTTCGCTTAGCTAGAAAATTTGCTGAGCAGTATTTTCTACAAAGCAATTCCATCATATTTGTAGTTAAATATACATGGTTTTTTTTTCTGAAAAAAAAAGTTCTAAAAGCCGGGTTGAATCGTCATTGAAGCCTACCCTTCATCTGCAATACGTGGACCTGACGGCGATCGACTCTAGGCCGGAACAGTTAGTTGCGATTCTGAATCGTTGCCCTGCCAACCAGATCAAGAAACTCAGCCTTGAGAGTTGTGCTGTTAGCGATGATATCATGAAGTCAGTTGCTAAGCATGGGCAGAGCCTAGAGGAGCTTAACCTGTGTATGGTTAGCGGCCTTAAAGAGGCGGGGTTGAAAGTGGTGCTAAAGAGTTGTACAAAGTAAGTTTTTAAAAACTCAATAACATCTTTGTACTCATTAGTTTCTCTTTTTGGTGTACAAAATTCTAATATATCTTGTTATTTGGATGTGAAACAATTTACTCGCAAGCAAATCACAAATTCGCAAGTCGCTTCATAAATAAGACGGGATAGATAACAAAAGGAATTATTTTGTCAATTCATTCAAATAGCGTATGACTTGAGATTGATGTCGACCAAACATTGATTTACTGCGAGAGGTTGATCTATCTTTCTCATCTTTTTACTCAGATTACAGTCGTTAAATCTTGGCTGGGCCAACCTTTCCCGAAGTGAGTTGGACATCTTTATGGAATACGTGCCAAAGAGTCTGGAGAAGCTCAACCTAAGCGGGTGTAGACAGACGCTAAGAACTGCGGGTAAGGAAGGGGGATAGCCACTCTGGTAGGCTATGGGTAGCGGCTTAAGTTGCTTCCATAGACCCATGTGTAATAGCAAGCCATAGCCAGATAAATCAGGCAGCCAAACACCGCCTCAATATGCCAACAGAGAATAGCAAACATTGTGTTGTCCGTTTGACCTCCAATGTAGGGTCAACTGGATTTAGACATTTACAATTGTATGAGATCAGGTCTCCAGTCAAATTGGTGCAGGTTTGTACGGAGATGTTTTATAACAGAAAACAAATGTTCAAATATGTGCGTTTAAAAGAAACTTGTACTTTTTTTGGCAGATGTTGTTTTACTTGCGAGTAGATGCCAAGCCATGAAGGAGTTAGACCTAAGTGATGCTACAGTGATTGATGTTGCAGCGATTGACAGCATCACGGAACACATGACCCACCTACAGCATATTGCACTGAGTAGATGCTACAGCATTCCCAGATTATCTTTTGTGTGAGTATTTCAAATCAACGATAAAAAAAGAAATCAATTTTCTTTTGTTCTGTTTCGATAGGAGAGTGTGGTTGGCACATTGTTGCTTTCCCCGCCATCAAATGTTGTGATCTAGGTTTGAATCCTGCCTAAGCCAGTTTTTTTTTGTCCCTGCCATATTTTGTCGGTCTCCCTTTAAAATCAATTAAGGACTTTCTTCCTGCCTTTTAAACTAATCATATTCTAATTATTAGGTCTGATTTGGTTACTTCAAGCTTGCAAACTGTGGTGCCTATGCATTGTCAACAGTCATTTTATCAGTGACTGATTTTGCATCAGAAGATTCCAGATTTGTATTATTTTTTTTTCATTCTCTCTCTGTGGAAGGCATCTTGGCACTCTGAAGCAGCTAAAAGCCATTAACATCTTCGGCCTGGTGCAAGAATCTGAGATGCTAGAATCGATGCAAGAACTCCTCCCTGGTATCAAGATCAACATCTATCCTTTCTCAGCCATCGCAAGACCAACGACTACCAACAAACGCAGCAATATATGGCAAATTATGTGCTACGAGTAAGATTCTTTGTATTTGAATATACACAATCAACTCTTGAAGAAGGATTATAGTGCCTTGCAGACTTTTAAGATGTTGTATTTATTGTATGGGTTGATCTGGTGGACTGAGTATATTGACGAGTGCCCTCTTGTGACAGTCCATTGTAAGTCGCAGCACATTTTAGATTAATGCATTATGGATCTCATTAAGGATTTGCCTGCCAAAGTGATTGACATCACCTGCTGATGGATGTGATCTAGTCCATTCTGCTGCAGTCTGGTTCCGTGACAGTGTTAGACTACTAAGTAACATCTCATCATTAACAATTCATATTGTTGAGTGTGCACATTTATTCCAAGCTTTTGGCTGGTGCCTTTAAATTTGCTATAAAAATCAACACCTGGTATTTTGCCTTTTAACCAATTTTCACAAAGCAAAATACTTATTGCCAAAATTCATCACTCGTCGATGCTAAACAACTATAATATTCAACATATGTTTTGCTGATCAAGTTTGTTGTACATGTACTTCATTTTACTGTTGTATTTTTTTTTAAATAATGTTGCATCCTGCACCACTTCTTTTATCATACATCATCTCAATGATGGCCAGTTAGTGAACCAAGAGATGAAACTGCATGGCACTGAGGAACGTTTTCAATTTTGTTAGAAAATGTTCTCGACTCTCCATGACTTTGTACACATCCACTTAAGTGGCTGCAGAATATACATTTGTTCCTTGT
Source organism: Crossaster papposus (assembly GCA_037893245.1). Taxonomy (NCBI): domain Eukaryota; kingdom Metazoa; phylum Echinodermata; class Asteroidea; order Velatida; family Solasteridae; genus Crossaster; species Crossaster papposus. Next base: position 1,836,446 of record JBAIAA010000179.1, read on the forward strand.
TTTTGAAATGTTCCCTGTAATAACCTTTTAAAATTTTTATACTTTTTACTCATGAAAATAATGGTCTTGTAATACATTTTAAACAACATTGATACTTTTAAATTGTTACATATCAGTGACTACTTTCTGGAAACATTTTTAGAGTTAATTTACGATATAAACAGTTTCATTGCTACAAATTCCATTTTGTTTTTTGGTTGCCCTGGTCCCCAAACCTTGCTAGTGGGAATTAAAAGCAAATGAACATTTTAATATACATGTACTTCAAAATTAATATTTTCTATCAAATAATTAACAAGTACTGTATATATCTGCTTTTTGTAAATCTCCATTTTAAAAGATTAAAGTTAACAATTGTATAACCCCGTTTGTTAGTGTCTATAATGTTCTTCATACTAGGTGAGATAATATTACCTTCTCTGCTTTCAGTTCCCAATTTCAGAAAATGTTCTCATACTTAAAGATTTTGCAAAATAAATAACTACAGAATGGTGAAAAGTCCCAACAAGTTATCTAATTACTTGGGTGGATTCAGTGAAAGATTGCTTTCCTGTAGAATTTCAGCTCCTTGATGCTTTCGGTGATATCATCCAGAGCTCGGTGCGCAGCTTTCTTCCAAGGAGCATTTTCATATTCCTTTGGATACCAGCGCCTATGTAAAACAATTAAAGAGATTGCAAAATGAAAGTGTTGACATCTTCTGAGGACTACTTGACTTGTTCAGTTTTGCTAGTTGTGCACTGCAGTTAAATTTCGCCTTTTATCAGCTTGATTTTTTTCAGGCAACTTTTGTCAAAGAGTCTTTCAGTTCTTATTTCATAAGGAAAAAGGAAATGGATTCTTCCTGTCTGTCAATCACACTGCGCATTGACCAATCAGATTACAATTTCTGGTCAGGTGACCACAGTAGCTCAATCAAACCAAAGGTGGGTGGGGCTTTTGACTAAACTTGAAACAGTCCATTCATTGGGAATGAAGTATACCTGCAAAGTTCCTTGACTGTACTGACATCTACGATCCTATAGTGCAGATGATCCATGAACTGAGGCATATACTTGGCCAAGAACTTCTTGTCTTCATGTACAGTGTTGCCAGCCAGAGGACATATGTTGGGCAATGTGTGCTTACGGACGAAGGCTAGCATCTCATACTCAGCTTGCTGAATGGAGACCTGGGATTACAAAGTAGAAATAATAAAGGAACTTTGTTACAGTACATGTATTACCAGAAAGGAAATATGCACAAAAAGGATTCATTTGTACAGAAGAAATTTCAAAACACTATTTCAGCTATGATATTCTACCCAATACGCTTCGATTGTTTATTTTGAGGTTACCGTAACATTTTGTCTTCTCCCCTATAAACTGATTTTACCTTACTAGCTCTGACGGCATCAACTAGGCCAGATTTGGTATGATGCTCAACGCACCAGTCATTCATTGTTTTTAACGTCTCTTCTGGTTGATATATGATGAGATTAGGAGCCTATAATAAAGAAATGTTAAAAAGTAATTATTTTTAACACAAAATTGTACAATTTATTTAATTACACAATTTTTTTCAGGACTTAAATATCAAGGATATAAGCTTCCATTCAACAAAATGTAGTTGAAAGAAATCCAAAATGAAGACCGAGTCGCACTTCTGCTACAACGTTGAGGTCGCTGTCAGTCACAAGGCAAGCCATCTCCAATATGTGGCAGGTCTCTACTTCCAAACCGGTCATCTCAAGATCGACCCAAACCAGTCGGGTTTTCATATCATTCCCCCGATCACGCGCCATTCCGTTCGTCCCTCCGTCGCACAAGTGTCTCCTCCACAATTCTGTAAGAAAACCCTTCGCTACAGATCTCTGATGCGCATTTCTTAAGACAGGGAAGCGAGAAAAGTGCGAGATTGCTGTTTTCAACATGACAGGTGGAGCAGTCTGGTTTTTAAACGTGAAATAGAAATAACACTAATAATTTTATGAAAAGTAAGCGGGACCAGACTACATGTGTTTTCCATTGTTTACCTTTGACCCTATATTTGGCTATGGTGTGCCTAACTAAAATCTAGAAGATTTTCTTCATTATTCAGAATTCAAATTATATAAAGTAAGTTAATAACGTAGTCTTTGAATCGCATGATTTTACATACATAGCGAAATGTTTACATTAAATTAAATTTTTTGTTGTATTTCTTAACAAAATATTAACCCTAAAAATCGAAAATATTTTTTGTTCATTGTGGCCATCCATACCTTTGCGAACATGAATATTTATTTTCTATACGTACGTTTGCGTTGCACTGCCTCTCCAGCTGGTCGTTGAGATTTTGAGATCGAACAGATTTCCATTATTTTGCATTCGAATTTGGAGGTAATTATACATTATTCTTTTAATTATTACAATTTATTTAGTTGTATATGTTGGACAATTTGTCATAATCATTGTTTATCTTTCTTTTCTGGCAGAAAATTGTGTCAAAGTGTTTGGTTTTCCATTTCATTTTTAGCAGAGGCGAGCTGGCCAGCGCCAGCGGGTTCCACGTTGATCATGCGGGAGTAAAGTACGGCCGGCCCGCACTATACCCTGTACCGTGGCGTAGGCCATACCGTGATCAGTGCAAAAAACGTCGTTTCCCTCCCATTTTTAGCAGAGCTGGCCAGCGGGTTCCACGTTGATCATGTAGGATAGCTACCTCTAAAGTATTATTATATGTATTGTATTTAAATCAATAAATGTCATTGTCATTTATGTTTTTGGAAATGCAAACAAATGTTGTGTGCAGTAAATACATTTTGTTGCAATCGTATCTAATATTTTTTAGTGGTTTCTTTAGTCTTAATTTAACTCTCTCCGTATCCAAAGTTAGCTTGTTTCATTTACAAATACAACTACAAAAAGTACAAGCCACAAGTCGCCCACCCCCCCCCCCCCCCCCCAAAAAAAGCGTCTCGCCCTCTTTATTGAAAATGAGCAATTTGACTCCCCATTAATTCAAAAGATCTAGGCCTTTGTTAAAGCAAACTGTATTCATTTATGTTTCTTAATTGTTGCATTTGATTTTTGTTTACCTTTCATTTAACAAAAAAAACCCAGCAATATATGCACACACTGCAAGCTGAGAGCAATAAAAAAGGTGCAACTCCACACACTAACACATATAACGTTTTAGTATCGTTCATAAAACCCTATGTTTAGTTACTGTTAGCTGGCAGTAACGCGTAGTATATATTATATATGTAATTATTTTAAGAAAATTGCCTATAAATGGCCACAAAAATGACAGTAAAAATCAAAACCATGGATGCATTCTTGCAATTCCTTATTTAGCAGTGGTAATACCTGTAGTGAGTGTTATAATTAAACGCAGATGGCGCATTTATACAACAATTGGTGGGAACAAATGTACACAAAATATGTGACTGTTACATAATCTAAACAAAAATTTCAAAAACAAAAATTGCCCTAATTAATGGGCCAATTTTTGTCAGATGAAAATGATACAATTTAATTGTTGGTAGTTTTTAATTTAACAACATTCTTTCTTTTACGTCTGTGCTGCAGGTTCTTTTCTTAAAATGGCTGCTGTTTGACCTTTGACTCTGTGGCTGTTTGATGCTTTATTTGCCTGTTCATCCTGCAAAAAAACCTCAGAGATGCTACAAACAATGAGAACCACCTGTCAAAGTTTGGTTTATATAGGAGGACGCTTAAACATTTAAGTGATGTTCGACATTAGACTACTACAAAAATACCGCACTATTATGCGATGTGAACCATACTGGTTTTCAAAATACTTTCCAAGGATTTCTTGAGGAGAATTGCAAGTCATTGAACCAAGCCATCAGATCATCATGAGCGTCGGACCCCTCATTGGAGAGATTGCCTGCATCTTTCTGCTCTCAGTCTACTTGCTTCACAAGTATGGAGACTGGCGCAAGCAACACGTCTTGGTTACCATGACAACGTTTGTCTCGTGGTACTTTTCCTTCATCATCATCTTTATGATTCCTCTTGATGTCACCACGGTTGGTATCATTGTTTTTCTTTTTCTCAGTCTGTTTTATTGCTACATTGTAGATGTAACCAGCTATGCCCAATTAGACCAATGACCCAACTGTTAAATTATATAGTTCCATCCCATCCTAAGTTGGGACCATATAAACTTATGTGTCCCAACTGGTACACTTAATAGTTGGAATGGTCTCAGCTTTGAACAAATACAAAAATTACCAGTTTCTCATCTCCATTTGCTTCCTTTTGCTTCCTTTTTTACTCAATTATTTGCAGGAAAATCAGTTTTATGTTCTTCCAGCAAAATTGTATCTATGTGTATGTATACAACTTTGTTTTGCAAGTTTAGAATCTGTAAGTTTAGGGCAATATGGCTCATCTGGACACAAAGTATCGGCAATAAAAAGAGTCGAGAAAATGGAAGAATCCAACTTGGAAAATCAGCCATCTTGGAAACAAATGGGCCGCCTGCTCCCATTAAAAAAACTAAAAAACCTGTAATAAAAACTTTTTTTTTTCTTGGCCGTAAGTTCAGATTTGTGGTCTACTTGGGACATAACTTTAACATCATGATCTGTAATTTTATGTGGTACAGTGTGTATACACCATAGGCCTATTACTTTGAAAAACTGTACCTTTTTGCTATTTGTCACCAACAGTTTGAGTGTAAGGGTAAGGTTTCAAACATAATTGTGTGATCAAGTCTTAAAGGTAGTATACACCAAATTGCTTGAATTATCATGAATGGGTAGATTTGGAGGATTGTATTTTATAGTAAATATCGTTTAACTGACCTGTACGAAGTTTTACAATCATGGATGTCAAAAAAAGCACGAAAAACAGCGTTTGTTTTCAACCGGCGTCGAGCAGTTATTCTTATGTTATTTGTGTTTTTTCGCGATCGCCAAAAAATCTATTTTTCAGAATAATTACAGGATATCTAGCGAAATCTTTTTGCTGGATGCCTAGAATCAGTATTTACTTTCATATGAATAAGATATTTCTTAATAATTCGGTAGTAAAATTTTTGCAAATATCTGCAAATAGTGTATACATGTACTACCTTTAACAAAGCTCACCTTTTACTATTTGAAAAATAGATTTGGAGCTAGGGGAATCAATTCTTCCCCTTTCAAAATTAGATTTTCTTTACCCCCCCAAAACCCCCAAGGTTATAAATGCTCCAATAGGTAATTTTTTCCTTGTCTGATAGTGACACAGCTGGGATGAATTGAATTTTATCGAGACAGAAATTGCATAATTTGTTCTGGATTCATACAAAATGTTCTAGCGAGGAATCACAGCTGCAGAGATTGCTTAATAAATGCTTGGGGGGGGGGGGGGGGGGGGGTACTGATGTCATGGAATGGCAAGCAACCCACTAGCCACTCGGACACGATTAGGGGAATAAATTGTGCATTGTAAACATGAATATATGGACTGCCTTAGGCACACGTGAGGGGAATCACAGAGTGTTTACCAATGCACAGAAAATAAGCTCAGCAAGCCTTACGAAAAATCTAAAACTACTGCTTTTATATTTTTGTAATCAATGTAAAAAAATCTTAGAGGAAACTGAAATTTGGAGGAAATCAGAAGATTTCTAAATTAAATAATAATAAAAGGATCTTATTCTTGGCCAAATCTCGAAAAAAATAATACATCTAGAATAAATAATGAACACATTGATATTTTAATTGATGACTTAAATTGGTAAAAAAAAAATTGAGATTTGTAATTTATTGCATTATTTATCACAAAGCCTGTCCCACAAACATCACAAACTTGATTTCGAACCACATGAAAACACTATTTCTTTTATTCAGACAACAAACAGGGTGGGTTTTTTTCTTAGGTCTATGGCCGGATGAAAATAATCGCAGTTCTTGCCAATCTGTCGTTGGCAAGCCATTTGCTTTGGACAAACCAAACATGTACATTAACTTGTGACCTACGTTAAACGGTGAATCATTTCTGCACATTTCTCCTGATCCTCCATCTTACTATCATCAGTGTCTGTGGGTTTATTAATCCCCGAAGGGACATATATAAAGAGTACTTGAGATTGCTGGACAGCCAAGTGGCAAATTTGATGTCTTCAAGGAGAAACGTGTGGGGGAAAAATGTCATTTTGTGGTCAGACTTGTAGGAATAATGCATGAAGACTGAAGAGTATTACAAAATGGAAATTTAAAAACTGATTTTAATCATTTGTTTCTTTTAAACGATTGTCGGCGATCTTTAACCCTAACCGTCTTCAATCCTCAAATCAATATGATGTTGCACACACTCTAGAAAGTTATTAGGTTTAATTAAAAAACAACAGGTGTCATAGTGTTTTTGTAAGGGTTCTTAATTAACCCTAACTCCTTTTGGTGATTTAGTGGGAACCTTCCTCATCCTTGCAAATCCCAACACCATGTGCTATTAAACTGTGCACTAAACAGCTGGACTCCACCAAACCCTTGTGTTGGATAATTACTGGATGGGGATTGTTAGGGTTAAGATAATACAGAATTCCTCAATACCCCATACATGTATGGTTCGTTTTAATTTCAAACACTGAATGCAGATTTCATTTGATATTACTTATACCAATATGTACATGTTCATTTATATGTTGAACTGCACAATATGCACAATATGAGGGAACATGTAGAATTAAAACAATTGTAAGATGTTAGAAAATGGCACATGACTATACCTAATGAATGGTTGAATGTCGTTATCTTATCCACAGACATTTTACAAGCAATGTGTGGATGAACACAAGCGCGAACCACTTGCCACATTTCAAACGACGACCTACAGCACAGATACGTTGTCGCACTCTGTAAACGCAACGGCAACCGCATCAGCAAACACCACGAAGAGTCTGCCAGTAAGGAATGCCACGGGATCTCGTACGACGCGTGAGACACAGAATGACGTGCCATGTCAAGAACCATGGAGTTACATTCCACAGAATATCTTGCCTGATATCTGGCTGATTGTATATTGGACTACTTTTATTCTGACCTGGTTAGTTTTTGGGGAAAAAAATATTAATTCTTTCTGGTAATAAAACCAACCTTGGGTCCCTCAAAAGCTGTAGCTGGCAAGCCTAAAAAAAAAATGTAGAAATAATTCAATGAGAAGACGTTACAATTTTAGAGATGGGAGGACCCCAGAAAAATATCCTGGGGAAATCCCACGGAATTAGGCAGGTAGAGGCATATTTAAGCGAATGTTGTCAAAACGGCATGATAATCAAAATAAAGTATGCTCTAATTGGAACATGACACATTTTGTAAAATGTTGTTAAGTATACATACTCAGTAAGCTGACATTTGTGTAACTGCAGATAACACAGTTGTTCTGTAAGTTTCATCGGTTAGCATTTGACTCCCAATTTAATTTCATTCTAGGATTATCATGCCACTTATGAAGTCCTACGCCAATGCCGGTGACTTCACTATAGGCGGTAAGCTCAAGTCTGCCATCATACAGAATGCCATCTGGTATGGCAGCTACCTGCTCATCTTTGGAGTTCTACTGATTTACGTCGCTGCCAACCCTAACCTGCAGCTGGATGGGTAAGTGTTCATCAACCAAATCATCAACCAAATCATCAACCATAAGTTGATCTTGTAGTAGACATGTGTGACATATTGCAGAATTGAAGCACATTCCTGAGGTGCCACCATGCTTGTGTGCAACTTAAGCCGTGTTCGCACTGGACTTTTTTGGGGAAGGTTTTACTGAGACGATGGTAAAATAAAAAATGGTCAAATGTTACCACTGTTCGCACTTGGACTTTCGACACGGGAAAATTTTACCGAGACCGCGGGAGAAGTAGCCGAGCTGTCATTATAATGGCTCATGAAGGCGAATGTGATCACGATGCGATGTGCATGCATCAGCGCGCGCACGTAAACAATGCATAGAGCGCATGCGCGGTGTCTTGTGTAGCCTCAAATCGCACTAGGGGGCCGGATGTACGTTTTCCTAAGACGCTTTTACCGACTCGCGCTGTTCGCACTGGACTTATCGTCTAGGGAAAAGTTACCTGGGAAGTTTTTCCGGGCAGCAGTTGGCCGGTAAAAGTAACCACTGGACTCGGGAAAAGTAACCGAGAGGAAAATGTCCTAGGCTGTCCGCACTGGACCTAAAATGGGAAAAGTACCTATCGTCTCGGTAAGTTTTATCAAAAAAAGTCCAGGGCGAACAGGGCTTTAGTCTCATACTAGCAAAAAATGTGTCATTTTTGTAATTAAATATTGTTTGAATTGAGGAATATTCTCGGGACTTTACGAAACTTCTCAGCCCTCTTTGTGCCAAATTAAATACTGTACATACTGTGATAAACAGACTCAACTTTTGAAGAGAGTTGCAGATGCTTAACCCTTGCTCTTGTTTATTCTCCAACGCACTTCAACATGCACCCTAAACTAAAAACCTGTGTAAAATCCTTAAGTGCACACAGCTAGAGTGAATTGGCATGTACCACTGCCATGCAGTGATCTGACCTCATAGAGGGAGGGTTAAATGCAAGAATTAGTAAGATTTTCTGCTGAAGAATTGTTGAAATCCTGTTGCTCCCTCAGTGACAAGTTGCAAGTTATCGGTATCACAGCCAGCAACACCTGGGGTCTATTCCTTCTTGTCTTGCTTCTTGGCTACGGTTTGGTGGAAGTCCCTCGTCAGTTCTGGGCACAATCTCGCAAGGGTTACCTCCTCAACTTTACTTACTTCCAGCTCGCTAAGCTGAGCACTGAACGCTCGGAGGCTACTGAAGAACTGGAAGATCTCTTAGAGGTTAATTTCAATTTGTAACAAGTTAGCGCCGGCTTTTAATTTTATTTACCAGACAGCGGGCCAAAGCCGGCATTCAGTCGGCAGCGCACCCACACATGCCAGCTGTGAGCTGGTCGCTGACTTATTTCCGCCCTCACTCCAAGTTGCTTGTCCTTAACAAAATTGCGTGTGTACACGTCCTCTGGCATGAACTGGTTAATTCTGTTCTCGAAGCACTGCCTGTTCAATTTGGGAATATGTCATCTTTCGGAATTTAAACATGGGGAGAACAATAACATTGTGAGAAGAAACATTAGTTTTCAATTATGTTTTGTCTGATTGATTGATTGATTGATTGATCGATTGATTAAAATTGCATAGATGATCAAAGATAACTTTTCTTGATTTTAACGTTTTTCAGGATATTCGGCGAGCCTCAGATTCCGTACGCTACAATAATCCAATCAGAAAGCATGTCAATACCATCATCAGTAAGGGTCCTGAAACCTTCCAAGATTCCCTCTCCAAACATCTAGATGACTTCAAGGACTATGCCGACAACAGACCTCAGGTAATTGACAAACGAACCTCGTCTTTAGTTTCACTTAAGGACTCGCCGATGGTGGTGTTCGTGGCATGTAACTATTTGTTTTTCAGAAATGACCGTAATAAGTAAAGTGATTGTCAGTGTCACGGTTTAAAGCCAAACTTTCTTTAGAGGCATACCTTCTTGTTCCACTGTGGTTTCATTTAATAGTTCCTATCACACAATCAACTTTATAGATTACTATTTATTAAGCCTGAAAACCTCTCCGAAGAATTATACAAAGTCTTAAAAACCAGGTTGTTGAGAATCGATTGTTTCTAAAAATCATTTGCTGGCTCTTCAAGTTTTAGTCAAGAAATCGTAGCTTTTTTATTTTTTCTCTTAGATTCCTACAGAGAAGGAGTTGGTTCGACTTCATCAGAAGCTCATCTTTGCATCGTTGGCAAAACGAAGAACTGATACACAGTGGGATGTGCTGATAGAGAAAGCCTTGCACTTGGAAGACATACAGATCAATGAGAATAACCACACAAGGTTAGATTCCAAATATACCTCCTCCCACTCTCCTACCTCTTCCCCCTCTCCTACCTCCTCCCCCCTCCTATCTGTTTTTCTAGAGTTGTGCGGTTGATGCCCACCGTGCTCTCAAAGTTGACCCAATCACTAAATTGTTCTTATTTCTCCTCTCCTACCAGGAAGTTCAAGCATTCCTTTGATCCCAACTACTCCTTAGTAGCTAGCTACATCTGTTCTCCCAGCGTTGAGTGGTACTGGTATGTCTGGTTGATGCCCACCATGCTTAAAGTTGTTGCTGTTCTCCTTCTACTCTTCTCTCTCATCGTTGTCTGGTCTGAAGTCACCTTCTTTAGTATCAAGCCGGTGCTTTCGCTCTTCGCTATCGTCATTGATGCAGCTGCAGGAGATTACAATTATCTTTGCATCGAGGTTTGTAGGTTTGTTTTTACATTTTGTTTAGCTTATTATTTTAGCTATTATTTATTACCTTATCCCATTACATTTTGAGTGGCTTTTCACTTATACATGTCATTTTTTAGAGGACATGGACATTTCACCTGCGGGTTCAGGCCGATAGTGCCGGGAAGCACACCAACACATTTTCGGCCTTGCTCGCTGCTGACAGACATTTCCGGCCTTCTCTGTGGCGTGTTTATGCATCATTCGTTTTGAATCTGGGGAAAACTTTGCATTTATATACGTCATCCGGCGCAAACTGGTTAAGAACCCAAACCGTCAAAGAAGTGTGAATCATTGGTCATTGTTGCATTCTTCCCAGCTCCTGTCTTGTCTCATCATTGGCTATCTCTGCTGGTGTGCTTACTATACTGTCTTCAAAGTCCGAATCTTCAATTATTACTACTTGGCTCCTCATCACCAGACTGATGAAAACAGCCTTCTCTTCTGTGGCATGTGAGTCTGGTTACCATACATATCTTGTACTGATGGATCCTGGCTTATGATCATTGTATACACATGAGGCCCCCCTTAATGGAGGCTATTGCAGTTGAACAACAGCTAGCACAATGCTTCTGCCATTAAAGGGGGCCTCCATGAGGTAAAAGATTCATAAGAAATCAACTAGAATACGGACTTAGAAATAGTTTCTTTCCGGTATTTTTCTGTAGGATGTTGTGCCGTCTTACTCCATCACTCTGCCTCAACTTTCTTGGTCTCATCCATCTTGATGGTCACGTGACCGGAAAGGAAGACATGATTGAGACATCCTACACTTCAGTGAGTCAAAAACATATTGAATTTCAAATATTGAATTTGTCTTTATAAACTAACATAAATCTTTGTCATAAATACTGCATGCTAAATAAGAGCTTGCAAGGGAAAAACCCTTAACCTTCATAATGCAGTATTTCTTGTAACTGCACGTGGGATGACTCATGTTCCTGTTAATAAAAAGAGAAAAGTAATCAATTAATTACTTCTTTGACAGATCATGGGTCGTCATATCGACGTCTTACCCTTCATGGAGGCAGGATTCTACATATACTACCCAATCACCGTAGTGCTTCTCTGCATTGCAACGTACTTCCATCTCGGCAGCCGGTGTCTGTCCTTCCTTGGGTTTCAGCAGTTTGTGGGGGATGAAGACATGACAACTGATCTCATGAATGAAGGTCTACAACTCGTCAAAAGAGGTACTGCAAATCTTTTATATTTTACTTTATTTAATTGAATTACTTTTATAATTGAATCAAGACATCTGAAACATATTTTGTAATGAAAATACCAGAGAGGAGAAACAGACAACGACAGATTGACGGGGAACTCAGAAAGAAGAATTTCCGTGAGCAGTTTCCGTCGCGGGAGAACGGATCGGGCGCGGTCAGCGGGAATCGCTTTGGGCCTAAGCCACGGGGAAGTGATAGCGACACTAGCAGACACAGCACTGGCTCGTTCAGTACCAAAGGTATAATCAGGCTTTGTTGCTTATCAGGTACTGAGGTAACATAAATGTGCTAAGCACTTTCCCTAACACTAAGCAGAGTTTGCTATTAAGCACATTGTTTTTCTCTCTTCTGATTTGATGTTAACTGTATCATAAGATTAATTTACCAAAGTTGAAAGAGAAAAGGACTGAAGCAGGGTGAACCTGCTAACCCCCTCCAGTTAATTTCTTTGTTCAACTTTGAAAGATTATATTGCACCTAGTCAGTTTCATGATTCCTTAGAGATGTGTTGGTGACTAGCTCATTAATCATTTTTTCAACTTTACAGCCAAGTACAGTCGTAGGGAGCCGGAGGATTCACGCGTAGAGTTACTCCGTGACAGTGAGCCAATTGACTACAACGAAGAGAGCGCATCAGAGTTCACAGACAACCTTCCAGAAAACCTTCCAGGAAGCAGAAAGACGAGCAGCGGTCGTAGCACTAGCGGCTACTCATCTGATACGGCCATCGGTCGCAGTATAGGCTTGGGCAAACCAAGAGGGACGAAGGGAATATTTGATGATGTTTGAGCCTTAGGATAAGGTCCAGAGTCTTCGACTCTTGATCAAAGTGTCAAGGGTTCGAATCTAGCTGCTGGCAATTTGTTGTGTCTTTGCATTGAGGAAAGTACAGCTAGTCTAGTTGCTTGTTAAAAGTGAAGTACGAAGATCGTCATTGTTTTTTGCACATTGGAGAATATTGGAGGATCCAATAAACTAATGTTTACTGCAAAGAAATTAACATGAGATTAACAATTCAAATGAATACGACATTTATTTCTGAAGCAGATTTAAGCTTTGCATTGTCAGAAGGGTGGTGGAATATTTTGTCTAAGAGTTGCCTAGGAATACACATGGAACTAGTTTGGAAGTTATGAATATCTTTCGGAAATATTCACAGTTGACAAAACCAGGCAGGTTATAGTTTTTGAGGTAAGGAAATGTCTTGGTTTGGGGTATTGGACAATTCTTAATGATTAGATTGTAAAGTCTAAACAAAAAGTGTGTTAAATGCCAGTAGTTTTTGTAAAGATCTATTGAAATTGATTACAGATATTTTATCTTGAGTTTATATAGGAAGAGAAGAGTTTGTATTAGGTTGTTTATTATTAATATTTACACCACTTCACAAATAATTGTTTTGCACTATTAGTATTTATTTAGAGAAATACCTAATTAAAACCATTCATGAAATCTTGTATAGATAATTCAAATGTATAAAATGGGGTTCTTTATAAGTAGTTGTAGGCCTGATACGAAGTAATGCCCTTCTGTAGTTTATGTAAACACAGTTGACCAATCCAATTGGACTGGTGACAATGGCCTATTTATAGATTTGTTCAAAATTGAGGAAAATCCTAGTATATTCATGTTCTAAATAATGTACATACCATCAATTTCCCCTCCAAATCCTTGCTAATAAGAATTTAATGTTGATAATGTTGGTCAGATGTTATTTTTAATATTGTGTTGCTTAATTGTTTTATTTATTTATGGTCAGTTCATGGTGGAAGGACACTTAAGTTTGATTCCCAACAATACTAATGTATTTCGTGTGCTTTCTGGGGGCTTGTGATCATATACAAAATATAAATTCCAAATTGTGCAATAATCTGTGTGTATACATCTTCAGCCCGCACCTAGCCCATCTCTAGCCTGCACCCCCCCCCCAAAAAAAAAAACCCCAAAACCCCACCCCACACTATATATTTTAATTTTGAAAAACTGAAAGGTTTCTGAATTTCCATTAGAACTTTCAAAATATCTGCATTAGTTTGGATTTTGTTGTTGTTTACAAAGCCGGTACTTTTGTGGCCAAATTATTCCAATCAAAAACATTCCATTTTCTTTTCTTTTTGTTTTTGTTAACTTATTTAAAATGAAAGTGTTTTGAATGACCAATTTGTCGCTGTTCATATGGTGGACGAAATCTGAACAATAATTGTTTCAACTTCGTGCGTAATAAATAAATATTGTAGCAACTTATAAAGTAATATTCGTGGTTATTATTGTATTTATATTCAAATATATGATCAATTTGTTGAGTGTTGATTTTAAAATCGCTACCGAAGCCAAGCATAGGCCACCGTACGCAAACCAAAAATATTACAAACCAAAACGATTCCAAAATATCCGGTACGATTCGGACATCCGGGAACCTATCGTTTATGCACTTTGGCGCGAAGGGGAAAGTTGAGACGGTTTACACACGTGTAATATACGGCTTGCATATTCGTGACGACGGTGACGTCATGCCGACCACGAGAATTTAAAAACGATTAATAATAATACGACCTAATTGGGGCTTTAGGTTTGGTGTAACATTTGTCAAGTTCCTCCCATCGTGACGTTTGAGACCTACAATAATGTCCTTGGTAATCTTAGCTCTGAAACAATGGAATTTCAATTCGAAGAATCATAATCTTTGGAATCTTGTGGTTACGGAGAGCCGCCATGTTGAATTTCCTGCAAGAAATTGTTTAATTTAATACAGGTTGGTGGATTGAACTTTTGTATAGACGAACGCCGCGAAGACTTCTCAAAATACCAAAGGTAATATAATAATACCTTTTATCTAACAATCCATTTTGTATTATTATGAATTTCATATAATAAATGGTGCAAATATATAAATGCTTATGCATTATATTAATAATGTCAGAACTTGATCAATTATTTGTACATACTCTGATTTAAGCCTATAGTTCGTGTTACGTTATCTGCTGGAATGCATTTTGCATGATATGAGGCCCAGGCTTTAGGCTTTGTGGTAGCATAGAGAACCGTGCTAAACTAATCGCCTTAACGGCGACTTTAACGGAATTCTTAGGCCGTGTCCGAAACGGGCTTCCAGAGCTACGGCTACGTCTATTGTCAGCCTGCTCACGTGTATTTGTAATGGGCGAATACCTAGACAATAGCAATAGACAAGAGATTCGGATGCGGCCTTATATCGCTGAATTTGTGTGGGGTGGGCTTACGAGACGGAGGGTACGCCCTCCAGCGGTGGGAAGTGTAAACGCGTTCTGTGCATTAATTATTTAGGCCCTCTTAACTTATTTGATTCATTAATTATTTAGAACGAATTTTACTACGACATGTACATGTACGAGGCGACTATAGGCACTTTCCATGCCCCATACAAAAAATATGTGGCCCTGCTTGAGGAAAATCCCACCGATCAACTTTCCAACGTGATATCTTCCACGATTGACAGGGTTGAACCTGCACATTTCACTGTCTTTTGGTCGAAAATCAATCGTAAATGTCGGCATTTTGCACGTAAAACGTGCAAGCGTAGAGAGCGGCCTGCCCCCCAAAATTACAATGTCTTGTGGTAAACATTGCCATAAGCACACTTTGTTCATATGTCGTTATTATTTTGATTATAAATGCATGATTGCAATAGGCTAGTCACTCGATTAATTTTTGCTCAGGTGAAATGAAATTACGCTTTTTCCTTTGATCAAATTTCGATTTGAACATTTGTTTTTGTACTTATTTATTTATTTTATTTAACCGGCATAGCTTATATCAGTATGTTCCTCACCGAATGAGAAATTTAAATAATTGTCAAACACTATAAAAAAGAAAGAATATGTCACATGCAATTCGCTGATATTGCTCGCCGTGTGTTATATTTTATAAACGCTGAATTATTTTAATGTTCAGTGTTGTAATAGCCACTGAAGAATATTTTAATATCGCGATAATTATGACCTCAAACCACATGCTGTCTTAAAGCGCGCGCATTTTCTATTTTCATAACCAATTTGACGCGCCATCTTCGTTTGCCCGCCATGCCCGTTGTATTTCTGGTAGAGCACCCCTGGTTCTACAGACAGCAATTTGTGGTATTCTGTAGTGTCTGAATACCTACGATGTCTTAGCCTCACTGCCGTCTGCTCAACATATACGGGTATAAGATATGTTATTTTAGTTTACATAATCCCTCCATACGGGTGTTTTCTTACTACATGTATATCTTCTCTCTCGTTTTTCCATTACTGCAGTTTTTTATTTGTATCATTGCATATAGATTCATTACAAAAAATAACAACAATTGCGTATCTCTTTCACGGAAAACTAATTCTTGTACATGTATATATATTTTGTTAAAATATTATCAGAAAATGTGTTTTTTATACTGTAAAGATTATTAATTGTGTAAATTTACATGCACATGCCGTCTGCAATTTTGGCGGCATTTTTGTCCTGTCTCGATTGCAGACAATACATGACAAAACATGGATAATGTGGTTCAAATGTAGGTCACATAGAGGTCACACATTACATGTTCCTTCTTATTCCTCGACCGAGGCACCTGCATCGTACATGCACTTGGTTTTGTATATGATTCATCGAGGCATGCCAAATTGAACTTTTAAACCCAAGCAGACAAACGGCGCCAATGACACAGCGTCAGCAGTACAGTGCGCCGCGCTAGTACATACAATTTGATGTATACACATATGCTTGTACACATGGTGCGAAATACGGTACCCTACATGTACGTGTACTTACATGTATTGGATGACTGAAAACCACCTCATTTGCATATTAAATCAAATTTCCAATTTGACGCCCACGCGTCGTTCGCGTTGGGCATGCGCACTCGGACCGCGCGTGGGCGTTTTTTGGCAGACGGCCAAGTGTGTGACGTGAAAGTTCAAGTGATGTGACTTGATATTGTTAATGTTTATACATGTACATGTATTGCATTGATATCGGCGCGTTTTTGCACGTCACGGTGACATGTATTTTTATTTTGCCACACGCGCACAACCAACTTGAGAACAAAATACAGCCAGCCAAAAGAATCTTCTAACTTATACTCATATTACATGTATATCCCGAAGACACCAACATACATAACATAACAAGAAAGGTCAGTTTTCAGTTTTGAGGCTCACACTGCTGAGTCGACTCGATCATGTCTGTGACCTTAGAGCCAAATAACTAGCGAGTTAGAATGAATGATGCAACAGTCAATGAAATGTCGCCAGCGCGTGCAGTGTGCATGTCAGCCTCAAATATTAGATAAGTTCTTCTCATGATATCGAATTTTAAAGGTTAAGCTGGAGGCGATGAGTGATTTATTTGGGAAGAGAATCATCGATACACCTTGGACAAAGTTCTATTTCTTTCGATGTCGCGATAGTATTAATGCGTTTAATATTGTTTGCCAATCTGCCTTAGTTTGTAAATGTTCGCTACAACTTAAAAACATAATAAAAATGTAGGTAAACTACCTTAACAAAAATTTTCGCAGATACCGTATAAAAGCACGAAGAGAAATTTCAAAGTAGAACTGATGTGGCCTTATCCTCAGAATTATTACTATTTTACGTCAATTTAAGTC
Organism: Crossaster papposus; assembly: GCA_037893245.1. Classification (NCBI taxonomy): domain Eukaryota; kingdom Metazoa; phylum Echinodermata; class Asteroidea; order Velatida; family Solasteridae; genus Crossaster; species Crossaster papposus. Next base: position 1,853,591 of record JBAIAA010000179.1, read on the forward strand.
GTTAAAAAAATATCGAATTTGGGCTCGTATTCGTAATATACCAATGCAACCATTTTTATTTAAAACAAAAACTAAAAACAAACAGTTTTATTCCTTTAAAATCTTGTATGCGGGGAGCACTTTCCTGAAGGCGTTGGTTTCACTCAGGGTGATAATTTATCAAACATTCCTGACGCTTGTCAAAACTACTAGAGAAAAAAATGTGTCAGGTTTATGAATGTAAAGCCATAGATAGACGCGGGTGTTGTGGCTGACCAATATCAAGACTGGTCACGTGTATTATTTTGGTATTCAAGGGCGTGACTGGAATGTTGTTTTATAGGAGCAATTCGAGGTACGAGAATGCATACAATTGTAGGCGTGTTGGGGTGTAAACCCCCTGCTGTGACACATTTTATTATAGTTATCTTCTTATGTATGATGAGCAGCTTAATGTGTTACTGCGTATATCGGTTTGGTGACGCGTGAAGGTTATTATCTCCCGCCCCATAATAACAATGATGACATTCTGTACGGGTTTTTATGGTGTCCGTCTGTCCACAAAAGAAATCTGACGGGCGCCCGACCCCCTACAACTACAATTCGTTCCCAGGGTTCGTACTATCAAACTCCAGTGTTATGAATATGAGATTGAACTTTGACCCGCCGCATTTGAAGTCTCTGCCATAGAGGGAAAAAACTCCATGCTACAACGTATTAAATTGTATCTCACATTTTGCGTTTCTTCAGCCTTTAATGCATGCTATATTCCTTTTTGAGGACCAGAGGGGGGCTCCTTTTTTCTCCCAAGAGCGCCCTCTTGAGTTGGCGCATGATACCGTTGTGTTCTCTCACTCATGTTTTCGATGGAGCACATAATTTTGCAGTTGGTAATGTTGCAGTATTTTACACAATACTGGCCTACTTGAGTTACCATTCGCAGACTGCATTTATACCGAAATGAAAACACCTCATGCTGTCATGCAGTTCTATAATGTGTCGTCTGTACTGATGACGTCACCGTTTGTTTACGTGTGCGTTTTTCTATGAAGCTACTAAACTATCGCCACCACTGGCTCCCAGGAGAAATACAAGGTCATACCAAAAACCTTTATAAAAATACCCTTTCATAAATCATATCCCATTCAGATAATAATGTATTCAGGCACTCGTGATACGCCTTTGCCATTTGTTTTCTGTAGGCCTATGGGTGACCGTCTAATTGACAGAACATGCAGAAATTGTCTCGTTTTCCCCGTCTTTATCACCGTGAGCCAAGGCCAACATTATGATCATTCCTGTTCCATGCATATGTAGCCGCATCGGGCAAACAGTACAGATTGGCTCGTGGTTCAATACCAATTTTATTGGCGATTTATGGCGTACATATTTAACGGCGATCGAGCACCCGTAATCGCCGATGGGTATAAACTGCGACAGGCCGGTTTGTCAATGGAAGTACTAGTACAAGCAATCTCGAGTTGAAACAGAATGAAACTGAAGTTTTGACCTACACTTTGAGGCACCTAAGAACATGGGTTATCGAAATCCTTGCCACCTCGTCTTGTCTTCATTGACGTCTTGTTTGTGTCTCATCCTCTGAGATAGTTATCCTTGTTAGTCTCCGAACAAGCTGTTTGCCCAGGTGAATTGTCTTGACTTGAATTCCCCATCGCTGTTAACTATCCTTCCACCTACAGGTTCCCCCGCCCCCCCCCCTTTTTTTTTAACTGAGACGCCATATTCAAGTGAGCATCGATGATAATTTTGTCTGATTTGCCCAATAATTTGTGCCGCAGCCGCTGAAATTGGTTACATCAGATAGACCTTAATTTAAAAAGTAGGCCTAATTCAAAAGTATTTCAGAATAACGACTAATTTAGAAATAAAAGGATAAGCTGGTTTGCTATCTTCTTTAAGTTATGCAACTTAATTCAACGGCTGTCACTTGTCTCCACAATTCCAGCGTTTTCTTTCTTGCAATATTTTCGAAATATTTACCTTTTTCAAGGGGAATGCAACCCAAGACAAAATTCCATCAACATTTTGTCATTTTCTTCAATAGTTCACATGGGCCTCAAGAATTAAAACTGGGCCGGGTGAAGTCTACGATATTAAGGTGCTGTGTCTCGGGGGTGCCTGTCACAAACTAGTACAAGTTCCGTTCCACCGACTAATGGGAGGGATAACATGGGCCGGGGAATGACCACAACGGGGTGACACTTCAGCAAAACAAATGGGAAGTTATATATTACTATTATGCTGGGATGGTACCGCAAATCAAAATAATTTAAATGCTTGACTCAGTGAATCAGAACTTGTAAGACTTTGTGAGCTAGGGCGATTTAAAACTATGAGTAACAGGCTATTTATAAACAGCCTTGAAATGTATATTCTGTAGTGAAAAGTTATAAATAAAATATACCTGTTTAGTGGGTGAATTTCACTGGTAGATAAAACATTTGACAAATTCAAGTGTCTTTGTTTATGTACAATAAATTAAATTCCAATTCGCACAAAGCGAAAATCGAAATAGTCATAAAATTATCGTAATAATAAATTCGATTTCAGAACAAATAAGCTTATGATAAGATAATTAGTATACATCTTTCGCTAGTAGTATGTCCAAATACCTAAAGGTGAAATTTTGTTCTTAATCTGAGCTCTCTTAAACTTTATCAAATGATTTTGTTGCCTAACTAAGAAATGCTGTGCAGTTTATTCTAGAACCCAGAAATGCATTATAAATTATTATGCTTTGCACATTAAAAAAAAAAAGGCTGAGCAATGTTTGTTTTGATTCTAAAGAATTATTTTGTTATTTAATATATTTTGTCAGGAGAGTTTCTACAACGACTAAACTGTCACCCGACATTATAAAGCCAAATCGAACCACATCACGCCAGCAGCATCACGTGATCTGACTGCAGGAATATAGGTCAAACGCCGTGCACGTGTGTCTAGAATAAATTATGATTTAGCATAAATACAGTTGGTAGCATTAAAGGTTTTAATTGTATAGATTGTATAAAATGTATGTAATTTTTGTACTCTAACATGTACATTTGTTGTATTTCTTACACACGCATATTAATAATGTGTTTTATCCTCTCCAAAAATGGAGGTTTTATCGGAAATAAATAAATTAATAAATAAATAAATAACTATCTTAGCAAAGTGTTCCCGAAACAAAGCCTCAACTAAGATAAATCTGAAATAATAAACCACTTAATTCAAATGAACTGTGTTTGAAGCAGTAATCGTTTATTTTCTTCTATTTTTCTTGTTCATCACGAGCTTGTAAGTTTTTCTTTGCTATGTCCCTTCGTCATGTTTGCCTTCAACGTTTGAATATAATTTACGAGATGTATATAAACCCCCGTATAAATGTTCTTCATACTCACGTGATTGTGTATACTATACTATAGGCCTAAGTTTATATATCACTTTGCCATGTGTTCCGTTCATTATCAGTTTGGTTTAACCTTGAATACCAGTTCTGCCTATATCAAATCTATTATTATTTATTATTATTATTAATTATTATACTTATTATTAATTATTATTATTCTAACTTTCACAATTGATTGTTTTCAGTGACATCATTCACACGTGCTGATATGATTCCTCGATCATGTGTCATCGACACATCAGCAGTTAGGCATTTTCTGTTTGCGCCTAAGGGTCAGTGAAAAGTTGCTGGTTGGGCAAGGAGATTAAATAGGTTTTAATTTTCTAAATAATATCTGATATTCAAATTAATACTGTCAAAATATGGCATGGCAATAAATCGAGCTGTTGAATCCTATAATTTACTTATTTATAAGTAATATTTACAGATTTACAGATTATTTCCTTGTGTCGTCATTCAGTATCCCTGACAGAGGATGGTCTCCACCTTTCAAAATAATCGTCCACCACTCGCACTTAGCTTATCTTATCTCATGGTTAAAAGGGAATTCGTCACGATGTTTAATTAACTATATGTCTGTGCTACATTGTCTACGATCACGTGTGTAAATAAATGACGTTAACTCCTTCTGGCTTCAAGGGTATCACAATGATGCGCGTGAAATACTGTATATTTTATTAATGACAGTATAATATATATAGCGGTCCATTCATACATATTTTGGGGGAACTTTAAATTTACTAAAATAAAACAAATGGACGAAAAACCTTCCCAGCAATTTTTTTTTTAACAAACATTTTCAACACTCGATATTCCATTATATTATTGCAGTTTGACAGTCATATTTTACAGTGGCTACAATGAAAAGAACCTCTGTTGAACGGCTGTTGCAACGTGGATAATTGTTTATCTTGAAAACGAAAACCGAGATCAAATTATGATATCAAAGTTGAAAACGTGTTATTTTTGCACTAGGATTCCCCAAGATTAAAACGATTTTATGTAATATTTAATCAAAACATTTGTTTACCGAACCCGCTCCCCCCCCCCCCCCTCCAAAAGAAAAATAGAAAAAAACCCCACACAAAATGGAAAGCCCATATGAGGGTGCTTTGTAGCCACTGATGCATGGGACACTAATGATTGTTGTTGTAAGTAAAGTGCATTTCTGGAACCATTCCAACACCGTATAAAGTGACTCTCTTACCCCCCCCCCCCCCCCCCCACCCCACCCCCACCCCCTTCCCCACCCCACCCCCACCCCCTTCCCCACCATATCTAATAACCAATTAGGAAAAGTGTGAACCTTCTCGCTATAAACAAAACTATCCGCGGTATAATCTCTGGAGTGGTGAGACGGCCTGCCACGCGCGCCAGTAGGGAACGTCTTACAATGGCTGCTTAGCAACGAAAATGAATCCCCGGTTCTCTTTCGATCCACGTGATCACGTGATCTCATCTTTCTCATCTGTCCAGATACTTCTGTAAATTTACCGCATGTAACAGTCGTAGTGTTGTCCAGGGTTCTGTATGACGTCATGCAGACGGCCCAAGAAAGAAGATTGTATAAAATCTCAAGGAAAAAAATGGTCACCTCCCGTCCCGTCTTGAACTGTTGTCGCATTCTTAATATCCAGACGTCTCATGGTTTTGGACCGATGCCAAGATGTGGTACGCATCTCTTGGCCATCGCTCCCCTAGATTCCATCAAGCAGCGGGGGCAGCTGTACTGCAGCGTGGTCATTTTGATGGAAGAAGTGAAGATTCGACTCGTAAACACATACGAAAAATGAGGGGTGTGGGACAAGATTAATCGTGCATGGGTACTAAATCAATCTGCTTTTCGTCGAAATCTGTAAATTAAGCTATTTTTTAATTAGACGTGATGTGGCAGATGATATACAGTTAACTTTCCAAAATTACGTTGTTGTTGTTGTTGTTGTTGTTGTTGTTGTTGTTGTTGTTGTTGTTGTTGTTGTTGTTTACAAATCAGTTCCAACTACATTTAAATACACCCTTTTAATAGCTTGAAGGTCTTGGCAACGAAAGTCCAAAACAAAAGCGGTTAAATTATTGAGGATTTTGTCTTAATAATAATAACGACAAAACTTATTACATGTGAACACGAATCCGAGACGGCAAATCAGACTTCTTCGTATTTTAGGCACTAGTCAAAAGTACCCGTGGGTGTAATATATGACCGGAAGAAGGGAAGTTGGGGATGGGGTGACGTACCCGTACCCGTAAGTTTGGGCGAGATCGGACCAAGGACTTGGGAGGAGTAGCGAAAAACGAACATTTGACCTTTGACCCCAGTGACCTTGACATATGACCGGAAGAAGGGAAGTTGGGGATGGGGTGACGTACCCGTACCCGTAAGTTTGGGCGAGATCGGACCAAGGACTTGGGAGGAGTAGCGAAAAACGAACATTTGACCTTTGACCCCAGTGACCTTGACCTTTCCAAAAATGAACCCCTCAAGGGCAATTCTGGGGTGAACTTACATCCACCCACCAAGTTTGGGCGAGATCGGACCAAGGACTTGGGAGAAGTAGCGAAACAAACAGACAGACAAACGTTGCTCGAATTATAGTATGATGATGATGATGATGATGATGATGATGATTCTGCATCTGAAATAGTTTTACCTTTTATTGCCTGTTATTATATTTTAATGCATATTGACCTCCTTAAATGTCGACGATATAAAATGGATGAAAATATGTATAAAATATTTTCAGTCGTAATTATGAAAGAACGAAAACTTTAATGTTTTCAGACACGTTTTCGCCGAAACAGATTTTCTACAAACGAATATGTATCATAATAACGCCGATATCTGAGATATATACTGAAACATTTTAGGAAATATTATTTATTTACTCAGGTAGTATTTTTGTCTGTGGACTTCTTTTATTTGCCAGCGATATTTTAGAAAATATATATTATTTTCTTCTATAAAAAGAGACAACAATATATTCGATCCACCCTAATTAGCATTTACGTCTGCGAAAATCCAAACCACAGAGTTGTGGGGGCGGAATGTTTACATCGTATCGGAATAACTGGTCGAGCCATTCAGACTCGGGGGTTTAATTATTTGTTTATTAAAAAGTGTTTTGTTTTAAAAAAAACCAAAAAATATACGTTTATTTTAGCATGTCCAATCCATGTTCCGGTTTGCACTTAATTATACAAGACGTATATTTATTCCCCAAAAAGGTGCGAAAAGGGAAGATTATATTTTAAAATAATTTATAGCCATACCTACGCGCAAAATGGACGATCCGTTAATACATTCTCGTTCGGTTGAGTAGAGCCGGTTCTAAAAATATACATCGTTTGTCTTTCATTGACGTACATGATATGATAAGCGATTGAACGTGGGAATGGGATAACTTCCGATTAATTCATTCGGTCGACATCTGCAATTCTTCTGGCTGCCTACGTGAATGAGAAATGAATAAATAAATCGATATACGGCATACCATGTGGAGGGATTTTATACAGAAATGTCTACGAAATATTCCTTTGTGAACGGTGTAACAAAACGAGAAACGACCTTGCCTTTGGGATTGAACAAAATAAATATATATATATAATTTAGAATTAGTAAGATGGCGTTTCGTCTTAAATATTTAATGTTGCATACAGTGAGTTTTATCCACTTGGAGCACAGATTATTCGTTTACTGGTTTTTGTGGACGTGCTCAGTGAAAAAGAATTGAAATTCTAACACTTCTACGATTAGTTTCCTACCTGCACAATTATTGGTTGTGTGGGTGGGTGAAAAAATCAACCTGTTTTTGCCGTGGACAACAACTACGGAAACTATTAATTTTGATAGCTATATTTTTTTCCACAAACAAAATATTAAGTAGGCTACAGGATATGAATACCAACCCTGTATACCCTCTTTTTTCTAAAAGTCGGTTGAAAATCTAAGAACCCAATAATCTTTGTAAATAGTTGAATACAAACCGTCATACCTTTTTTTTTTAAAGATGATGGTACAACATCCTCATAAAGACCAACAACTGACTCTTAAGGCTGTTATTAATTCAGGCCGAATACAATTCTTTAATCATGTGTGAATTGCTAAATTTCTGTCTTGCTTTTTTTCACGATCATCAGGTAATATAAACAAAAGTGGCCGATCTGTAATATTTGATCTTCAGAGTTCAAGTTGCCATTTATATAATTTAACTTGCCTCGTAATAAGCTGACATTGAGCTGTACTGTCTTTCGTAAATAAGTTTTGCTTTTAATGAAAACGATTAAAAGAAAGAAACTATTTTAAAACTTCCTGCAGATATAGATACAATAGGGAAGCTGTGGGCAACACAGGGTTGAATGAAAGGGTAAAGATGATGTTGCAAAATATTATTTGAATTGAAGTCCCCGCTAGACTTATGTTTCTGTCAGTCATTTCGACATGTCACATAATATAATGTGCCAGGGTTATTGCACAAACGTCAAAATATCTTTATCCGCGAAAAATGATAAAAGAATATAGGCCTACTCCGATTACTTTGATAATACCAGACGCATTATGTTGAAATCACAAATCATAAAACTCACGTATCCGCCCAATCTAATGAGAAATCGGGTCGACCATGTTATGATTAAATAAGAATAAGATTTAAGTGACAGTCCAGTAGGCCTATATTTTTTAAAACGGAAGTTCTTTAAAGGCACAAATCAAAATATTCCTCGACGAAGACAGGTGATAGGTGGGTGGTCTAATTCCGAGGCAAATTTTTTTACGGGAAAGAGTTTTCCGTGCCAAATCGCAGTCAAAACACGTGACGTCACAAGGGTCGAGAACAATCTGTGACGTCTTTGAGCAGCACGTGATGGTGTAACGTCATCCGGAGGCGGTGCGCGTGCCGTAGAGATGTGACGTCACAAGTCTTAAGATGCTCGCCCTGGGTTTATTTCTCGCTCAATACGTTTCCATAGTTGAAATATGTCCCCTAATGGTTGCGAGCTAAATGTTTTAAACAGATTCATTTTATTCAGTCAATGAATGTTCTGACATGTGCGATTTATTTAACCAGAATTTTAATTCGACAACCGATCCAACTATTATTTGATTTCTGATATTAACAGATAATAACATAGTTAAGTTTCCCGAATAATGACATCATTTGGTATTATTAATATTGTCAGGTCTTTTGTCTTAGTTCGTTGAATGCGTCGCCTCACCTCCGCCCCCAAAAAACCTCGGACTTCAACATCCTATAGTGACCTCCTGTGAACAATTCTGGACCCGAAAAAGTCCGTGTTTCTGCTTGTCCTATCTCTTCATGTTTGACACTAAGTTAATATTTAGGTGATAATAATAACTCACCATTGTGTTTTATATACATGTACTCACGTAATATCAGGAAGTTGGCCCAACTCCAACCGAGACATCGCAATGAATGACCGGGGCGGATTTGGGGCTTTCCCTCGTCGGAAAGGGGGGAAATGAGTGGGTACTATTATTATGCTTTCTATTGATAATCCAAACCAAAACACGATAGATAAAAGCCACTTCTGCGGCAGATGATAAACATTTGAACGGGTTCGGTGCAGTATTATTTAAAATAAAGTGATTGAAGTAGACGGGACAAAAATGAAATCTTGGACTTGCACGAAACTCATGGCTAAATACATGGCGTTATAGTTCATTGTTTTTAACCCCGAGCTTATGAGTTTATCAGTAGATATCGCTTTAAACAATACCTCATATTATCCCGTATGGAAATAGTAATGTGACCCCCTTCCAACTAAGATCTAAACTGATATTGTTTTTACGAGAAGTTGAGTCATTTGCGAAATTGTACGAATGCACGTGCTTCTGCGTTTGTACATGCCTTCCTTTACGATACAAAGTTATACAAATGCGGAAACGAATGTAATACATCAACACAACATGTTAATCACGATCAGTAAATTAAATAACAACTAATAAAAAACATCAGAAAGGAATATACAACAAGTTTTTACTCAATGTGTGGAGAAATTGGATCTTTTGATTTATAGCAAAAGTGAATTTGTCAAGAAAACCTTGCTGATTGTGCCCATTTCGACCACTTTTCGCTCTTGGGCAATTTGCTGCTGTGCGTACATAGAAACTCTTATTTGACACATTGAAAACTCGAATTGGCTTGTTTTAGTTTGGGCTACGTGACTATCGCACCCCTCTAGGATGGGAAACGGAAATCGTCCTTCGGAACTCTCAACAGGTGACAGGGTTAATGTTAAATCATTAAATACATAAATGAAATACAAGACATAGGAAACTAGGTAGAGACTATTATACAGGTCAACCATCCTGGATTCTTACTACCAGGGATGTAGTCGAGCAAGGTGGGATGGGTAAAAGAGGAAGACAACAATAAATACACCTGACATGTCGACTCGGTTTATAACATCAACTATTTTGTGTTGCATGTTCCTATGGTTCCTAATTATGAATTCATCCATTTTATATAAAAAAGAGGACATGTTTTCACAAATTAAAAGTTGTTTTACGTCCACTTTTAAAAAAAGCTTTTCCATACACCGTAAAATCAGGTGCATGTAGGAATTTTTACAATCCACTCTGTTTTCACTGTAGGCCTACATAACTAAACAAATAATAGGACGCGTTTTGCGGAATGTCTCATAAAATTGACCAACACAAACTGAGGAATAAAATGCAGGTATATTACAACAAATTACCCGCATTTCAGAGTTTAGCCTGAAAGATTTCTCAAGCACTTTGACCATCATGTAGGGCAATTCTAACAAAAGAATCACGCACTTGTATAACCCCGCCTCTCAATCTACACAATACGTCAAGCTGCCACGGAATGCATGCATATGGGCGGCCAAATGGAGCTTCACCACTTTACAATATGTTGATGTACATGTACATGTACATCCCATGTGACGCATGACTTTTCACGACTTTACTCGCTTCGACGAATTCAAAGCAAAATTTGACAAAAGGTTTTGCCGACATATCGCAATGACTAAAACTCCGATGATTATGACGAGTGTGGTTAAAAGGCCTTGTTTATATTTATAACACATTTGTAATTATTGTTACACGTGCACATTATTCTCTCGTTTGACAAAGGTTGTTTACATATACATAAAACGATTAGTAAATTCCAAAGAGTCGGAAGGGTTAAACTATCTAAAACAGTACTGTGAGGGAATTAAGTTATTTGATTTTTTTGGTGCGATATATCAGTAAAACAAAAGAGTTATATTTGCTAAAAACGATGTGTATCCAAAGTAATACTTTGATGTGATTGAAAGTCATGTGATGAAATACAAAACAAGGAAATTACTTAAAATGGTGAACACAAAATAAAATAAAAATAAAAAGGGCCTTTGTTATCCTGCCATATCCTGCTTGGCATTTTCCCAGAACAGGGATATAAACTGTATCATTTGTAATGAAAGTACAACCGTTAACAAATTGCAGGTTTTTTGGTCAATTAGATCCGGGTGTAAGTGAAGCGCTTTCCCAATACCGCCTCCAGGATGGACGCAGACGGAGGAGTAACTATGTAGAAACCCGAGTGTGTGTGTGGTTTTTTTTTTACCCATTTGTTTCTATGAATTCTGATTATAATGAAACATCTGTTCATTATTGATAACAAAGTAGGCTATATACGGGGTGAACTGGGTTATATTTTTGCGGTATCGCCATTTAAAAGGAATATTTTGTATTGGTTTGAGCATTCCTTTAATTCTCTATGATTTGAGCATGGTATAATTCTACCTCCATGGGGAATCAATATGGCGCCAGTTCTCACACCACAGGTATGGTGCGCCGCGGCGGTCTGATAACCACCAACATTTAAAACCGCAACTTCCTGTCCTTGTAGCATGACTGTGTGCGCTCTATCTTTAAAAACAAAACCACAATATTATGATGGTCAAGTTGTGATTATCGGTCATTGATCCTCTTGTTATTGTTTTGATTATGGATATAAGAATTATATAATATTATATTTAACGTCATCTGTAGTTTCCATTATTTAGCTTTACGTACATTGTGATAGAGGGTATTACTCTAATTTCAAACAATGGATAATACACGATCGAAGAAATAAAATATAAAGCAAAATTACCTTTTTTTTCTTAAAGGTATTTTTTGGGTAGAGTGGGGGTGAATACGGCCCGGACGCACTGACGTAAATTCACTGCAGAGCAGGTCTGGAGCGTTGCGTTAATAACTTCCTACTTTGAAAGGCCGCGGGTGGTCAGTCAGGCTAGGTCTCACCATAGAGAAAGGAACGGTCTCACCTATCAAACATCCAACGTCGAGGGATCAACTGAGCAACACCCAGCACGAGACTGGCTAACCTTCATAATTCAGCTATGAGATGACCATTCAGAGTCACCACAAATGACACCCTAGAGATGACCTAGATGACCCTTCGCGCGTGATTGACCAATCCCCTGCAGGTATCCGCGATTTTGCGAATAGGCCTGCAATTTGAAAAGTCCAGCAAAAGGTCATCGAATTTTGTTCTGTTTTGGCATTTTTCTTTTTACTCAACTTTTAGTTTTTGACTTGTGACTCTTCAAGAGCTACAGCTTCGTGTTCTGAAAATTATTTTCCGCGTCCAAATTATCATGGCACAAAGTTCAGCGCATGTATGGCACAATACTATACGGCTAAAGGTATAGCTTCGATTTTAGAGTTTGCTCTCAATAAATTATTGTTCAGGCAGATTATTCCATTTACATTTACATCACATAATGTGGTCATTTGAATTTATAAAGTTCAGGTTACAGAACCGAAACCGAAGTTTGTATTGAAAAGTGCCCGAAGCAGTTTTATGCCGCACAACTTAAAAAGGGTCACTGCATTATACGAGTACTAGGGCCTATAGTATAGGCCTATTGAACAGATTCAAAGAACCATGTTCAAGGAATATACGAGGTGGGACGGAGAGTAATCCTTTGTTCAGTTAAAAAGTTATCCAATACAAGGCTGGAGTGGATTTAGCGCCTTTCAGGCAAACATTTTGGCGGGAAATGTTGTAAAGCTTGTGGTTTTTTGAAAGGCGATAGTTGCCCGTGAAAGGGAACATTGTTAGGTGTTAAGTGTGTGGCCTCACAAGAAGAAACCACAACTATGTATGGAACGCACCGTAGTTATCAAACAAAAGGGGAGGCTACATCAATTTTTATCAGGTCCATACCAAAAATTGTGGGAAATTCCCAGAAAGAGCCCATCTTGATACAAAAAAATGAAACCATATATAGGCCTATATTTATCTCCTATATGAACAAAAATAAATAATGGGATTCGTTTCCTTTTCACTTGATTAAATTTAGTGAAATTGTAGTTTCAGAATGCATCAGCATGAATCTATCAGTTTTATTTGCCTCGTGTATATATATATTTTATAACAACAAGTTGGTTGTTTATATTTTATATCAAGCTTTTAGTTTGTTTTTTCTTCTTTATTTATATATATATATATACGTTGTCTCGTTGTGCCATTGAAACTGGATTAGATCACGAATTGCGTAAGTTGCTTTATACACATCAAGTCGAGAGCTCAAATGTACCCAAGATATTAAAACTTAATGTTTCCCGAAAGCCAAATTAACTTAGGTTCTATCAGTATCATCCGACGCGCTGTTCATTGCCCGGTGTCGTTGAAACTTATCAGTCATTATATATTGTGTAAACAAGCGTATAACCTTCGGAACGGAAATGCCTTGTTTACATTGTAAAATAATAAAACGAAATGCAAGGCACCGCACTGCGCACAGTCGAGACCCGCCCACACACAACAAAAAACACACAAAAGTTACTATACTACAGTGTATACATTTGTATATAAAATCGTGCTTGGGAAACTTTCTTTGTGGCTGGCTGGAATGAACTATTTTTCATTTTCACTGGCAAATTTTGAAGTCAATGTATTAGGGGGGGCCTAAAACTTAACTTCCAGACATTATCAAAACACTCGATTTAGTTGGTTTGTTTGATCGCCTAGCTTGTTCAGTTCCTGAAACCAACATTCTCGCAACGGCAGATTTCAGAACGAGAAGGCCTTGTTTATTCGCGTAGGGCGCGGTCAACGCAAAGAAGCATCTTATACAATGATCGGAACTTTCTAATATATCAATCCGGATACATTCAATTCCTATTACATTTCCTATAGAATTGCCTTGTTGCTGCCGCCGCCTCGCACACAAGGTGCGCCGACCAATGGGAAAAGTGCCAAGTTTGTTTTTCACGGTGCATGCAGCAGGGGCGACCGCGTCAAATTCTTTGGAAATCGGGCGTGGAACACCCCCCCCCCCCCAACAAAAAAAGTTAAATAGTTAAAAAGTTAAATATTATACAAAGTCACAACTTTGGCGCAATGAAATTAGTTTTATGGCATGAGGACATTAATTGATATCGCGCGTTAAAGTTTCATGAAAAGATTCTTCCCGTTAATTCCTCGATTTGCTTGGATATTTGCCTCGATCAATTGCAACATTTCAAATTGAGAATTATTGTTAAAAACTTCTTTTTCAATAAATGCACATGGAATCTAAACTAAAAAATGCTTATATTGAGCTAGAGCTTATCATAATTAGATTCGTGGACTCGGGTACGAAAGAGATTTTCGTACTTTAAATTTGTAGTTGCTAAAAATAGGCCTTTTCGAAATAAATGCAATTTTGTGTGTGGGCCTTTACACACATACTTGTTTTATTTATTAATCATCCAATTACATTTGTTATAGAAATAGATTGACAACAAAATAATTCACATCTGAATGCACCTTCACGATTACAGCGATCATTATTAATAACGAGTCGTGCATGCAATGTTACGTGCGTTTCCGTCGAGCGTAGAATTTTCCTGTTTTAAATCGTGGCGTGGTTCCCCTCATATCTTGGCAGAGCTCCAAGTCCCATTCGATCGCGCGCTGGCGCGCGGCAAATTTTACGCAGCAGTACGTGACGTCATTCCAAAACATTACTAATACTATACAACGCACGGCGTTGTCCATGCAGGTCAGAATACACGTTGAGGTTTTGGATCGTACCACGGAGTTTTGCCCTCTCAGAATTCTACAATTTCTATCGAGGAAATACTGCAGTTTTGCTCATATTTGTAAACCAGTGTTTTCGTCAACTATGGAGCATATGTTAAGGACGCTACCAGTGTTATTATTAGTGTTACTAGCGGTCTGCCTAACGGGAGTTAGAAGTAAGTATATTTAGTCTTGTTTTGAGTTTTGGGTGTCGAGCGGAGGCGAGAGCTAGCACGAGGGATAGGGCTAGGCCCGCCCTTTTTGCTCGGTACCCCATTCATGCCTTGTTACATTTACCTAGTGGTATGGCTCGTAGGAAATTGTTCATTTTCAATTTCTAAAGATGACATACGTTATGAGAATTTGAATTAAGTATTTGTAAAATGTTCCAGCCTTTGCAGTTTTATGAGATTTTCTGAACCAGGCAATAAAGGCTTAACCCAATAAAGCATCACGTTCGGTTTGCCGGCGTGCGCGGCCGGCATGCCGGTATTTTGCCAAAGCTGCTGCGACGGTTCTTCTTCTACTAGTTTTGTTTACAAATAAATAATTTATAATAATAGGCCTAACTCCATTTAAAATCACGTTATATTTGTTTGGTTTTAACCAAAGATTTGTTTTTATTTTAGGTCAGTGTGGACCCGATCAATTCAAGTGCGGGAACGGAGAATGCATCGCACAAATATGGACTTGTGACCAGGAAGACGATTGCGGCGATGCTACTGATGAAGCCGATTGTCGTAAGTCGTATTTCATCGATCCATTTTTTAAAAATAAAACATCATGGTTAACCCTTTCATCGACGTTACAATTGTGTTGAATGTAAACAAACCAATTTGTATAAATTTGTGTGTCAAAGAAATGTAGCGCCGCATGCACAGGCAAATGTGTTTTTACACTCTTGTCTTGGAAATGTTTTGAATTGTAATAATATTGCTAAAAAGAAACAAAGTTTTGGTTGAAGATAACTTTTTTCCCTTATTCATCCATGGTTTGCAATGTCAGTAATTGTCTTATTTACAACAAAAAACATGCTGCCTGGAGCCGGCGGTAGTAAAAATGCCGGGCGTGTTTTCAATGTTATGATTTGGCAGGCAGCTAGCGAGTCTCTGGTTGGCTAGTTGCCGATTGGCTGTTGCCATTTGTGAATCAGTGGTGCGATGCGCTCATGAATAATTAATATATTGGTGTCGCGTGATTGGTCAGTCGTACATCGACTGAGGCAGCTCGACCAACTGGGTGGCTGAGCGGGTGGGCTTGGCTCATTACTATGCAGATTGTAAATAGTGGCGTGGTCGTCAGAGTGCATGTCTAGTCTGCAGTACATGTTCGTTGCAATGAATTTTGTTAGGTTTATTTAAAGGTAGGATAAGATACACCATTAGTAATTGCTTGAATTATTATAAATGGGTTGATTTGGGTGGTTGTATTTTATAGTACATGTAAATATCGTTTAACTGACTTGTCCAAAGTTTTACAATCGTGGATGCCGAGAAAAGCAAGAAAAACAATGTTCGTTTTCAACCAGCATCAGGCAGTTATTCTTATGTTGCTTATTCTTCGTTATTCTTAGATTGTCGACCGGCGATCGTGATTTTTTTTGCACAATTACATAATATCTAGCGCAATCATTTAGCTGGTTGCCTAGAATTGTTATTTACTTTCCAATAAGTAAGATAATTCGGTAGTAAATATTTTTCGATATCTGCAAATGGTGTATCCTACCTTTAAAGACAATGAAGATTTATTTTACTGGTAAATAATTTAAAACCCAATGATACAAAATGATTTCAGCCCGAGTGAAACAGAAAATCATTAAAATATCTTTGCTGCAGATCATAGATTTAAACCTGTGTTTTGTTTATGAAGCAACTTTGGACTTAAAAATTTACTTTGAATGCTTTACGACTGTACCATACGACTGTACCATATTTGGTACTAAAAAGTGACTCTGTAATGCCCCTTTGTCGGCCATGTTATGATGAGTAAGGGGTGGCAAGAGGAAATAGGTTCTTAAGAGGACTCCATGTCAACTGTCTATGAAAACCAAGTCATAACATTGACCCCGGATACTACTTAAATGAGCCCCCTTCCTTGGGTTGTTTACTGATCACCCCTTCAGTTTTTGGATAGTGTTTATGTTCATTGTTAAGTGTGAGGTGGTGATATTGGTTCCCTCAAAAAGGAGTCAGACAGGTGTGGCAGTTTCTTTTTGAGGGGGGGGGGGGGGGGGGGATTCTCATAAAATAAGTGTTTTTATGAATGAAGCAAATCGGTATTTGGCCTTTAAAGATAAAATTGTTTAAGTAGACAAAGTGTCAAAGTCCTCATTTATTGGAGAGAAATACCTGATTGTTTTTTACTCTTTGAAAAATGTCCATTACCCCTACTAAGTACTATGATTGAACCATGGAGGAATAAGAAGGAACCATGATTGAACTAAACCAGTATATTATACTTGCTTTTCCATTCTTGGAAATAATTTGTTAATCTCCTCACCTTTTCTACAGAAGAATAGTGTTTAATACAATGAACAAAAGGTGAATTAGCTGTGCATAGAAACTGCATTCTTGAGAAGGTGGTTAAAGGTGCTTGGGGTTAATGTGGTAGACTGCTTAATTGATTAAGCTATTGTGTAAAGTATAGAGATTTTAACTCAAGGCCTGTTTGACTTAAGTTGTCAAATTGGTTTAGGTGCTGGTTAAACAAATCAGCATACTGAATAAAAGCAAATGGAGTATTCCTTTTATCCAAGCCAGTACAGTAACTTGACCAATACTGGCTATACATGTACCACCACGCCCAATTTTACATGGAATTCTGGGTTTACATAAACTCATGCATTGTGTTTATAGTGGGACAGCTTGCTTGGTAATTTGTATGTCTGTAGTCATTGGTTGTATTGTGCTGGTACGGGTTTAGAGAGTGAATTTAAGAAGCTTTACCGAATTTAGATGGACAAAATACTACAAAGCTAATCAATTTGGTCTAAACAGAAATATTCTTTCAAAATATTTTGTTTATAAACTAAATGAACATGCATGAAAATAAAATTGAATGCTCTGCAAATACAGCTTTTCTCTGAAGTATAATTTAGTATTTAAACATGTTAAAATCGGATAAATTTAAACAATCTGTAATGAATATAAAAATACATTTGTAGATTAAATACATCAATTCATTTACAAACGAATATTAATTGAAGTTTGTTAAAATGTGGGAAAGGTTTTTTGAACCCATACGAAATGTTTTTTTGTTTGGGTTCTGTTGATGAGATGAAAGCTTCCACCCTGATTATTGCGCATTACATTGAGGTTTTCACATGTCCTTGTGTGCCTCGTCCAATCACAGGCTTTATTTGTTGTGGTCGGTTTCAGCTCAGTTGCATCATCTCAAGGTCTATGGTGACTCAAAACAAGATGCAAATGTATGCATTGCCTCTCTCCCAATATATGGCTGCTACTTGTCTTGCATTGTAATTGCTTTGCTAACAATCACTAATTTCTGAACAGATTTCTGTACTTGTATGTGAACCAGCAGATTTACGTTTTGTTAAATACTTTGTCCCGTGTTGCAACCAAATTTCATAAGTATTGTCAAATGTCAAAAACAAAGGCATTTTGAAATTGTTGTTTATGACGTGGATTGTATTTAAAACTTGCTCCCAAGGAAAAACGGCATGGCTTTGTTTTTACAAATAACGCCTGGGTACTTTTCATAAAATTGCAACAGCTGAATTGTTTCCTGTTTACACAGGTGTGGCCAATTGATTTTTGTTTCAGAGACAACACAAACATGACCTTAATCATAATCATATCATTACCTCCCCCCAAAAAAACCCACCTAGAAGGCTATACAACTATACATTTCAATGGTCTAAAATTGAATTTAAAAAAAACCTGATTGATTTTCAGAAATTATTTTTAATTAATGGATCATGGCCAAATAGTCTTTGATTTAAGTTATTCCAGCATCCCTTCATTTAAGCCAGAGACTTGGCCTTAATCATTGATTGAAAAGAGATTAGAATCAATTATTTTTTCTCAAAGCATCCACATTTAATATTTTTTTTAAAATTTGAACTGGCAGTCATTTTTGTTTTTCTATTCCTGCATACCTTGGAGTGGATAGACCAGGATAGTGGAATATTGCTTATCGTGCATTTTCACCAAAACAAATTCTTGTATTTCTGTGAATTGTTGAGAAAATGAGGGGAAAAAAGCATCTGGAGGATAGGTGAAAAGGTCATGTGCTGAAGAATCACGTTTAGTTTCTTTTAGTGCATGTTGCAAGTTCACAATGTGTGGAGATAAAACATTTCACACAACCTGTGACTGGAGAAACTATTTTGTTTTACTTGGTGAACATCTTTGCAAAAGTAAATGTGTTGCTATTTATGATCTGGTGATCTGGTGATCAACATGTGGTGTGACCAGCTCCTCTTAGGCCAAATGCAAATAACAGCCACTTTCCTACAGCTTGCTGCAAGGTCATGGGTTCAGAAAACGCCATGGGACTTGTTTGCATGCATAGTGCTGTGAAGTGCCGAAACAGGCTGAGAATCCAGTAAGGGGGTGGCCTTGTGTTCCCCCCCCCCCCTTAAAAAAAAAGTAAAACAAAATCATCAAATAAGGTTGAACAAATGTGTAGAGGTACAAGGCCAATTAAATTATTATGGAAGTTGGACAGTTTTTGTGATAACCTTAATTTTAAATTTTATTTGACCTATAAACAAATTGAAGATGAGATTTGTTTTTTACCCTAATATATTTTACAGCACCCAGAACCTGCAGTTCTACAGAGTTTGAATGCAAGAGTGAACATTGTGTCCCAGGCAGATGGCAATGTGATGGGGATCTGGATTGCACTGATGGTTCTGATGAGGATGCCTCCCGATGTGGTAGGTGAAACCCCCACAGAGCAATGCCCCGCCCATGATTGAGATACTTTAATTTTACTTGGAGCAATACAGGAAATCATATTTGTGTGCCATTTAGTGATTTTTGTGACGTGAATCAAAATAATATGGTGGTACATCGAGTCATCGACTATAATAATCAACGATGCACAAATGCAGATACTCTCTTCAACATTGGTTGAAAGGAACGTGAAACACCTGTACATGTATGCAGTTAGCATGCTCCAATATAATTTCAAACTTTGTCCAGAGATTTGTTTACTAGGAATTCAGGCAGATAAACATTTGTGCGATGCTCTAATCTTATCGCTAAAACGTAATCTTTTGTGCAAGGTTGTTTAACCCTTAGTTCAAAATCCACCAATTTTAATTTGATTTTTCACACACCCTTGGATAGGGAAGTACATTGTAACTTGGTTAATACCTCTCAGGTTTTTTATGTTTGACCCAGCTTTGTCTCCAATACAATAATTAGACTTGTGTTTAATTCCAAAGTACAATTCCTCGACTTTGGATCTTGGTCTGTTCAGTGCAGTGTGAAAAACAAAACAAAAAACACTAAGCGTAAGACCCTCTTTCTGCAAGTGGTATTTCCAACCAAAATGGAAACTTGACATTGAACAAATGGCAATCTTAATTTGGAAGTTGATTTATTTCCAGAATGAATAGTTGAAATGTTAACTCTAACTTCCTAAGGTGTATCCAAAATCCTATTGATTTGAGGATTGAGGCCTGTTGGGGTTTCTAACAGGCTGTAAACCACACTTGAAAAACTTTTTTTCGTATCAGTTTTTAGTATTTCTGATTACAAACCAGTTTCCATGGTATGTCCCTTCAAACAAACAAACAAACAAACAAACAAACAAACAAACAAACAAACATTTCAACCATAAAAGAAAACTAAAAAACCTTCCCTATGCATGTGTGCCAAGTCCTCGCTCTATGGTTGAAAGAAAGCAGAATTGGGACTTTGGATGCCCCCTGGTGACATGTGACCTACAACCTCACCTCACCTCACCAGGGAAATTATACTAGGGAAAAAAACAGGGGAAAACAACAGGGGAAAACGCATACCAATGGCAGGTTGGGGGTCACAAACTAAAGCTTTCTTAAAGAGTTTTTGTTAGCAGAATTCTGACAAAGGGATTTGGAAATGTTAATTTACGCTTGACATGCTTAGTTAAAATAATTTAGTTTTTAACAAAATAGGATATTTGTTGATATCCGGTTTGATAAAAATGGAAGCCAATATGTATTGTGCACCGTTTCCTGCTCTTTTATTAAAACCAATATTAGGTGAAACTAATAAACTTCACATTTCATTCAATGATGGAAAGTGGTTGCATTTACCTTCATATATTTTGTGCGAGGAACATTGGTTGTTTGGGCTAAACTTGCGGTTTCACTTAGTATTTTGCACAGATAATTTCTTCCCGCAAGCAATTTGGTCATTCTGTTTCATTCTTTAAGAAATTTGAAAAAAAAACCAACTAATTGAAGGGGAAACTCTGTACAATGGGACACATGTTGTTTGGGTACACAGTACAGTACACAAAAATTTCAGATCACAATTTCTTTTCCAGTTGTGTTGGTCACCCTATCTACCTGCATACATAAAACGTTTGACCCCAGCCAAATAGACCTACATGTACTTCTACAACCAAATGAAAATGCCACCAGTGCAACTATAAGTGACTTTCCCAGGCTAGTCTGTCTGGAAGCTTAGCTTGCTAGGGTCAGGCATGATGAGTTTGCCAGTGAGACTTGGAATGGCATGATGTCTTGGCCATGCTCAAAATAAATTGAGTTTCAAGGTTTTTATTTCATTTCTGATGTTTGGTCCAGCTAGATTTTCACCAAGAATTACTGAAATGAGTTGGATTGTTTCAAAATATAAACTCAAAATCCGTTTCAGATATTACAAATTTGGAACTGTTCCCTGTGTGACTACTGTAAAGAAATCTTGAAAAGAAACCACAATTCAAGACTGCCAGGCACTGCAATGCATCATTTTCATAGAAACTTGTGTACAGTTTACAAGCTCTTTTGTTGGTCACTCTTGCACAAACATTCCAGTTCTATTGATATTCATAATGACTGCCTCTGGTTGGGCCAAAAGCTTTTGTCAACTGTTTTTTTTACAAAAATGCAAATCATTGAGAGGATTTTAGTAGAGTACCTGTATACTGAACCACGGTAGTACTAACATGAACATTGCATTGTAAAGTGCAGGGCCATGTCTGGAATATTTAAAAAATTTCCAATATCTATTATAGGAATTTTTAACTCTATCTTGCGGAGAATTGACATAATGGAAAGATTATTTTGCCTACGTTTTAGTGAAAATAAATTGTTGTATTAAATCAAGTTTCGGGCATTACAAAAGTTTTGAGGCAAAAAAGGGAAACCCTGGTCATGGTACATTACACTGGAAATAGTTAAGCAAAATGGATAGTTGCAGTTCAATAAACATAAAATTATACTTGATCAAGCTTAAATGAAAATTTACTCTGAAGTTTTAAGGAAAAACATATTTGTATTACCCAGATTTGTTACAATTAAACAAACAAACAAATTAACAAAATTTATTAAAAGACTAAATAAAATGCGAGAATAAAGCCATTAATTTTGTATTGGATAATTAAGTTTACAATTTTAACCCTAACCGTTCTAAATCCAGATCCAATAAGAATTATTCATACTATATCCTTACTTTAGTTATTGTTTGTTTGCTGTTGCAGCTCAAAAGACGTGTCGAGCTGATCAGTTTAGTTGTGGTGAGAGCAGCACCTGTATCCCAAGAGGTTGGGTTTGCGATCATGATCCAGATTGTGTCAATGGCCTGGATGAGCAGGATTGTGGTAAGTAACAGTCCTTCAATTTGAGGCAATAATTGGCTGTCATAATAAAACAGTACATTCGTTTTCTGTGGACCAAATCTATTGCTAAAATGACTCAAACTACTATCTGATGTATAAAATAGTAATCTTGCATCTACAACAGAAACGATGCACCTTTTAGTGAGTTAATTTTAGTGATACATCGTCTATTGTATAAGGTCGTGTGATATAAACATTTATCAGTTGCTTTTACAAGTGTAAAATGGAAATTACTGCTTGTAATTGCTAAAGTCGTTTCGATGTTCATGTCAAAGTAAAGTGAATTTCATATCAGTAATTGTCATTTCACCGTGACGATAATTATTTTTTAAATTGTCTGAAGTTTAACATGGACTTAAAATGTGATGTGTTGTTAATTTACAGCTGATGTGACGTGCTCTGCAAACGAATTCGCTTGTGATAACCATAAGTGTGTCTATGTCCGCTGGCATTGTGATCATGAGGACGATTGTGGAGACAACTCGGATGAGCAAGGTTGCCCAGAACCCACCTGTTCCCCCAACGAGTTCCGCTGTAACAATTCCTTCTGTATCACCCAGCGTTGGGTATGCGATGGTGAAAGTGATTGCTTGGATCACTCTGATGAGCCAGCATCATGTGAAGCCACGCCCTCCACACCCTGCAATAACCGAGAGTTTGCTTGCGCTAACGGCGACTGCATTCATCAATCGTGGCACTGTGATGGTGAGAGGGATTGTACTGATGGGTCCGACGAACTGGATTGCAGTAAGTGTAGCATCAAAAACATCCTGACAAAAATTGAAGTTTGGTTAAGTAGTCGGAGTTACTAGACAGATGGGGAAAAACTTTTGAATATATAATAAAAATTGTACAAAATGTCTGTTTAAATTTGTGCGTACTAGGATTGTCTATTTTATTGATTCATAATCAATTGATTCATATTTTTTTCTGCAGACATAGAGACATGTGCTGGCTTCCAGTTTACATGTCATAATGGAATGTGCATCGACGGATCCAAACAGTGCGATGCGGTAAATGACTGTGTGGATGGGTCTGATGAGGCAGGATGCTCTGGTAAATACTATGAACCCACAATTCATTTGATTCGTTTCGCAATTTTATTTTAATTAGGTACGGACAATTTTACATCGTATTGAAACGTATACAATATAAAACGTATATTTTTAATATTAAATCTGTGTTTGTTTGGTTTGTTTAGCACCACCAAATCAATGTCGCGAACACACGGAGTACCAGTGTCCCAATGGAGCCTGCATTTCAATGAATCGTGTCTGCGACCAGCAGAATGACTGCGGACAGTGGGAAGATGAACCATCAGGAAACCTTTGCTGTAAGTAGATTTACTTAAATAACTCAAGAAGTTGAAGACAATATTGTAGCAAGTCCATCGGACTTTGCTTGAAACTGGATGACTTGTGACAGAATTGTAGAAAGTTGAGCTGAAGTCTGTCGATCAGGTAAAATCAGTGATCACCGGGGTAATACTGATTTTCCTTTTTTTTTTATATTGCACTATTTCTCTTCACCGCTACGCAGTTCTGCTTCAGAAGGGGTTGATAGCTGTTTTCAAATACATCTCTGATTGTAAATTATAATCATCGACTCGTTGACCAAAAATGTACACATAAAATGGAATGTTGATGTTAATTGACATAAATTTGACTTGTAATATTTAGATAACAATGAGTGCGAAACTGACAATGGTGACTGTCATCACACCTGTAATGATCTCCCCATCGGTTACTACTGCTCATGTCGCTCTGGTTACGAGCTGATTGACAAACAGTGCATCGACATCGATGAATGTAAGACTATCCATGGCATCTGTGATCAGCGCTGTGACAACTTAGAAGGTCACTACAAGTGTACGTGTAATGACGGTTACATCCTGGAGCACGGCCACTCCTGTAGAGCCACGGGACCTGGGGCTCAAATTTTGTTTGCCAATCGACACGACATCCGTTCCTACGATGTCCATACCCAAGTCTACAAACCTCTCTTCTCAAACCTTGAGAGCGCAGTGGCTTTGGATTTTGATGCTCAGACCAACACCCTCTTGTGGACTGATGTAGCTGATGAAAAAATCTACACGTAAGTGTTTAATAAGCTTCACCAGTGTGAATTTGTTTCGGAGTTACTTAAAAACTGCTACGGGATAACATAGCAGATTGTCTCGTCATTATTTTAGCGATTTACTGTCTGAAGAATTAACGTCTCTTGTTTTACTTCAGGGGCACGCTCCAGATTGACGGCACTCCTAATGCGCTAATGGATCTTGTAGAGACTGCTGATGGTATCGCCATGGATTGGATCTACCGCAAGGTTTACTGGACTGACACTGGTAGCAACTCGGTGGGTGTAACGTGCTATAACACCGGCGAAACCAAGACACTCTATACTGAGAACATTGATGAGCCAAGAGCTATTGTCGTGGATCCAGAAACTGGGTAAGGCTACTATTCGCTTTCATTTTAGCAAAGCAGTTGAAGTAAAATTCATCCTATACTTGTTAAGAATTCAAACATCAAAAAGTATGAATTGTTTAATAGCTAAATTCTCATGTTTCTCCGACAATCAAATAGTTTTCAGAAAACAGACTAGACATTGTAAACTAATGAGTTTCTTTGTTTTTAAAACTTCCAGATTTATGTTTTGGACCGAGTGGGGAGATATCCCGAGCATCGAGAGAGCAGGCATGAATGGCAACTTCCGTTCCTCCATTGTTACCATCGAGATAGCCTGGCCTAACGGTATGGCCATTGACTATGCTGGCGAGATGCTGTTTTGGATCGACGCTAAGCTACACACACTCAGCACAGTTGATTTCAACGGTGACAATCGTCGTACCATCCTTCAGAGCCTCTCTCTCCTGCCTCACCCATTTTCCATCTCCGTCTTTGAGAACCACGTCTACTGGACGGATTGGGAGAGAGAATGCATCACCAGAGCCAATAAATTCACCGGCATGGAACGGGAAACGCTCCTGACCACTCTCTATTCACCCATGGACATCCAGATCTATCATCCTCTCAGACAACCTAACCGTAAGATTAAACTTCAACTTTCTTAATTGTCTGTTTTTTATCTCATCGTCCAAGTTGATAAATTGAAAACAGTTTTGCTGGACCAAAAAGTAATTCCAACTGTCCTCCATCTGATGGATTTACTGATTCGACAAAGTCCTCCAAGTGTAAATGATCTAAACTGAGATTTTTGTTCAACTAAGTCTTGGTTTTTTTTTAAATTAACCTCGTAATCTTGTTTTGCCAAAGTAACCTCATAAGTCTACTTCATTCTTTCTTAATGGCTGTTTTTGATTTGCTTGCAGGTACATCAAACCGTTGCGGAAGTGACAATGGTGGTTGTACTCACCTCTGCGTTGCTTCTCCCCAAATAACGGAGAGCTCAGCTCCATACACCTGCCTCTGCCCAGACGGTGTCGACCTCCTTCCAGACTTGCTTACCTGCCAAGGCTCCTTCCCCAAATCACCCCATACCGTCATTCCCAATGTGCCTACTCCTAAGCCTAACCCCAGCATCAAGCCTACACCCAGTCTGGATACCTACACCAGGAGTTCTAATCAGTTGGTCAACACAGCCCCAGAAGGAATTAAAGGCGGCGCTTCCATCATTGTTCCTATTGTAGTCGGCATCATTTTTGTCATGTGCATCATGATCATCATACTGGTCTTTGTTTACAGGTGAGTGGCTTGTCGTTGGTCTAAACTTGTAGTTCATTTGCTGCAAGTTTGTTGGTAACTCGTTAACTTTTGTGTACAGATTGTACTACACTTTGCCACTTTGCATATATATTTTCTCACAGCACACAAAGTACTTGTCCAGTGTAACTTATTTAGTATTTGTGTTTCGTTAACTTTTTTGCAGAAAATACTACAGAAACTCGAAGCGCACCATGCATTTTGACAACCCCGTTTACCGCAAGACGACAGAAAACCAGTTTTGTTTATCACCGCCTACCAACACTTACGAGCACAACCCAGGAAAAGCCTACAAGCCAGTAAGTGTAAAATAATTTCCTTGTCACAGAAAGTCGGATCTTGTTCCAAGTACGTCGTTGTTTTTTTTACAGAAATAATTGCTGTAGATGTGTTCAAGAGTTGAGTTAGTTCCGTGCCAAGAATCTATTTGATAAGGCCTTAAACAGATCATGTTTGTCAGTGTTTTTGAATCTTGCTCCCCTACAAATAATTCGTTTCCTTTCGTTAAATTTTGTCAATGCTGTTGTAAGTACTTGAGCAAGCATAGTAAAAAAGCAAAAGCTTCTCGGAATAGGAAAGTTAATTCAACTTTTTGGCTAGAGATTCTCCAAAACTTGTTTGGCCATTTCTTCATTTTGTTTACATTTCAGTTTTATTTGCTTTTACAGATTATGAATCCAGATGATGTAGCCTAGCCACTTTCGAAAGTCAATGACAACTAGGATTCGTCATTGATGCGATCAAGCCAGCATCTTAGCAGGCATGTTTCTTGTAAATTTGTCTTGACTTCACTGTAAATTAGAAAATAAAACAATCTAAAAAAACAATAAAAAATTAGATTAGGATGTATGTGAAGAACACATGAAAATTTAGAACTTTGTTTAAAAAAGAAAAAAAATGTTTTTTTTGCTACATTTGTAGAAAGAGAATATTAAAAAAAAAGTGATAGAATGATAGATCAGCAACTGTTAGTGTAGTTTGTAGGATAGGCTAAGCAACTTGGAAAATATCAGTTTTATTATATTGATGACGAAACTAGGTATTTTAACGAGCATGAGTCGTATTTATTATTTTGAGAGGAATTTGTTTTGCTAAAATCAGAGTGCAGCCGTCACTTGGAGAAAATACTCCCAAATTTCTATGAAAAGATTACCTTTTGTACCCATCTCTGGACAGATGCGGGTTTTGTTTGTTTTAATGGAAGAAAACTAATTACTGATTTTGTTGGCTGTACTTTGATTTGTATCACTTTAAAGGGGGGGGGGGTTGTCACGTCACTGATGTTATTTCTATCATGGAAGAGATGTGATAGGGTATGATGACACATTTCTCCATGACAACTCGCTAAACATTAGTCAAAAAAGTAAACTAAACAAACAAAACCCAATTTTTTTTTTTGTTCTCGTTCACTACCATAAGATACTGGTATGTGAATTGCTAATCTTTAGTTTAATAAAAAAAAATTAAGCAAAAAAGTTCTTTATTATGCAAATGCAATGCAAAGAAGTGTTCATTGTATATAGGACGATTATTTGTAAATTTATAAATCATTTTGAAAGGGGAAAATTAAAAAGAAATATATCCACGTAGAATAGTTGCAGCACTTTTTTTTTTAACGGAATTTAGGCAGTTGAGATAGTTGTGGGAAAAATGCACCAAATTCAGTAGGAAATAGGACTTCTAACAAATGGCATTTCATTTTTGGGTGGCATCAATGAAAACGCTGAAACTTATTGTATCTTTTTGTTGAGGCATGTGACATGCTTAAGTCTAAATAAAACTATGCAGTTAAAGGGTACAATTTTTTGAAGGATACAGTTTTTATACCTGCCAAGCAGGGTCCGTACCCTCTAGTCTGGTACCGATTAGGCTGTAAAGCAGCACGTCTGTGTCGTACCTGTACTTGTAATCAGCCTGATCGGCCGAGTACTAACTCTAATTTGGGACTTGTTATTTATTGTTACTTTACATATTGCAAATATTAACATATTTATGACAAAAATATATATGTTGTAGATACATGTACCATCATAACCTATAGACATACATTCAACATGCAAAATCTCCATGACAACTGGTTTCTGGATTGGAAGCCATTTTTTTTTTTCACAGAAAGGCCATCGTATGTATATAACTGCGTTTTTTGTTTCATATGTACTCAAATTTGTAAATACATGTACATATAAAAGAGATATAATTTTGTATAAACAGACATTTACGTAGCGCCCTGCATGAAAAGAGGAACCCAAAAAAACTGACAGATGTCGGATGTATTTATTTTCCTCTATTTACTTATTTCGCTGAGGTTATTTTGGTACTTTATTTACTTTACTGCATGTTATTTCACTAGTGTAGAGGATTGTTGACAAGCACTGCAGACTCCCTTGATAGTTTGGCAATATATTAAGGGATTTCTGCGTCATTGGGTCTCAATCTCGAGTTAGAAGAAACAGATTGTACATATGTAATATAGTGTTGTAGGTGAAATTATTAAAACAACTATAAATATCCACAGTGTTGCTAGTTGGTGACAAAAAATTGAAAAGAAAAGAAACATAAAGGAAAAAATGTCATGAATCTTGGTCTTAATGTAGGTGTATAGAAAAGTGTCAAGAACTTGTGAATATTGTATTCATCGGAAATAAGAACTAACATAACATTCTTGCAGGTGAAGATGAAGTTAGTGTTTCTGGATTGGTTTTCCAAAAAAGATAAATTTTCACCTTGGAACGTTTACGACTTTTTTTCACAAGGATTTCATCGTTCAGATGGCTGTATATACAAAAAAAACTCCAGAAATGTCTAGACCAGGGTCCGTTTAGTTTTTATTTTTATTTTTACACAAAGTTGACCTCTGTTAAGAGGCCAAAAAAATATAATTTTAAACGGCTCAGAAAATTTCTGAACAAGTTTAAAGATTTTCCCTTATTTCATAAACAAGCAAGAACAGAGGTTTGTTTGTTCAAGATATTTTTTTAGTTTAATTTGTTTCATTAGAAAGAAAATAAGCAAGAAAATAATTAATTTGCTTGCTCAGAATATCGATTGGATACCCTAGCTTCTTAATCATTTTTGTGCGGTTGTAGAGATTGGCCAACTAGCCAAGTTATTTCTGTTGAAGTTTAAGAATTATAATTTATGCTTTTGTTATAAGATGTAGGATTCAAGATCCATTGGTATTTCGGTTTTCCTTCATTTCAACAGAAGTCACTAAAAAGTATAAACTTTAAGTAAAACAAAAATACATTAAGTACTGAGGTTATACATTTCAAGAAGCGAATATAAAGGTTGTTAAATATGTACAAAGACATTTTGATACCCAATGTTTGGATGTAAATGGTCATTTTTGTCTTGAGCATTTTTCGACTTTTAGGGGAAAACGATGCAATGTTGTGGCGCATTTTGTGAAGTTATTTATTGTGATACTAAGTCGCAAGGTATGCCTTGGTGTGCACGCAAGAGTTCAGTTGGTAGTGTCAATCGTTTTATAAACCTGGAAAATGATACAATTATGTACATCTAGTCTGATTGTGTAGTTTGAGATGTTGGCGTTAAACAGTTTGGTAATGGGAAAAGTGTAGTATCTAGACGCAAAATGTGTAGAAATAGATTGATGAAAAGTAGACAGGCTCTTTTAAAGCACGGTCTAAACGGCCATTTCCTTTAAAGTTGTTCACTTCCGGAATTACTAGTGTTTAGTAACAATGGTCCTTCAATATTATTTTATGGGTTTCGCTCTAAAGCACATTCAAATCACTTGTGTATGCATTTTCTAAATTTAAGTATTTCGAAGAGTTGAGGGTAAAGATGTGTACTACCCTGCTTTTTGAAAGAAAACGATCGTAAAATCTCGGAAGTCGTACAATTTGTCAAAACTACAATGAAGGAACCGAACTTTATACTGGTAGAAATGTTTCATGGTGTTTGAGAATTGGTGATCCTTGGTAAGACGTTTAACGTGTTGTAAATGTTTCGTGTTTTGCTGTAAAACCAACTTTATATACACCACGCGTTTTTGTACCTTAGCCGACGCTTCTGTGTCGTTTCACAAACTGTTATTAAAAGACTTGACATTTTAAGTCTATAATTTTATCTGCTATCTTGGTCTATTTTAGTATCTAGCTGGTAATAAAATAGCTCTTTCTGACATGCTAAGGTATGCTTGTAAACGCCTACATGTGTATATACATGTACAAGTGAAGAATTGGTTATAAATATGTTGGGATTTGTAAATAGTATACATGTAGTGTAGATTGTTCTGTTTATTTTGTTTCATATAAATGGCCACCTTCCATCCACGTTATAAATAAATTTACGAGAAAAAACATATTTTGTCGGTTTTTTTTTGTATCGATGTTTTATGTCCGCTATTTGCTTATTCGTTGAATAGTCTCCGGCACATTGTACATGTGTATATTAATTAAATCTCTTGAAGCTCTATCGAGTTAGAAAAGTAGTTCATAAAGTCGTTTACCCATTTTGTCTCTTGAAAAACTAAACCAATTCCACGCTTTGTTTAGTTGACTCTTCATGTTTTTGTACGGGAGTGGTTCCCCGTGTATTATCGTGTGAATAAGCCAAGTTGGCAAAGTTCCTCGTATCTTTTGTGTTTCCCTCTGCGTGGTGGTCTTTTGGTACATTGTTGTGGCTGAGTTTTCACATCGCAACCAAGCACCGCGTACCTTAATCACACTTGTAAAAGATTAGAATTCTTACAACCTAAGACTTGGAGCAAACATTCAAATACAATTGTCTAATAAACCACGGGGAAAGCAAGAACAGTAGTTTCTAACCAAACTATACATATACAGTGTATTATAAGCAAGATATAATGACAGAGGACCCCCCCCCCCCCCCCCCACTCTTTTGTGTTATCGTGTTTCGGGAATTCTTTTCAGATGTTGGGTAACAATAGTCTGGAGTGTGTATTGGGTCATAGGGCAAGGATGAAGTACTGTACATGTGGGTGCGCCACAACTATTCACGTAAATTAGTACACCCATGGAGGAAGGAAAACAGCTCATTCCCTTAGATAGTTTTGAATAATATTATTAATAGGTCCCTGTGGCATATAAATGGGACTGAATGTAGACATTTGTGTCGAGATCAAGTATTTGTGACGTGTCTTCCAACTGGGTGATTTATATCCACAAAAAAGACATCGGGTCTATTTGACATAGAGGTGGGAGAGAAGGGGGGGGGGGGGGGGGGGCGCTACATTTAGACCTGGGCCCAGATATTCAGTTGACCATTTTTAGGGTATAAATAACAAATCGTGCATATTTTATAAATGCCACTGTACTTGAAATTACATTATAACTGCAATTTGGCAATAAAAAGGCCTGTAGTTAAAACCCAAAATAAACCTATCCAGAATTTAGGAATAAACTTTTTTTTTTAAATCAACCTGTTGTGGTTCACCTCCATGATTTTACCAACAAATGGCGCAAAACAGAAAATGATGGCGCTCTTTAACCACCTTGTTGCCTTGGTGTTTTTGTTTTGGTTTTTTTAGTAAACACCAACATTGTTTTGTAAAGCGCGCCATCATCGGTCACAACATAAGTGAGAACGAAATTTCTTTACCACGAAAGTGCTATAGCGCCCCCATATGTTGAGATTTGGCAATTGTATCACTATTAGGGGATATTCTGATAAATTTGTATGACGAACAAAAAGCAAACTTGTTTGATAACGATTAAAGGAAAATGTATGTTAATACTTTTAAATGATAACAATTTAGAATCAATTTTGAGTTGATTTCTGTCAAATAAAAGCCGATATTCATGATAATTAGTGTTATAAAAACTATCAAGTTTTGAAAGTGATCCCCAAGTCATTTCGCCTTGCATGCGTATTGTAATGTACACGTCGTACACACACGCGCGCGATCTATTCGTACTGCATATCGCTGGTGTGCAAATGTGTAATCCACGATGCACGGGGATCATACAAATTACATAATTACACCTAACTCCTGCGTCCGATTTCTACCAATTTTCACAGGTAAAGAGTTCGAGTGTTGATGTGAAGTAGCCGGTTAATTCTTGACGAATCGAGGTGAATTTGATATCAGAAAAAATCTCACAAATTCGAGTAACATTTTTGACCTTGTATTTGTAAATGTATTTAATTTGGCTGTTTTTGCTAGCTCTGGATTTATCATGTTCATGCATTTTTATTCCTCCATGAATATGCCACGTCTTTGGTTTCACCATGGATGAATAAGAATGAGTTCTAATGAATTTTGATTGGTGGGTGAAAATTGTACTGGTATATTCTTTAGAAATTGGGAAATGGGTAAAAGCAGTAGATCTTTCATAATTTTTTTAATCACGACGAAGTTCTCAAAAAATAAACAGAGGGGGCGGGAGGGGGAGGAGGAGGGGAAGTGGGGGAGTGGGGTGGGGGGGGGGGGGGGGGGGGAGGGGGGGGGGAGGGAGGTGATTGGTGAATTGAGGGTTGTTTATTTCATAAATAACTTTTTTTATTCATATTAGAATTAGCAAATCTGAAATTGGAACATGTTGTCTTGACAACAAACATTGTTGTCTGCATAATAGTGTTGAACGACCTTTGACAATCTTCGTGAACACATTTTGTGGACCTGGCACGTTTTATTCTAAAGTTCATGTCCAGAACTTTTTGATTCTCTCGTTCTCGCCCAATCGCCATGAATTGGAGACGACCAATCAACCAATCACTGAATCAGATGTTGGCTGATAATACTATCACTCAGCCCAACGGCATACAAAGCAGATACAATCGGCAAAGTCTGAAGTGTTCATCACTATAAACGAAGCAAATCTACCTGATGTTACCTAAATTTTTGTATACATCTTATAAAATCATTTCCTGAAACAACTGACATATTACAATTGTTACTATTCTGAGGCCAAATTTGTACTAAAACTGAATATTTTTATGTAGTTAAAGAACTGTCTGAAGAATTTTATGTATTTATATATTTGAATATTGCGTATTTAAAGACCTGAAACTTACAAGTATATTGAGCTTGATTTGCAACCATGTCATTTCGTGCACACATAGCACTTGCAAATTTATGCAATATACATCCCTGTTTAATATCTTCTCTAGAAAAAACCTGTTTGCTGCCACCATGAATCAGGGAAGATCGACATCTAAGATGTGTCATAGGTCTGGCGTTTATTACCTCAATGCAATAGACCCGAGACCTAATGACATCATAGGAGCGAAGTCGATACACCATATGAAGTAGAGACAGACTCGCCAATACTAGGAAAGCTCACATGTGACGTCATTAGGTCTTAGGCAGGCCTATGCGCTTTTAAATCTACGACACATTATAATTTTGTCAAAGAGTTGTAATTGAGCCAGTCATCCATCCATCCGAATGACAATACAGTGAAAGTGTGTAGTTTGAAAAACATGGATTTGGATAAGAACTGGTTTTTTTTAGAGAATGTGTACATTGTCAGAATTTTCTTTGACATCATACAGTATGTTGTTTGAATGAATGTCCTGTCTAGATATTATGTAGTGATAATTAAATAGCAAGATATTAAAATACTTATCTACATGTATACAGTACATGGTAACCAGACTAGTTTTTAGAATTATCATAGTAAATCCTTAGTGGTACTCTGGACACTATGCGATAAATAATGGACTACTGTAGCAGGTAGTTTGCAGTGTTCGGCTGTCTCTGAATCACTTGGCTATGGTTTGATATTACACATGAGTCTATGCGCTTTCACACTGTCCAAACTCTCCTGCTGTTATAGAGTCAAGTAAACTAGGACCTGGGGCCAATTTCATAGAGCTGCTAAGCACAACAATTTGCTTAGCATGACAATTTGTCCTTGGCAAAAACAAGGTTACAGACCAAATTTTTACCTGATCTTTATTGTTCTGGATTGATAATCAGCTGTTTTCTTGCTTAGCATGAAAAACATGTATAATTTTGGCTAGTAACCTGTTTTTAATGAGCAAGACTTTTTGTGCTAAGCAAATTTGTTTGCTTAGCAGCTCTATGAAATTGGGCCCTGGTCTTAGACTGTGTCTAATTTATTTGGCTATGACTTGCAATTACACACATGTCTATGTGTAGTGGCTGCAGTAGCCTCTCATAGACTTGTACATTTATCAAGCCATGGCCGAGTAATTCAGCTGCAGCATCAGAATAGTTTCTGTCAGAAATAGGTAGGGGGCGGGGCCCTAGGATCGGTCTGGAAAGGGGTGGGTGTTGAGGGCAGCATGCTTTGAAGAAATAATTCCAAAGGGTGAGCATTCTGTGGTAGTTTTGCATTAAAAAGGGAATTCCCTAAGAAAGATTGGGAATAAATTGGAATGCCCTTTCCTAGTGTCCTTTTAACAAACATATAGTGACATTGGCAGCATACTTCAAGTTCAAAGGGCAGGGCATGATGGTCTATTTTAACTACATGTGCAGGAGGTTTTGATAAGCTCAGGCTAATGTGTACATTTTGTCGGTGATATTTCACAGATTATGATGTAAACTACGATTGAACTGAGTCGATGTAAGAGTGAAGGCACAAGAAGGTAGCGGAATGGCGGAAGGGGGCGAATTGAAACTTGGAACAAGAACCCTACAAGCGTCGTCTGCGGAAAAGCACCAATCAGAAAAGAGAAAATCTGACACTGAAGTGTCTTTGACATCGTCGGAAAATCTCGCGTTTCGGATCTTCCTCCGTGAGAACGAACTTTCCCACGCGCTGAAGCATTTTCCGGCAGACTTCACATTGGGAAACTTTCGGGCTGTGACGGAGGACGACTTGGCTGATGATTATGGTGTTGACGATGAGAATGTGCGAGCGCAACTGATGCGAGCTGTCAACCGAGCGAGAGAAGAATATGATGAGAGGGAGGAAGCACAGACGAGGCCAAGAGTAAGGAGCGTGGTGGTGACCAGGAGACAATCAGAGGTGAGTGGGTAAGATTTCTGTGGTTCTGGGTTCCAATCCCTGCAGGCCGAGTGTAACAAGTGTTGTGGTGAACAGGAGACAATCAGAGGTGAGTTGGCAAGACTTCTGTGGTTCTGGGTTCCAATCCCTGCAGCCGAGAGTGAGAAGCGTGGTAGTGAACAGGAGACAATCGGAGGTGAGTCGGCAAAATTTCTGTGGTTCTGGGTTCTAATCCCTGCAGCTGAGAGTAAGATTTAGAAGCGTAATACAGCGCTCAGTTTCAACCGGCGTTGGGCAGTTGTTCTTGTTTTTGTTTTTTCCTAGATCTATGGGGATCTAGATTTTGTTAAAATTAAAATCAATTATAGTACTAGCACAATAATTTTGCTATAAATGCCGAAAATCAATATTTACTTAATCTTATTCATACTTAATAACTCAGTAGTGAATTTGTCAATATCTGAAAATAGTGTATCCTACCTTTAAGTGTCCGTTACTTGAGAACCTTCCTGTCTGCATACATGTATAGAACCTATGGTACATGTACAGTATATGACCACAGTGAGAGTTCACTATAGCTGCTATGGTCAGATACCTTGTTTGTTTCTCCTTTGTCATAGAGAAATGACTGTACTACCCCAGGGCACTAAGCCCGGATGTCAAGCAGATTATCTCATTTTAGTCATTACTACGTGTAGACTTGTGTTCTTGCATATTCTTACGTTCACTTCAGTGTTATTCCCAGCAAGTAGGCAATGAACGGCAATGTTTGACTGGCAAAACAGTTATTGTAATTGGTATTTTGAACTGTATTCTGGTTTTTCCAGTGTTGAACTTACATGTAGTTCTGGTGTTGGATTCTTAGACTTTGTGAACAGTGACCTCATGTGTAGCAGGCAGAGCGAATATTCCCTTTTGAGTCGACGGTAATCAAGGAAAACTGAACAGTCTTCAAATGTGTGGAATGAAACTGAACCTGCGATTTGGAGAGCTGTACAAATCACAAAACATCAGGAACTGTGAAAACAGGACAATGACAACAAGTGGTAATTAACAGTATTTTTCGCAACCGAAAAACACACTGGAAAAGTGTATCTCCCATACTGTTTATATGTGTGATAATCTTGACTTATTGTCAAGGTAGGCCGTTTTCACAACTTGTGGAGGTCTATAATCTACAGTACGGGTTACCATCAGGAATGGAATATCAACGGAGTTAGCCTACAATGGTCTACGATATGATCACCATGACATGGATTCCTTCAGATGTCCCATTTCCCTGCCGTGTTTGCTTGTACAGTACATGTAGCTTCCAGGTTCTCTGTTTGGATTTGTTGACATGAAAATATGCTCAGAAAGCTAATTGTGGCAACACATTACAATGTACATGTATGTGACCAGGTTGCAGGAAACTCAATTTTCAATTTACAAACAATTTTGTTTACTAACACTGCGCTGATTCAAGTGTTGGAACAGTATTCAGTAAGAACATTAGAATTTGCCTTTTTTTAATGTATCGTATTTTTTGCAAACTTGAATTGCAAGCAAAACTGGAAATTTACCATTTTACCAATTTACCGTTTACCAACTTGCAAATTAAGTTAAAACTGAATACATGTAGCAACCTACAAGCCGCATCCCTCCAATTGTAAATATCAGGGAAGTGGCTCAACATAATTGATAAATTCGCAATAACTGAAGTTGTCAGTTGAAGTTGTTTTGAAAGACTTAGTGTTAGACATGTGCCAAGTAATTCAAGAAAGGAACGTATCATCAACTTGAAGCTTGGTAAGGAAAAAACCAAGATGGCAGGTTATGTTCTTCATTAATTCAGTACTTCGTTCGGAGGGACAATGTCACTTCTGCGGCTTCGCAAGGCCCTTGGATTTGGCAAAAAATTGGATCGGTCGGACAATAGGGTAAGTTACAGATTTCATTGAAGTAAATATTTCAACCTGGTTCATTTTGAACGGTTATAAAAAATGACTAATTTTATTAATTGGATTCCTTAATTGATTGTGTGCAGTTGAAAATATCGTAGAGACTCGTAGAAACATGACCCAAAATCGTCCCTCTTTGCTAATTAAATAAACAGCCATGTTCAAATTGGCTGTTTTGTGGCTGTAGATTTCAGATCTTTTAGAATGTCTTAAAATTCCTGTAGGATAGGATTGACAAATAGCTCAATTTCTGTGCGTGGGAGGAGAAATCCCTCAACTCAAGATGCTCCCGATGCGCTGTTTGCCTTAAGGGTAAAAGACTGTTTTGGAATTGTACTTAGTCAGTCGTCCATTAGTAACCCCCATTGGACCTCTCGAATAAATGGGGTGTTTACAGAAACGGGCAGACAAAAAATGGAAAACAGAACAACAAACAACTCGGAAAGTGTTTTAAGCGAAACGAAGTAAGAAAATGAAGTTTATTTGGACACTCGTAAAGTTGATTTGCAGTGGACGTGTACACGTACAAAAGTACTGTGTATAGGTCATGATATTTTTTTGTAGACTGATGATTACCTCGCACACCGAGTGTTGTAAAAGTAAAAGCTTCATTGCATGAAGGATGGGAATTTCCAGTGTTTATTGAATTTAAGTGTTTATATTTGTGTAACTAGCTATCATGCAGTTTCCTTTAATCATTGTGAGAGTGTAAATAACCATCATGCAGTTTCTTTTAACCGCGGTGGGTGTGTAAATATAACTTTTCTGAAGCAAACTGAACATTTTGTTCATAAATTGAGAATGTGTTGTAATTTCCATAGACGGCCTTCACAAACTTCCTGTGTGGAATAGCAGGGGCCAATTTCATAGAGCTGCTAAGCAAAAAAATGTGCTTAGCACAAAAAAGTCTTGCTCATTGAAAACAGGTTACCAGCCACAATTGTACGTGTTTTTCATGCTAAACAAAAAAACACCTGATTATCAATCCAAAACAATAATCATCACGTGAAAATTTGGTCTGTAACCTTGTTTTTGCCATGAACAAATTGTCATGCTAACTGCTAAGCAAATTGTTGTGCTTAGCAGCTCTATGAAATTGGCCCCTGGTGTCAAAGAACAGCCTAGACATTTTCTGTCTCCTAATTACCAGAATCCGATTTATTGATGTCACACTCAAGGTAAAAAGGTCAGCCAGTTAAATTGAATACCACAAAGTATAATGAATAGTATTGAGGCCTCACCATAAACCACAAGGTTGTCTGTGGTTGGGGTACATGTATGTATTGTGTGCAGTATACATTACACTGGCACTAGAAAAGCAGGACCAGTGATTCTGCATAAATTAATAGGATTTTATTTGTGTCTGGAGGCAAAACCAAAAGACCTCAAAGAATCCGATTCTGTCTCCTTTACCTGAGGAAATGGGCCGGGCAAACCATCAAGCAAACCAGACCAGGATGTTCCCTGAATGGCTCGCTAGCCCTGAGGAAAGATCTCAACAAAGTCTGTTGTCAACAAGTTGACGGATTGCTGATTATCCGTTGGGATTTCCTAGGCTTTGAGAGAGGATAATAATATTAAAAACATCGTGATGCTGTCTTTGTGTGCATTTTCTTCAAAAATTTACCCAGTGAAAAGTTAAGATCTGAAATCTTAAATGTAAATTACACTGTTAAAAAAGATCTGGTTTTTTTTTACTTTGATTTTTTCTTTTTTTTTCTTTAGAAGTATAAAAAGGCCATGGGGCTCAAATTATAGCTACCAAAATGTGTATGGTTTTGTCAATCCTAACCAAATTAAGTCGAGCTAGAAATTGGTTTTAAATAGCCTTACGTACATGTACCTGCTAAAGTAGAGACAAATCTCTTTTTTACCTCTTGTTTAAATGATAGATTTGTTAGCCCTTAAAACCTAACTTTCATTTTTAGTGGCCTTGTGTTCCTTAATTACTTTAATGTCCAGAATACTTCTATCACAATAACCTGGGGAAATACTCAGTCTTCCTTTCAAGTGCATTCTCTTCTTGGCAATGGCATCTCAAACTAATGAGGATTATGAGGAATAGAAAAAAGAACAAAAGTGTTTTCGTGATGTTCACTGAATTGAAGGAGATTGTATTTCCAATCAAAGTCTGTAGGGGGGGGGGGGGGGGGGGGGGGGGGGGGGGTGGGGGGGGTCTTAAGACGTCAGTGTTGATCCTTGGGGGCCTTGAGATAGGGTAGGAGTTATACATCAGCTTTGATCTTTGGTGGGGTTGGGGGGGGGGGGGGGGGGGGGGGGGGGGTTGCAATTAGTGAGCCTGCCCAGGGATTGACTAGAGAATAATAAAGTTTGATGGGAAGAATTCGTCATGTAGAGGAAATCACTCTCAAGAATTCATGGACAATATTCTGTGCACAGTGTTGCGGCGTGTTTTCCAAATTTGGTGGGTGAAGAAAGTGTAAACTTTATTTACTGGTACAGCAGGCCACTAAAATGGATTTAGACTTTGATCAGATTACAGCTGCCTTATAGGCCTTTTTTAGGGATGGGGAGTAAAACACCCAGCATCTTTCATACATAAAAGTAAAATCCTGTACCAGTACTTTTTACAGGTTAGATTGTCGCCTTCATTTGCAGTACTGATAGTGTTGTACATCTTGTGTAAAATTAACAATAAATCATTAGTTGCAGTTATTATCGTTCACAGGTGGACTTTGGATACAAACACTAAATATTGTCCAGCACAGGTGTAATACGATAACACAATTAGATATGGTAATGTGGTGCAATCAGGTTTTTGTGACCTTGCATTTACATGCAATATTCTATGAAGTCCTATCCACAATGAGCTTTGATTAAATTTGTTCAAGAAGGTTTGTCTAATTGAAATGCAGTCAAGTTCATAAAGTAACGCCTTTGCTTATAGAGAGTTTCAACTTGAGCTGCACGGCCGCATATTTTCTTTTTTGATTGTATTTTTGAATGGCGACTGTGCAGTGTTTGCATTGATAAATTCATTCAATGCAGTCATTCAGGCAGGGCACCGGTGGCGGACTCTTGTGTAAACACAGTCCGTTTGGACTCCTAGTAAACCCTGGTTTCTGTTCTCATCATTTTGTAACAGCGCATGATAATGTCGGGACAGACGAGAGTGTATTATGCAAGGGATTAACGGTAAAAAGGTCTGGTGTGCTCCAGGCTGGCTTTGCAAGATGAATCTTTTTTTATTTGCCCCATTACTTATCTGTCACAGGAGGGGTTTTCATCTTTCTGCATCGTACGTGTTTGTTTCACTTGTTCATCCAGGGATGATTCCAATCGTCAGTCATCAGGACGCTCTGCTTTGATTCCGTCCAATCAGAAGTGACGTCTCGTAATATGATCCCGAATACCGTGGCATATTAAGAGGGAATCGCCAATATCGTTGACCAATCAGAAACGTCCGAAGGCCATATTGTAAAGTCGTTGAGTGTTTTCAGCGGGATAAGGTTTCCGTCGTCAAGGGATTTTTTTCTTTCCTTCGGTAGACAGTTGCATTTTCAGCACAGAACTGGATTTCCTCTAGTTTTTCTGCAAGGTACTTGCTCTGTTGTCTTGAATACATTTACCACTTTGTCAATTCCATCTTAATAAACTGAACCGCAATTTTATCATGTACCCGCATTGCGCATCTGTCAAAATTTGTGTCGGACAGCAATATGGAGAATGGACCAGTGTAAACTACATTATGAGGCAGCACACTTGTTAAAGATCTGGTTGAGGAGATCTTGTGATTAATATGAATGTAGGCGTCAAGCGTCTCTCTATATTGATCTATGGAAACTCTCCAATTGCATCCTTGAAGTAAAGCAGGGAATTCACACTACCTATCTCACCGGATTGTGGAACCGAGAATTGGACCAACATCTGTTCATACATGTACGTACATGTACCGGTACTCTGACTCGATCAGTCTTGTCGTTCCTTCCCCAAAGTACATTTACCGGTATTCAGACTAACTGAGGCTAGATTTCAATTATGGATATTTTACTGCCATCTTCGTTCAAGTACATGTACATCTACCTGTATGGTTTATCTTGTGCCTACTTATTGAACAAATTAACATCACAAATTGCATGTCCTTCTTCTATAAAGCTTTTCTAATCTTAATTCATTGTGCAACTGTTCTCGTTTCCAGGCCAACCGGATCCTACAATGTTGGGAAACTCGGACACTGCTTGACCTCCATGTTCAATTCACCTGTTTTTTCAGATTGGTTGAAAATCCTTGCTGCTTGCATAATTTTCTGCTCATCTCTCTGTGTACTGTACTTGAAGCCGGGATTTTAAGCTGTCCCATTGCTGGGTGTGTTGTAATTTTAACTGAGGAGTCGTTGGTGGCCAATTAATCATTGTGTCTTTAAAGTGATGTTCGAGTCTGGCCAGGCGCACAGTGCAGATTGGATAATGCGTAATTGTGCATCATTAATGTGACTACATGTGGATGACTCATGGTGCTCGCGAAAACAAAAGGGTCGTTTACTGTATGTGGTTGAAGTGGCGGTAATCTGGTTATGAAAATGCAGAAAATATTCTTAGCTTGGGAGCTGTAGGTTTGTGAACAGGCTCACACAGGCAATGATGAGTGTGTGTGGTTGTCAGCGTTTGTGACACATCTCCAGAACT
Organism: Crossaster papposus; assembly: GCA_037893245.1. Classification (NCBI taxonomy): domain Eukaryota; kingdom Metazoa; phylum Echinodermata; class Asteroidea; order Velatida; family Solasteridae; genus Crossaster; species Crossaster papposus. The sequence continues at coordinate 1,895,032 of JBAIAA010000179.1, forward strand.
TAATACACGTGTGTTCCGGTACTGTGTGTTATCAAAAAGGCAATTAAGAGATATTGGATGTACTTGGATGGAGCAGGAGTCCAGCAGGCATAACATAAACAGACAAGGTGAACAGATGTCAGACTTTCAACTTGGCGTTAACTGGAACAATTATAATCATATTAATGTCGACGCTGAACCGAGACGACCACTTCTGGAAATGTTGAAGCTTGGGCACGGGTTGGATCATCTTTCATCTGTGTATTGTCATCAACCTTGGTTCACTTCCAAACAACATTGTACGCTAGCAGCACGGCCGATCATATTCCATCATTCAGTGAAAAATTGAATCGTTCCATTTCATGATGAAAATAGGCTACAAAGAAGCGGAGGTGTCTTAAGGCAGTTTTAAAGATGTCAACAGGATGTGGGTGGTCTGAGATGTCATTTTCTTTGAGAGGATTTGATGAATATTTGCCTGGTCAGGTTTCAAGCCAACCGACTTCACCTTCAAGTTCTGTGATCTGCAAAACTTGATTAGTTTTGGCTCACTAAGTCTTCAGTGCTCTCCACAATTTATGGGTACAGGTAGTTCATTGGAAGCTCTTACTAGAAAGTCATCATTTAACCTTGAGACAAGCTACGAGTAGTTAAGACTCAAGACTCCAAACAAACTCAGACTCGAGGAGTTTTGATTTCACGTATCGCCATGTGTCACTCTCAGCGCTCATGGTCTGTGGGTTCACGAGAGGGCCTGAAAGCGCTACGAAACCGACATCGTGAGGACTACGTTTTAGAGGAGGAGGAATACAGCACACCAGAAGTCGTACTGCGGCAGATTCATCGGCAGGTGATTCGGTCCAGGTCAGCGGTAAGGAAAACAAAATGTTCTTCTATTTCTTTTTTTCATTCATTTTCATTGTCTTGGGAGTTAGGCACTTTTCCCAATTGACTTTGTTAATTATACTGTAGCGATTTGGAAACTCAAATTTCATGCATTATCAGTTTCTTTGTTTTTCAATATGATGATGTTATAACTTTTTTATTCCTGTTAAAATAAAAAGGATCAAAACACCTGTCTGTCCTGAAGGCATTTTCACCTGCCCTGGGAGAGCTACGGTAGCCAGAAAGATTATCTGAATTCAATCACTTGAAAAACGATAGTGGAATGAAGCTGATTTAGAACCTCCTCTGATCAGAGTGCCCAAAGTAATTATTCTAAGTTCTCATTTTTTTTGCTTGGAGCAATAAGCCACAGTAATACACATAATGTCTCCTTGGAAAAGAACAGAAATTGCTTACAAATGCATTCTTAACGTAACATATTTGGATCGATCATATTTTTCACACCCTACAAAATGCAAACTTTCCTGTTTTTGTGATTGGGTCGAACCTTTTTCTGAATTTACTTCACTTCAGAAATTTCAGAAGAAAAAAAATATGGAGCTGCTTGTTTACAGTTTTCTCTCCACATGTTGGGAATGACGATAATTGAATAAACCTGTCAAAAGTTTGTAATATTGACGGTGAAAAAAATCACACACACACAAAATCTTTCAAAATTTAGAATTTGAAACAAAATAAAAACTTTGAAACCATATTAAAAAGATAATGTTTACGATTATAATGGTAATAAACATAAAATGAATGGAAGTAAAAAATTAAAATAAGCGGACGTACATGTACCGTACGTGTGAATCAATGCTCAAACACAAAAATGAGCAGTTCGTCAGTGCGGTTAGCATTTATTTTTTCTCTTATCAATTCCAAAAGCTTGTTGCCAGATATCAGAGAGGTTTATACCCTGCCCACGGTATAATTGCATCGGACAATTCAGGACATTGGGAATTCAAACCGTGTGTTCACATCAATAAATTCAAGCAGAGCCCGCTGTCTGACACTAACAGGTACAGAACAAACTACAAAGAAGACATCATAGCGTGCTGGAGACAAAATGGCTCTCCACGGTAAAGCCATGTCAGTTATCATTTGGGGGTTTGTGTGGTAAACTGTGTTGCAGAGGTAACAGATATTAAAAAAAAAACTTGCAGCTGGTGCCAGGGGGTGGGAGTAAAAGGAAAATGGGTAAATGATTTACATATTTTACGGCGTGGGAATTATGGATGGGGTATCGACTGTGAATTTAAACTCGGCATTTTGCATAATGTACAATGTCATTGTTTGAATAAAACAAGAGATTCAGTGAATTATTGATGAACAGTAAGTATAACAAACAATCATTCAAAGGACAGACTTGTAAATAGAATATATGGTTTGTCAGATTAGGAAAATAGTACATTTCAGAGCTGATCTGATTTCAGGCAATTAAAAATGAACACAATGCGTCTGGATCCATGATTTTTAAAGTTCAGTGTGCAAAGTGTACCTTAAAATCAAAACAACATTATATATTTTATAATGGGTTTAAAGTTAGGGTTTAAAGTTAGGGTTACAGCCCAGAAAATTTATCATAGTTGAAATATATAGGAGCACATTGAAAAATACGTAACCTTCAACGTTCTGAATATTGATTGTGTACACTATAATTTTCATGGTTATTTCCCTACAAACGTTAAAAAACATGAAATAATGAGAACCAATTGCAAATGAAATTTATCATTTGGGGAAAAAAGAAAAGAAAATAGAAAGCCCTGGGAGTGAAATTTACCCAGACGCTGCATCAATAATGGATCAATCACTCGGTTTCCATGGCAACCAAGGAAACCAGAATCTTGTGCGCTTGATTTTAAAGAATAAACGTTTTCTGGAGGCAACCCTGGATTTTTGTACTTGATCAAAACCAATGGACAACGGACCAACTGAGCTCGCTGGATTGATAAAAAGGAATATATTGTCTATATTACATTGTACTTTGCCAAGTAAAACAAATTCTTGCACAATACCAAACAACGTTCATAACACGGTGTGTTTGCGTTGAACTAATTAAATTAAATTTCACTAAGATTTCACCTTCTGAAAAAAACAGAAGACGACCATTTGGATGGTTGCCAATTCAATGAGATTGAAATTTAATTTGCAAGTTGTGCTCGTAGATTGCCTGGCGATATTGCGTGCACATGTGCCACGAATGTACCCCTACTTTTACCATGGCATCAGATTTCAAAATTACACGCGAGTGATTTTGAAAAAGGCTTAAGGCTTTCTAGGCTTTTTATGATTATTTTTGCCAGATAAAGATCTGAATATGGAAAGATTTTACCTGGACTCTGATCCACTAGGGAGTCTGTTCAATACAGGAGATAAAATTGTAAATATAATCATGTTTGTTCAAAGTCCTGCTTTATTTCAGATACGGTACATTTGTATTTCACATCAAATAGGTTCCGGATTTGTAAAAAACAATTTTAACAACAGAATTTTTTTTTCTCATAGCACGGAAGAGTTTTTCTGTAGCTAAAAGCAAGTGCCTTCTCCATTATCTTATGTCCTTTTACAAAAATGTGTACAGTAATTGTTAAAACGCCAACCTGTATGATATGGAGTCATGCGTGTACATCTGTTACAGTAGGATTCTTCTTATGGAAGTCTGTCCTTCAGCTGAATGATGGTTGGTGGTTTTTAATTCACAGTTAGTATTAAAGGTGGTATACACTATTGGTAATTGCTTAAATTATCATGAATGGCTAGATTTGGGGGTTGTATTTCATAGTAAATATCGTTTGACTGACTTTTCCGAAGTTTTACAACCATGGATGCCGAGAAAAGCACGAAAAACAGCGTTTGTTTTCAACCGGCGTCGAGCAGTTATTCTTATGTTATCTTTGTTTTTTCGCGATCGCCGTCCGACGATCGCGATTTTTTTTTTATAAAATTCAGTTTTTTTGAATAATTACAGGATATGTAGTGCAATCCTTTTGCTGAATGACTAGAAATATTATTTACTTTCAATTGAGTAAGATATTTCTTAATAATTCGGTAGTAAATATTTTCAATATCTGCAAATGGTGTATCCTACATATACCTTTAAGTCAGTCTTGTCTATAGATTTATTTTGCATGTGTTGTTGATGCATTCAGATATTATTCCCATCTGCTTTCAAGAATTAAGGCGTGAGATCGTTGTATTCATCTAACAATTTTACATGTCATCATTTGTCTTCATCAGGAGTATTGTGGCAGATATTTTGATTTGTAGATTGCTGCTATAATCAACACCACCATTAGCCTTCACCTCCTTAATCGGAGGTACTAAATAACATTTCTGAATATTTCTGAAAATTGTCCATTTGCCTCACCAAGCCTTTTAGTTGCATTTAAATTTAAATGTCAAAATATCAACTATTTTGCATCCAGAAGATGTAATAAAACTCTGGTTTTTACTGCGTCGCAGTAAAGACAATAGATTAGAATGGACAATAACATAATGACAATAGATTCAACATTTGCCAAAACCAGTTTTTCCTTTAGAGCAAAATGAGCAAAAACATATAGTTTTGATTGATTTGATCTATCAACATTTTGATCGATTCATATTGAATTATCCGATTTCAAAACGGAAGCAAATAATTTTTTTTTTTTTACAGTTTGAATAATTCAGCATGAAATCATAAAAATACTTAATTGTTTCATATTTTACAGGGTATACATGTACATGAAGTTTACTGTACATGTACTGGTACACGGTAGTAGTGGTACAGTATTCATGTACATGTGTACTGGTACCCAGTAGTACCCTCAAGGACAGAAGCACAATAGGTGAACAATAGATCCTTTAAGTGCTGGGTGTTTGTCTTTTGTTGACTTTAAAGTGTATGCTACATGTTAAATCTATGGGGTTATCAGTAGGTTATAGCATGGAGATAGCTCCATGGTTTTAGTACATGAACAAATAGAAACACATTAGGGTAACCTTGGTTGTTATGGTAAAACATGACTTGATGTACATGTACTGGTATGTACTGTACTATGTGCTCAGTACATGCACATGATTTTATGTTAGTAAAAACATACTGTGTTCTGTGTCTGCTGCCCTCTATAAACATCACTGTGTTAATGATACACTAGTCCGTACAGTAAAACTGTGCTGGCGCCCTCTGTTGAAATGACTTGGGATTTTTCTTGTTTCTCATGGGCATGAATAACGTACATAATATCACTCTGCTTTTACTGTATGCTGTGTGTTTCTGTATGGCCTGTGTGTTTAAATGTTAACTCATTTTTTTAAGTAGAGACGCAGAATGTACCGTACAGCCTGTGTTTAATATTTTTAATACAAATTTCAAAACAATTCATAACATTTAATTTGGGATTGCTAAAAAATGTTATAAAAATGTGCACATTTTGCCACTTATTTGCATTGTGTACACATGTGCATTAACCTAGATTAAATTGTGTTTAAAAGAACTACCTGTACACATAATCGTGATGTACAACAAATTGTACTCCAGATCCTATTAATTATTGTGTTAATTACATTGTTTGATGTCACTGCAAATTTCTTTTCTTCGTACATGTAAGACTAAGACAATAGCAAAGTGTAATTTGACATGCCCGAAGGATCCATTCATACCCGGTAGATCCATACAATAAATTTGAGAGTTTAGGGTTAGGTGGATTGGAGGAGGGGAGGGGGAGGGGGGGGGGGAGGGGTGCGGGGAGGCAAGGAGAGGCAAGGAGAGGCAAGGAGAGGCAAGGAGAGGCAAGGAGCAACATCCTCATACATACAGTTTGTTTTTTTATACAGGTGTTCTGCTCTACGTCTCAGCTACAGTGACTCACGTCGGATCTCTTATTTTCTTTAGCATCTTTACTTAATTTCCTGAAGGGTTACGGTCTTCACGAAAGCGGGAATCTTTGAGTGTTAGCAGAGGAGTTAGTGTTGAATTACTGCTAGAAATGAGGCCGATGTTTCCTCCCGTTTATTGTAGTGACACGTGGTACCGTATTTCTTAAAGGTGATAAGTGCAGCTTTTGTATGGCACTACACTGTATAAATATGTACATTTTAAACAACTACATGTGAACAGTACTTATAAGAACTTGGGGTCAGGGGTCATGGGTCATGGGTCAGTGCTTCGAATTAGTGGTTCGAATCTGGAAGCTGGCCAAATGTGTCCTTGGGCAAGCTATTTTACCTCTTGTGCCTCATTCTGAATACAAACAATTAAAAGGACCTGTGTTATATATGTAGCTGCAACTTGGAGTAACCTGCGATGGACTGGGAATAGAACAATTCTCAGTCATTTTTGTGCCGAGTAAAGGTTGATGAACATTAGCCCCATGAGCTGTATCAATTAACTTACACATTTCCGACAGCCTTCACTAAATTTATGCTGTACGTACCGGTACATACTGTACACAATGTACACAACAATGTACACATCATTTTATGTCTCCTGTTCATCCATTCCAGATTACTTATTACAATCTACATGCACAGTGTACATGTACCGGTACATGTACAGTACATGTCAAGAATTCTTACCATATGTTACAGGTACCCAAGCGTTTCGCTGTCAACACTCGTTCATTTTGTGCAGGTGAATAATCTGATACTAGTCTAACTTTTCACATTTCATGCAGTCAGACTGAGGCTGTGAGTGGTTGAGATTCCTATACCAAGTTCAGACCAGACAGGTATTCCAGAGTTGTGCCGCGCCAATGAGTTAATTAAGTCGGTCAAAAGACCCACATACTTGCATGAGGGGACTATGTACATGTAGGTGCGCAAGATGACGAAAGATCTACTGCTGGAGCGACTTGATATGAGTTTGGTTCGGCGCGACTCTAGAGTGTCTAGTCTGAAGGGGGACGGGGTTAGACTCTTCTGGAGTGTGAGGGTACCTTACTTTTTCAGAATTATGGGAGGTTTCACAACATCTTGTAATATTTCATTAAAGAGGTCACATAACTCCAAGATTTTTAGGTGAGCTAAATATTACTGCATGGTTTTGCTCAGCCAGTTTACAGGAAAGGGGCTGTCCATTTGTCGACCCTTGGGTGTCCATTTGTCGACCCTTGCCTGATTTGCAGGGTGTACCTTGATTGACTGGAATCAGCAAGTGTTGAACTTCAGGATATGACACCAACCTGACTAAAGTATCAGGCCATCCTGTGCAATGCAGACACTTCTAAACAAGACATCACCTAAGGTAGATCAGTCCTATGATCAGCCTCACAGCCCGAGGGGCAAAGTGGCATATTTCACACCTGTGGAAATCTAAATCTCTTGTCTATGATCACTTGAAGCACTGACTTAGGGGAATCTTGTATGTAATGTACTGGTACAGTAAATGTACGCAATGTAGGACATGTATGTATCGGTAGATATGACAAGTTAGGATTCTAACTACATGTACTTGTACATATGATTCCACTTTGTAGACGCCCCTAGGTCTTTAATTTACAGAGGAAAACAACACAGAGAGACCTACTTCTACTGGTAGAACAATTTTATTTTGGTTGTCCAGGAACATACGTGTACATCTTTTCTTGCAAACAATCCCGGAGCACAAGGGAAACAACGCCTTATTAATTGTCATCATTTGGTAAAGTTAACATTGACCCACAGTAAACGTACCAGTACCAGTATGATTGTTTGTTACTGATCTATACTGATAATCTTCTTTATCGGTTTTCTCATGTAACATGTCAACATTAAAGCCAGCTGCTTTCCTCATGAACATCGCTGGTTGTTAGCCTGGCATCCGGTGCTGAGCTGAGGTCACCTGGGTTGTCCCAGGTCACATGATCAAGGCTAAGGTCACCAGCTCTGGTTGAAGAGAGTCTGGCTTGTCAGAGATTGATGGCCAATTAACAATCAAATTGGTGATGCATTTATTAAAAATACGATAAGTGATTCTTTGAAAAGTGGACTTAACGGGTACATGTACCACATTTTGTATTACACGTGTACAGTACATGTACATAAAAAGTGGACCTATTATTTTATTTTCGTGTTTTTTCTTCCAACAAAAGGTTTTTACATCTTCGGGCCTCACAGTGGTAGGTCAACAGATGCAAGCAACATCTCTATTAATATAAACAATTACTTTAAGCTGATGTTTTTAGTCATCTTAGTCATTGATCTTTATTTAAAAAAAATTATATTTTAGGTATGATTGTCCCCCAACAAATTATGCCACAGGAGGTAGCTTTAAAAAACGAGCTTTATCAGGAAAGGGGAGGCAAATTGCAATGAACCTTTTTCCTCCAAACCTTTACATGTAATTGAAATTCAATACAAAACCCATTTCCTTGCTTTTTAATTCAGTACTTTAGCAAAACGTTAATGAAAAGTTCAACCATTTTTAATTTTCCATAATTTTTTGTTTACTTCAACAAGAATTTCAGTGCTTTAAATTATAAATATGGTTCATTTTTCTTCTTTTTTTTCTTTTTAAAAATTAATATCTTGACAACAAAATGAGATCATAATTTCTTCGCACCATACAATTTTTGTCTGCAACCTTTATCGCTTTAGAATTTAATGGCTAGCCAATATTGCTGACGTGTAACCTAATACAATGTATATTTAAAGGTTAAAGGTACATGTACATGTAGGATACACCATTGGTTTGCTTGAATTAAAAAGAATGGGTGGATTTGGGGTTGTAGTAACTGACGTTTAACTGACTTGTCAGAAGCTTTACAATCAAGGATGTCAAAAAAAAACGGGGAAAAAAGGGCATTGGTTTTCAACCGGCATCGGGCAGTTGTCCTTGTTCTTGTTTTTTTTCACGATCACCATCCGGCGATTATTTTATATATAAAATAAAATTGTTCAGAACAATTACAGGATATCTAGCGCAAACATTTTTCTGGATGCCTAGAATCATTATTTAGTTTCAAATAAGTAAAACATAAATAATTCAGTAGTACATTTTTTTCGATATCTGCAAATGTTGTATTCTACGGTACCTTCAGCAAAATAGCAGTTTGGAGTTAAGTTTTGCAGGAAATATTTTGACATTTATTTCCTCTGACATTTACACACCCCTCTGTCAGGAAATGGTACATATTGTTGACAGCTGTGTCCATGGAAAGCTTGGCACCTTCCATTATCCTTTTGGGGTTTGTAGTCTCAGGAGAGACTGGACAAATACATGATGTAGTCCTTCCTTCCTATCCCCCGAGTCGATGGATGATGTCAACTTCCGCGCTGGGGCCATGCAGGGCTCATCTTTATTCTGTCACTGTCAGCAATATCGCTGGATCTAATAATGAGCTGGCCCAAAAAAACATGCACACGTTTCACCTAGTGGCATATTTTATAAACAAGATAGACATTCTGAAACTAACGTGCATGCTCATATTGTGCAATCAATTTGGGATTTGAGAAACTATACTAGTCTGCAAAAATGCTTTATAATCGGGATCATGTAAATTTGGTGTTCTGCATTTGTTACAAGATAATATATCGGGCATTTTGTCTGAAAATTGACCAATGTACCCCCAGTACCATGATCATAATGTCTTCATGTGATTGTCCAAATGCCAAAACTGCACCATGGTAACATGGAGGAATACTCCATGATGGTAATAAGCTATTAAATATTGATTTGCTGTGACTCATTCAAAATGAAAATGCCAGTGGTAGACTGGAGTTCCAATGAACAAATACATGTAAATCAAATAAATCAGCTAACAAGCTTCGGTATATGACCATAACTTCGTGGTACCGTATGACATAGATTGATGCAAATAGGAAACCAGAAGGGAAAGGTGCCTTGAGAGGAAACATCCTGAAGATTTACCCAACCTGAACAGTGATAAATATTTTCTTCCTTGAAATAATGAAACTCTGCTGCAGTTCTTGTCGTCGCTTTTAAATCGTCTGGTTTTTCCATAACAAAATCTACAAAGTCATTCTTGCTGCAAGCACCATCGCGAGATGTATGCCGGCCAGGTTCACTTCACTTCTCCACCCCTCCCCCCCCCCCCCTCCCCCCCCCCCCCCAACTCCCCGTTCCCAACCAACACTTTCAATCTTGTCATCTTGAGTGATTATCCCGTGGGATAAATGACGGCGTTTTATCCAATTTCCCTCACGGCTTCCGTGTCGCATAAAAGCAAGAGCTCAGCCTGTGTGGATGATTCAGCCAAATCCAATCATTGGACGGTTTGTGCCTGCTAAAAAGTCTATTTGATTTCTCGGCAAATTTCTTAGACAACCATCCCCGTCTTAAATGTACATGTCCATTTTTGTACCATTTTCTTAATTTGTTAATATTTAATCAGAGACAACAAATATGGCTCTGCTTAGGCTATTAGTCGTTGAAACTTATAGATTTTGTTTAAAAACATCATTATTAAAAACTACACTGCAGAGATGCTGTTTATCTCAAAGGAATATCGCAGAATAATTTAACATTTTGGAAAAAGAAAATTTCTGTATAAAATGGTAATTTCTGGAGTTCCGTTTAAAACTGAAATTTTCCATTAAAATTTAATGTAGTTCCCTCTGCATGTTCTCTGACTTTGTGAGTGCTCCACCGTTCCCACAGTACAGCGTCCTTCATGAAACGGCTGTCGCAATTAGGAATCTAATGTTTTGCATATTAGGGCCATGATATTATCATTATGCAGTATATTCATGCAATTATGGAGGAATAAATGATGCAATGAATGCACAGTACTGGTACAGGGGCATGCATGATTCATGAAAGTCTCAAAAGTAGTGACATTTTAAACAGTTGAGTTTTGTCTGCATCAGCAAATGTGTCCATTATAGAATGTGTACATATAATCTCCACATGACCTGTAATGTTCAGCCACATTGTTGACACGCCCTTACAACGTAAATCATATCCTGTGGGTCAAGGCTTTGGGGAATTTTCCCCCCTTTCTCCTCAACTTTAAAAATTCACCATCTGGTACATTATGAATCATGCTTTACAATTTTCTTGTCTTTCAGCTTTAACCACAAATGGGTAGGAGTTTATGTGCAGACACGTATTATATAGACTCAAGGTTTTGCAGATCACGTTTTTAATTAAAAGGGAACCGCTTTCAGATCTGTAGCGGAGGGTTAATTACATGTGATGTGTGTAAACAACCAATCAATTATAAACAGGTGCAGTTCAACTTGAGTTTCCAAAAACTTCTCTATGTCCACATCAGCTAATGTGACAAGTCGACTTTTGAAAAAAAGAAGATTAAATGAGCTGTTTATTGCTTCTAAGATTAAAACACTATGCAGCACATTGTCAAGTTTTCATACTGCTTTTTCTGGCAGAGAATATATATTCATTCTTATTTTTAAAAAAATCAAGGAAATTTTAGTTCTAAACATTTTGCACAGATTATGAATGTATAATGTAGGTCAACAAAACTCAAAAAACAAATATTTTAATAAATTCAACCAAACTTGTTTTTCACCCTATAAGTCCTCCGATTGCATCTTATTGGAAATCCATTTCCTTCAAACTGCATCTCCAGACGTTGTCCAGCATTCTTGGCGCGTGTTGGCGCTAAAGCCTTGAAATGTAAAACCCACGCATTACGCAGATATGAGTTGAGCAAATGACGCAAGCCACTAGCTAAACCAGCGTGCTTGAAAGCTTGAATGCTTTTGAAGCACATCATAAGTGGTGTTAACCCATTTGTGAAATGTTTGGCAATAAAACGCTTTCAAAAAGCCTCTTAATAAGTTACCTTGTGGTGAAAGTGGGTCGGAGTGCAATGCATACCGTGCGTGTTGGCTCAATGCCAGGCGACGTGCGACGGGAAGTTTGCCATTACGAGAGAAAACAGTTGCCTCGTCAAATCCCTAAAACCCAACCCTGCGTGTACGTGTCGTAGGGATGAAAGAATTATTGCAGTTAATTGTAATTGATGTTTAGCATCAAGACAGTCTCGTAAAATTATTTCTGTTTGGGGATCAAACAATCTATCGGATGCACCGTAGTTTATAATGTTTGGGAAAAAGGAAACTCTAAATGTTCATTTTGTTTGCCAAAGAGAATAAAGGAATGATTTACATGACATTCACCTCATAGAAGTCTTTTGCAAATTTCAGTATTGACTACCCAAAAATTACAAATTGAGAGTAACAATTGAAAATACCACCCAATTCTATGACGATGACTGCCAGTTTTAATAGCAATATCCTTGTTAGCCAATAAAATTAATGTTTGTTGCTTCTAACCAAGCAATTAGTGCCCTGCAGTGTACCAGTACATGTGGATACATGTATAGAGTATCTCTGACAGTTAGAGACCGGTGATATTCTTTCTGCAGTCCAAGCAGTTGGTACTTTGTGTACATGTTAATAGTATGGAGACCAGTGCAATGCAATCGCATTAACAGTCAGCTGTTGCTGGTATATTACTCAATGAGTTGACAGCTGCCGACAGCGAGGTACCAGTTGTGATGGTACGTTACCCTGCATTTGCACCAGATTGAGACAAGAGAAACACTGTACTTTGTAGGATACTCTTAAGGTCACAGTTAAATATATCCTCCTCCCTACACCCCTACTCCTCCCACTCAAACCCACCCCTACTTCTCCAACTCAACCCCACTTCTCCAACTCAACCCCACCCCCTTTCCAAAATAAAAATAAATAATTAGACAAAACACACCATTTCAATATGACTGGCACAGAAACAACAGATGCGTATTGTATTGGGCATCGGTTTCCGTGTCAACAATGTCGGATGTGTATATGTCCAAAGTCTGCTATTGTTTCATTTCATGTACCGGTACCGGTACACCGGTACATACATTGTACACAACATTTATTCTAAGCCATGTTTTAAGCAACATCCCTTATATGTAAACAATTCATTCCATCTACAGTATGTGTAATGGCTGCATGTACCGTACATGTACCGGTACATACATTACATGTATGTACCGTATGTTTGTTATGAGTACAATAATTCACAGCTTCTAGTATCAGCAGTTTATGCAAAACTTTGTACATGTACACGTTTATCCTGCTCTGTTAGTCATGCAAGCCACCGGCAAAATTGCACACAGTTTAACGGAACTTAAATTTTTCTATTCAATACCACGCCCCCCCCCCCCCCCTTCCCCAGCCACGTGTGTGTTACATGTACAAGATGTCAAAGGAGGCCATGTAGAATGACGCACACAAGAGAATTCACATTGGCTTTGTATGGTATTTAATATTGTACACAGCCAATGGGAATTCTTACAAGTAATTCAGTTAGTAAGGGCTTACGCAGTCGTTAGATGGCCTCCCTTTAGTCTGCTGGTCACGTGTAGGTGTTTGTACGTAAGCATTCCAGTATACATAGAGCTCAATAGCTCTATGATTACGTACATTTGTACATGTACAGCACACAGATGCCCAAAATGTGTATATCCCTGTGAAGACATCTTTTTGGTCTCGTGTACAAAATTTGTGGACTGTCAAAAACGACTTTCAAAATACTCTTACTTCAACCACAATTACTTTTCTATGGTTGGACATTTAGGCCAAATATACCTTAAACAATAACCCTCACCCTAATCATAACCCTAGTTTTTGTACATTTTTTTAAAACCATAGAAATTACCCAGTGGATACCCTTTCTCCAATTGTGTTTTCCACAGGGTACCAAATTTAGAAACTCCTTGTGTACAATATGTAGGCAATTTTGTTTTCTTTTGATGAGACTACTATTTAATTGGAATCAACCATTTCCTAACCGGGGGTGAACATTTGCCTGTTTAGCTTTAAATGACGTTGACACTTGCACTTGACGCCGAGTGTAACTGAGGTCTCCCCTCAACAGAAATAATGGTTGAGTCCGTATTGGCCTGTATGCAGGAAAACATGCACTCATGACTTAGGAACCTGCCCAGCAGAATTCACTGAGAAATATCGGAGCGTGCACAGTATGCCTTGTGCTTAGGAAACACAGCTTTACCAAAATGTACGGTAATACTGTACATGACAATTGACAGACCAGCATAGATGTCTGCATCAGACTATGGGTAGAATGCAGCACCAATTACTGATATGACATTGAATGTATCGGTAACTGTTGTCAAAAACCTCAGTCAAAAATCTTCCTGATTTGGGTTAATCCAGAGGATTTCCAGCAATTCCACCTGAGAACCTGATGATACGTTGACCGTTGGTCCTGGACAAGTTGAAAATCCTTGTTTCCATTGGCAACCGTAATTCACAGCATAGGCTCAACTGGTTAATTGTCAATTGCCTGTTAATATGAAGACTCTAGGACAGCGTCGACCCAAAGCTAAAGCGCCGTGCCATATCAACATTGTGGTAAGTTATTCTTAATTTACTTGAAATTCTTCATTTGACCAGGTAAGTCTGGATTGTCCTGCCTATAGACACTAGGTTTTGTGATGACTAATGCATATTATGTGTATTAACATCACATCATCAGTGGTTTTATCCGAAGACCAAAGTTTGACCTACATTTTAGACTACTGCCTGGTACTCCATTGTACCAAAATTGGCCTTATTGGTGTAAATGGACAGAGTTAATTTGGCAGAAAGATGCCCTAATGGATCTCTCGACCATCTATCACCAAAACTTGTTTTTGTTAAAGAAATGCGATACAAGTGACGAGAAAGAAAATGATTATAAGAAAATAAATGTATGAACGTGTTCGTAATATACCGATAGCATCCTCTACCCACTTAGTTACTGACTTGGTTACTGACTTGGCTTTCTGTTGGGGTGTTACGGCTGCAACCACTCAATTAGAAATGCTTCATGTGTGGTATTGTTGGGGGATATCTCCTAGGAAAGCTTTTTGGAATTCCTGCTATGCACATGTGGCATATAGAGACTCAGTGATGATTGCGCTGTATTTTCCGGGGTTCGTCTTATTAAGTAGTTATCGCTTTAACAGGAGCACGTTTTTGCAATTTGCAAAGTCTCCTGAACTGGACGGCAGAAATATTTGTTTGTGGAATTGATAATAGAATTTCGGTAGGATTCCTATTTGACTAATCATTTTCCAAATGGGAAAAATATTTATTACTACCCAATATAATCTGTCCGTGGTTGTCGTTATTTATCCATGGGATTAAATGTTTATATCATGAGACACAACTTTGCCATTGATGAAATTCATTTTGCGGGGAGAATTGCTTCCCCTGAATAAGACAGCGAACTGAAAGTTGTGGGGCAGCTTGGTCGTTGAAAAGCCAGGATATATTTGTTATCTCACATGATCCTATCCTATCTTAAATTTCAAGACTATAAATCTATTCACCAGCTCCCCCAAACTACAAACCTTTTAAAAAAGCTGGGTTATTCCCAAAGAACTCCAACTAATAAATAAATTGTAGGTCTGTGCTCTCACCCCGTCCACCCTAAAGCAATAATTTATGAAGCGGAGTTAACGATTGCAGCCCAGCAAAGTGACATTTAATGAACTGTTTTCCTTGCCTCCAGAGCAGCAAATGCTGATTGCAATCCATTCCTCTCTGGTTGCTGGGCTATTTCCCTCTTCATGTAGGTCGTTATTTGAGGAGGGGTGGGGGGGGGGGGGGGGGGGGGGGGGGGGCACTCTCAAAACATGGCTTGACATTTCCATGACTTCTACCCAGATTAGTTCTCAGTGACTGTACATTGTTCAGGCCCTCCAGGTTCAAGTCTAGAACCAGGGGGGGCAGTTTATGAATTTCTCGTAAACTGTTGGGAGATTTATTGATCAGCTAATCTATCATGGCCACACTAACATCGGGTCATAGGGCGATCAGCAGAACATAAATGCAGACTACAGGCAGAATTACAGATAAAGTTAGGCATTTGCCCAAATTTTTCTCACCATCCATGATTGTAAAACTTCAAACAGGTCAATGATATTTACCATAAATTACAACCCCCAAAACTCACCCATTCCTGATAATTCAATCAAAAAGCTCTTTTGAACCTGTATGTGACCCTGTCTGGGAAAGGGCATTTCTTTCAACACATATCCATTATGTTTATGTAACCATAGTGCACAGGGGTTTGTGTGTTTATTGGTTGGGTTTTTGATTCTGTAATGAGTTTCTGGTTGTTTGAAATTAATGGAAGGTTGTAGTACTATATACTGCGTACTGGTACATGTACATGTTTGTACCGGTATATGTTGTTAGAAGAGTCCAGGTTTCAGTATGTTCATGTTAATAATTGTCATCAATACTTAAACTAGAAATCTATTGTGCATTGTACTGGTACCGGTACAATGTATCAAAACATGTCAGATGGCGTTGAATTGTTGAACAGGTTATGTGTTCTGGGTTATTGTAGAATTGGATGTAAAGGCGTCATTGAACTGAAACTACATGTACCACAGTGAAGACAAATACCGGTACAATGAGAAAGATGGAGTCGTTAATTCTGAATTCTTATTAGTTGGGATCTTTGTATCTGTTTCAATCCAGTTAATTTGTTGACCGAGGCACTCATAAACATTCATTATTTGTAAAATATTGAAGATTATTATTATTATTATTATTATTATTATTTTCTGGTAATGAAACCAAGTGGAACATTATTAGTAATGTTTTATTTCACATTGATGAAAATGTAGAATCAGTGATTGCTTTGATGATGCTAAAAGTATCTGCAAAAATCCATTATTTAATCGTCGTAAATCAGACATTTGATGTCAGAATGGTTTTTTTAAGGCAGATTTAGACTAGAGCAAATCTTGTCGTGTCGGAGTTTTCAGAATGCTGTCTGAGCTTGACCAACAAACAGTACATCAGTAGTGACCAGTCAATTGTCAAACTTCTTAATAATTAACAAAGAGATTAAGTAACAGAGATTTTAGATGCATTTCATGTACAGATTCGTATTCCTGTCAAAGCTTTCTGAAAAACCTGACACTATGAGAAATCTTGCTCTAAATCTGCCTTAGAGAAAATTTGCTTGACGTCATTCTGACGTGGGAAGAAGGGGGGACTGACTTCCGCACAACAAATCCCTCATTCTAAATCTGATAGGCATCGGATTGTACGGTACATGTAATAGCATTATATGGAAGACCAACCTCAGAATGAATTTGAGTGACATCAATTCTTTTAGGTACTTAATTCAGCCGGCGTGCAGCAAACAAAAGTAGGGCGAATTACGCTGTAATTCATTGTCCATGCCAAGCATTACTGACTTGGTTAGATTTCTTCGGGAGTGTTGTCCGCAGGTTCCTTTGAGTAGTTTTGAGCTTTTGAATTAAAGTTTCATTGAATGTACCGGTACCTAAAAGCTGAGGATGGTTGTTTTGGAGTCAATAAAGTTTGTTTTTTGTGTTGTCGGCGTTTCAGGATGTTGTACAATTTACCAGTATATATATATATACCAGGCCAATTATTGCTACAATATTGTATTGAAAGAAATTACATAAACACCATCATTATTAATTTTAAAGAAATGAGAAATTCAGATGGCTGGACTTCAAACAGCAGGCGATGGAAGATGGGAAATACGGTACATATCGCAAAATAAGCATTACTAAGAAAATTACACTTACCTTTACCCATTGATTGTTTATATCAAGAGGGGCAACATGTAGCATTTTGGTAATTTGTAAGCTCTATGATAGTGATGTTTTAGAGATATATTTTCTTGGTCTAGGAACCAGAAATGACAGTGAGATGAAATTAATCAGATATCCTACTGACCCTGTCCCCCTTCAACAACTTTGATTTGTTTGGACAAGGTCAGTCCTGTGTTTACAAGGAATAAATCATCATTTCCTGTGTCATCTTTACATAATGCTATCAATGATGTGATCTGAGTTTAACTAGCCCTGATTTCTTTAAACTTTAAACAAAGTTTCTTTTCATCATGCAGTGCGAGGGTCTCTTCCGTACTTTAACCCTAACAGTCCTCAATCCTCCAACAGGTGAAGGAATGAGGATGTTAGGGTTAATTAAGGTGACTGGATGCTTGCACTTTGATTTTGGAAGAACTATGGGTATTGAATTGTTCTTGAATTCAATTGTTCTCAATGAGCTGGGTAATTATCAACTAAATCTTGTTTCTTCTTGTTCTCATCTTACAGTCTGATTATGATGAGGAACGTGGCCCGGCTGACTACAGCTGCAGCCCTAAGCCAGCCAGCGCCGCCAGTGGCTTTGCCAACTCCTTCCCTCGCAGTTTCCGGTTAGGGCGCCCTCTATCCATCGATGAGAGTCGCATCGCTCGGCGAGGAAGCCTGGGTGGAGCCGGGCTCCTCGGCCAGCAGTTTCCACCATCGGTGGGAGGGAACACGGGGTACCATACCAGCACAACCAATGCGCTGACGTTGGGAGAATCGTCCAATCTGCAGAGAGTACGACACCTGCTTGGCCAATCAGCTCCCTCGTTATCTGCAAGTTTGGTAAATACCGATAGTTTGCATTTTGTTTTACAAAACGTTTTAGCAATTATCACCTGGCCATTAGATATTATTACCCCTGACCAGTGGGCTTATAATTTTGTTCTCACAAGCTAAAAACCACATCATTTGAATGATGTTATTACCCCTGTCCAGAGTGATTATCGTCATTCCGGAGAGTTTCGCACGTAATAATCCAAATAGGTAGCTACCGTAACAACTGACCATTGAATAATAATTATCACCTCAAATTTGTGTAACTCAAAAGGTTAAATATATCTTTTATCCGCCATTCAATTCCTTTGGTTTTTTTGTTAGTCTGAAGTACGTTAGAAGTAATCGTACGTACACGTACCGGTACAAGTAATCGAACTTGTACTCATACTCGTACTCGTACTTGTACTAGTGCTGGGACTCAAAACCGAATATTCGGTTATTCGAATGTGCTTCCACAAACCGGTTTGGAATTTGATAACCAAATAATCGAGAAAAAAAAAAAAAAAAAAAAAAAAATTAAATAAAAGGAGAGACTGCTCTTTTTATGATTTCTGGGCAGAAAAGAAAAAAAAGTTGTTTATTTTGGAATTCTGATTTGAATTGGTTCCGTAGACGATCGCTCAAGCGCGGCGAAGTTAATGAGCAAGGCTGGCTGTGCGCCATTGTCATCGATTCAATGGTTACGTGAATAAACACGAGCCACTAGATAAACTCATGAATACAGTCAGCTGGTACGCAGAAAGACGTTTTGTTTGAAGTAGCTGATAGCACGTATTGGAGAACGCAACTTCCATGTCACTTAATCCAACCCTAACTACCCCAAACCCATCAAACTCCAACTGCAGCTTTTGGCAGGTTTTGGCAGGTTTGGTACCAAACCCTAACAACTTGTTGTTAGACTTTGTTTGACTCAGTACCAAAGGCCCAGGGAGACCCTGTTGAATTCTGTGAGGTTCAGGACAGTAAGGCATGAGACTTGTCAAAATGTTAGAAATTTGGAGAATGCACAGGCATTTTACGCGAGTGACCCACATGGTCACGGCACAGTTCTGGGTCAACTGTAAGTGTATGTACACTTACACCTTGTATGTGTGTCCCCACTAAAATACATAATGCCACTGGCCAGTTATCACTGTTCCAAGTCAATACAACTTCAACTGTTGGAGTTTGGCAGGTTCAGTACTGTTAGGTTCAGTACAGTTTACCAAAAATTACTGAACATGTGTGAGCTGTTGAAGTTTGTTAGGTTTGGTATGGTTCCTAGTGCGAGAGCCTAGGGGGTTAGGGTTAAAATCACTTTTATAAAAAAAAAAATAAAAAAAAAAATACATTTTTGGATTTTCGGTTATTCGGTTTTGAAAACCTCCGATTTGTCCCAGCACTAACTTGTACTCGTACTTACCAATACATGTACCAGTACTCGGTTGGCAAAGTACTCAGACTTGAATGGTACTTGGCAGTACTCAATACTCAGAAAAAAGTTCTCGACTAAAAAACAACACAGTGTAAAACCTGACCAATGAAGTAAGTTACAATGTATTACCCATGAAACGCAAGCTTATAATTATTCCCAGGAGCCTTCATTAGTCTTTGAGTTTCCTGTTTGGTTTGGCAGAAGACTAGTATAAGGACACAAACATCATAAACACATGTCTGTCTGGTACATGTTCATTCAGATCAACCCTATTATAAACACAAGAAGCTTTCATAAAACGTGCGTCAGATGTAACCACAAGACCACCACAGCATCCTTGGGGAGTCGAGATTTAATCATTTGGACGGTCTACCAGTCTTGTTATTTTCCTGTCTACATTGATACAATTAGTCGGTCGTTATTTCCAAATTTCTCTGTTCGTTTCCTGTGCATTGTTACTACTGTACATGTACCGCAAAGCCAGGTTGTTTTTTTGTTTCTTACATTGTAACAGATTTTACACTGACAAAATTACCGGTACATCACATTATAAACATTATCAGAAAAAAACTACAGCTTTCATGTTTTAGGCCTCATAAACTGATACTAAATAGAACTAAAGGGTTCTAGTGAAAAACCACACCAGGTTAAATAAACGAAAATTCAGAAAGCCTGTCTTGATTACAAAATGCATGAATATTACATTGAATATTGATTATTCATAAAGATCAATCATGTGTAAAACCCTTAATCATTTGCACCTGCAGATTATAATAATGTGTTTTTGACATGTTTATAATGAAAACAGGTGTTTTGAGAACGGCAGAGCTTGCTAAATTAAAACTGTACATACGTATACAAAGTACGTGTAGAGTACAATATTTCATTTTTTTTTTTATTTCCTCGCTGTTGTAAATTTCAAAATTTCAATGGATAATTGATTGTTTTTCAAGATTTAATGCAGCTTCGTATTAAATTTGTTTAAATTACACATAATGATTTAGTGAGTTCCCCCCCCCCCCCTTCAAATGTCAAGCCTGCATCTACGTGATTGATGTTTTCATTGGTTTGGGTGCGTAGGCACAAATTCAATAAATTCACAAAATGTCTTGGTTTTATTGATCCTAAACATTTTCACTTGTCATTTTAGGGATTATTGGATTTTTGGTGTTAATTTTGCGTACATTTTAGCAAAAAGATAAAGATTTACAAAGAACATTTGGCATCATTCTAGTTATTCGCTGGAATTTTCGTCTCAATTTTTCTTTCTATGAATTTTTGGGATATGGAATTTAGATGCTCAGCATTTTTTTACAATGGTTTAAGATTCAGTGAATATCGTTAAATTGACCTTCCGATAATAAATGGATGCGATTTTAATCAATCCAATAAGAAGATCAGCACATCTTGCTGAGCCCTTCTTAGTGAAAAGGCAATACAGAATGAAAGGTTCTGCAAACACGGAGCAATCTCTCGACTGAAGCACACAAAAAAACATCCAAGGCAATCCTGAATTTCTACCTTGGGGTGGAAGCGAGAGAATGCGTAATTGAAAGAAAGAAGAGATACAGTAAACAGTAAAGAGGAAGCTGGCTACAGGGAAATCAGGTTTGCACACGGAATTGCCCGATTCAGAGATCAGATTGATGACAAGAACTCAAGAGTGCTCTCGTATTCTCATGAAATGCTTAGAACTGGAATTCAGATACACTGTACACAATGTTTTGTGTGCTGAGTTACCTACCGGCAGAAGTTACGTACAGTACTTGCAGAAGTTCCGCTACTGGCTTGCTTCATTTCCTGTCCATTTTCTTTACTGATCCCTGTTATCTAACAATTCTATGATTTTAAGTTTATTGTTATGCAATCCTTAACCCTAACTCCCTCACGGCTTTTACTAGAAAGTATCCTGAATCCGCCACAGTCCACCAATTTTGGTTTGCAAAAACTACTGGTGTCCTGAGTCCATCAGACTCCACCAGTATGCATTCTGGAGAGATCCTGAGTTCATCATAATCCACCAGCAATAGTTTGATGGACTGTGACGGTTTCAGGATACCTACCGGTACATGTACCGGTAGGTGGCATACAAAAAATTGCAGTGCGTTTCTCCATAGAGTCCATCACAGTCCATCACCTGAATTTCTGTATCCTGAATCCATCAAACTCCTGCAGTAACGCTAGGCTTAAAATCCTCAATCCATCACACTCCTCCAGTTGTTCAATATGGAGGTATCCTGAATCCGCTAAAATCCTCCAAAACAGGAAATGGATTTTGATGGACTCGGGGTGGTTAGGGTTAATACAGTTGTCATCCTAGACCAATGATGAATAGCAAACTACCGGTACATGTATACTGTACCCAACAAACAAAATAATAATTTGTAGTCATTCTTAAACCTAACAATATGAAACTCCTACAGAAGGTGTTGTTGGAATTTGGTACTGGAACCCTGAACTGACTGGGTTAGGCAAGTACTTCAAGAGTCTAACAGTTTGTGTGTACAGTTTGCCATATGGTGTTGGAATTTGCAAGAATGGGTATGGTTCCTACATTTAGTATAAAGACTGTAGGACTGTTTAACGTAAATATTCTTTAAAAAACACCACGACAAAACTGAAACTGGTTTAATTAATTCTACATATTGTTCAGTTCAACTGTTGCCCAACAAGCTGAGAGTGAGACTCAGTTTATCTAACAAATAAAATACAGGGATGCTTGATCCATCTGGAGATTGGTTATTAAAACACACTAAGACAGTTGAAAACTAATTAGGTCGTGGACATTTGTGACGACTCGGAGGTGCCTTTGCAATGCTTCATTAGAGATCTCTCAGAATATTTCCCTAAAGGGACGGTGAAGGTGAGAGAAAGTACTGTGGAATTCGACAGACGTCACACTGCCCTGAAAGCAGGGTCCTTCAGTTCAATCAATGAGGGTCTAGTTTCATCCCAGTACTCATGAGAAATGTTAGATCAAGATTCTTCAGACAAGTCAAGATTTGAAGACACGGAAATGAAGTCATCTTAAAGAAGCCTTTGAATCTCACTGCACAACTGACAGAGACTCTTTCTACGTCTCAGGATCAAGTAACAAATTGCCTTTAGACTTTCCCTTTTGTGATGAGGTTCTACACTTCCTCGGAGCGAGATCAAATGGAGTCTTGTGTGGTGTTTGCTGTATATCGAGTTGAACTGAGGGAAATATAATCTGCCCAATGATTGGAAAGGCTTTGTGAGACACAAAGATAAACAGTGTCGGTTTTGGATTCCTTTTATATATTTTCCCAGCAGTGGTTTTGTTCACTGTTTGTTTGTGTGCACTTCTAGTATTTCAACATAACTCACTCTATTTGAAAAATTGGTCTTTCTATTGCCAATTATCTGAACATTGGTCTAAAAAAGTAACATGTAAAAAAGCAACCAAATTTGCTTAATTACAGAATATTTTAAGAATAATTTTAAATACAGATATTTTTTTCAACAAAGGGAAATCTAACCTAAACTTGCAGTAAAGCTGCGTCTTCACTGTTGTTTTGTACCTGTACATGTATGTATAATCAATGCCGTCTTTTCCAACCAATTAAACTACTGACCCTGCAGTCCGCCTGATGATGATGCATTGATTCTCATTGATATGAAAACACCTAACCCCCCATCCCCCCTTCCCCTCTCACATCAACTTCCTGTAAAGGTAGTCCTGGGAAATGCCACTCTCTGAAATCAATTGCAAACCATGTTATTCCGGCACTTGTTCCCTGGGGTGATCTGACAAATATTTTGACTTGCCTGGGACTGCCGAGGAATTAAGTATTCAATCAACAACTTGATGGACAGTGTGTGGTGTTCCATACGGTCAGATAAAAAAAACACACACCTTCGCATATACGCACCATACGAGTAATCTAAACTGACCCTTACCACGTACAAATGTATGGTGCGTGATTGCTTGTACATGTAGTCAGAAGGCTACCGGGAATGTACATGTACATGAAGGCGGTGTCATTCTAAAAACACTCGACTTTGTTGAGAATTTTGCTCTCCAAACACCTGTTTTTCTTCACTGAGTGTTTATATTAAATCCAGATTACGGTACATGTACCCCGGTAGTTGTACTCGATGAGAAACTTGGATTTTACGTACACAACTCACTCTGTTTATTATTTACATGTACATAACTGGGCATGATCCATGGCCGCCCTCGAACCAAGATACTGACAATTTGGGAGACTGCCAACATAAGGCAAGATAGCTCAGTTGGTAGAGCGCCAGTCCGGAAGTCGCAGGTTTAAGTCTCGCCTTGCTGATGTCTTTGTTTACTCTGAAACGTACACAAGTTCGAACCCACAACCTGTAGCTTTACAAAGTACCTACAGATTACAAATTCAATGCTCCAGACCACAATACTATGGCACTCCACCCTGCAAAAATGCCCAGAGAGTTTATGAGTCCATCCCATGACTGATCCCTGGGTGTTTAGGATGATCCTGGAATGATTATAAACCCATCGATCAGGGGTAATGCTATCATCAGCAGCATCTTAGAATCTCTAAGAGCTTCGCTGAACTCATAAATGATGACTTTTATTTGTTTTGACTTGACCAGAGCTTGCTAGATTTGCATTCAAGGAAGTTCTATTTCCTCTGATTAATTTATGATTTTTTAGTGTTTCAGTATAATTCAGTAAGGAGACAGAAAAACCGGTGTGAATGTTACTATACAATCACCGTCTTACAATTTAACCCCAACCTCACAAGCATGAATGTCAACTTTAACTTATTGGAACTATTCTAGAATGGTTATTCAGCAGTTTTGTTAATTTAGCTCCCAGAAAGGATTCCGCTGGTGGGGAAGAGGTCAGGTTAAAAGTGCCTTGACCTTTACCATTTGTCAAGTTGCTGCATCTGTTGCATGGCAAAATAATTGTTCTTTATAAGCATGAATAATAATTGGCCTGCCTGTATGGCACTGTAAATGTGTAAAGCGTACACCTGTCACAGATGCGTGATTCGTTGTCTCTTCATTACTGACACCTGTTCTGTTTCTCCACAGAAGGATCTGAGCCTTTCCCGAAGAGGAAGGTAATTTTCTTTGTTGAGATTGTTTTTTAAATTTTGGCTCAAAATTGTTGAATTCTATCACAATCCAACAAGTGTGAAAACCTGTATTTAAACTGAATTTGTTTTTGCAACTTTAATAAATTGAAAGATTTCTTTATCACATTGAAGTTATTTGTAAAAATGTAAATTTAAATAAAGGAAACATATTATTTTTAGAATTGATATAAACTTGAGAGATTTTGTCCTGTTTTTGTTTGACAATAGTTATTGCAGTCGATCTAGGAGCAGGAAAGATAGATCACCTCAGAAGAAACGATCCGTGTCGCCGGCTTCGCAAGGTAACAACAACAAGAACAATTTGATACTTGGGTGTGTGATTACATTTTTGGTTAATAAAGAAACTTCTCTGGAATAACATCAGTGTTTGTAAAACTTGGGGCATAGAAAATATTCCCTTATACTACGCAATTTTTGATGTACCTTATTATGGTTCTAATAACGGTTCAAAAATTGCTTCATTGTGTCAAGTTCATTTAGCAAAAAGAAGCCGGACTGATGATTTGAACCCAGTGTCAACTTATAACCTCATTACTGGTCTAAAAACTCCAAAGCTTGCTTTGCTGTTGTGATTTGTTTTCTCTGACATGTTAAATAAACTGTAAGTTTTTCTACTGCCATGTTACACATTAGATAGGATGTACCGGTAAGTAAGTTGAAACAAACAGTATTTTAATTTTCCTTGACCACTTCTCAGTGTTTCTCTACACTTCTTCCCCCTTCTTTCCTCCCCAGTGAGCCCCCTGGATAGTCCTCGTGTCCCCCCTCACGGTGCAGCAGCTCATTTTCCCTTTGCTTCAGTGCGGCAGGCGGACGGTAGACGATGGTCACTAGCTTCTCTGCCATCTTCAGGCTATGGAACCAACACGCCAAGCTCAAATGTTTCAGTAAGAATTTACAGAAGTGATAATAAAATACTGTTATGCTTGTTACCGTGTAATGCTGCTATAACAAACATCACGAGATCCACAGATTTTGTTCGGTATATCAATTATTCGGTATAGAAATTTTCAGTTGCCGGTCCATCGGGTGCCGATTTTTCCAAATGGCGTCCGTCCTTTTAAACTATGCTCTTTTGTTGCTTACTGCATGTGTGTCATCTTTTATTCATCACATCAAATTCTAAAGCAACGGTTAGTTTTTCCCTTCTATTTATTGGGGAAATAATTACCACTCGTCACTCTTTAACATAAAGAGTACTGTTGACGTTTGGGAATTTAACATATCTAAATAGTGTTTAATATACATGAACCCAGTGGATTTATAAAAGTCCGTTTTCAAAAACACTGTTTGATATGTTTGGACATAAAAGTCGGGAGCCAGGAATGGTGTTCAGTATAGCGGTGTTCCACTGTATTGCAATTGAAACCAAAGGACTCGCAATTATTACCCCTGTTCATTGGGCCATTTGGATTTGTTGCATCTAGAGATCAGCACAGTATTTACCTACACAGGGACCCATTAATACACGTGGGTGCAGAGAAACAATTGTAATAAAGTGTCTTGCCCAAGAACACGGGCAGCATATTCACTGTCGGGGTTTGAACCTGTGTAAGTACCATGACACACGCCAAATACAAGAACCATTGGATCATGGCACTCCAACCTCAATGGATACGAGAGAGAATAAGACAGGACTACTTACCTCCACCTTATAAAGTTCCTTACATTTTTTTCTTTCACTCTCCTTTCTCCCATCTTGCAGTCCTCCTGTTCCAGCCAGGAGCGACTTCATCAGCTGCCCTACCAACCCACTGTGGAAGACCTGAACCTCTTGACCCAACACCTCAGCGGCAGTGAGGGTAATGTCATGCTGGATGTAGAGGAAAGTGGCAGACGTTCACCTAACTTCAGACCTCGCTCTAGGAGCCTCAGGTAAATAAAAACCTCACAAACCTAATGAACCTCACGGACCTCGTCATACCCTGACCTAACACCTCAGTTTTAGTGAGGGTAACATCATGCTGGGCGTAGAGAAATGTGGCAGATGCTCACCTAACTTCAGACCTCGCTCTAGGAGCCTCGGGTAAATAAAAACCTCACAAACCTAATGCACCTCACGGACCTCGTCATACCCTGACCCAACATCTAAGTTTTAGTAAGGGTAACATCATGCTGGGCGTAGAGAAATGTGGCAGACGCTCACCTAACTTCAGATCCCACTGTAGGAGCCTCAGGTAAATTAAATCAAACCAAACAAACCTCACAAACTTAAAAACCTCAACAAACTCAAATCCTTCAAATTTTAAACTCTCCCCAAAAATTTCAACAAACTCAAAATTGTCACAAAACTCAAAATTGTCACAAAGCACTTTTGCAGTCAGCTTAAAGTCCTGATCTAAGTATGAACTCTATAAAGTGGCATTCCAAACCGCGTAGATTTGTCAGTGGATGGAAGCTGTGTGCAGTATTTTAATTTAAAGAAAAATGTATACAATTTATTATATAAAAATGATTTAATTATTCTAGAAAGCTGATTAATATTTCAACAGATTTGTCCAAAAGCATATGACCTTTTCTTGAAGCTCTTGCAAAATAATGTTTTAATTATGACAAATTTATAACAGCAGACGTAATTATAAATTTATTGATATTTCCTGCCATATTTGAATACATCCGTTCATGTAGTAATTACCATAAGCTATCCTTATAATAAGGTCTTCCGCCAAAGTGCCCCCCTCCCCCTATCCTTAAACTTCCCCTCAAAATAAACAGGATCTCATAATAAACTTGGCCAAAACTTGCTGAAGTAATCCTTGTGGTAACTTCAGCCGAGTCTCTTGGTTGGCTGAGAGATTGCAGGAGACAGTATGTTCTCGGTAATTTGATTTCTATTTTTAAACCTGGTTATCCTTTGCGAAGGAACTTCCTAGTGTCAACTTTAGTTAGTCATTCAACCACATGATTTAAACAGCCAAACTGAATATGTTTGTGCGTCAAGGAGAATACAATTGTATTTAAAATAATTTTTGTACAGCAAAGCAAAATTTGAAAATCCGAGGTCACATAAAAAGATATGTTAGTGTAGTTTTCACACATAAATCTCTGATAATGTCACCCTAATTTCTGGTTTTTTTCTTTCATGTTTTTTTTCACTGCATGCTGGCTTATCAATGCCTAGTCTGTCATGGCTATGCTTGCATGATATCCATGAGATTCCAGCCAAAACGGTGATGTAAGCCCATCAGAATAAGAATGTTTGTGGTAGTCATCAGAATAAGAATATTTGTGGTAGTCATCAGGATTGTATGTTGACTAGATTTTTATTTCTTTGCTAGTTTTGCTGTATTCAATGTGTACAGTAGCTGTAGCATAGTATTAATATGATTGTCTTCACTACATGGTTTCTCTTAGCAATTTTTTACAAACCTATTATTATTGGCAGATTTTCTTGAGTGATAAAACAGAAAACGATTTAAACAAAATAAATGAGACAATTACAAATCATGCAAAAATGTTTTTTGAAGCTATATTTTATTTAGTTGCCCGGATATTGAGAATTTATATCCATATGTATATCTGTCATACCGTAGGTTCTCATCCAATGCATTTCAGATATTGTTTTTCTTTTTGCGAACTTTAAACAAATGATTTTATACGTGACCATATGGCATGATCTGACGGTCGAATGCAGACATATTTTTTAGTAAGCATCTACAGTACAAGCCTTGCGTTTGCTCCTTTTCTTAATCTACTTTTGATTAGTGATGTCTGTGAGAAGCGGAAACTTTCTGTGACCATCCTTGCAAATGAGACAGACACCTTACGATGAATGCCAAGACTTACAAGTGCTGTCGTTTTCCCAATTTGAGCCAATAATAGTTGGAAATGTTTCCTCATGCGATCACTCATTATTGCGATACTTCCCCCCCCCCCCCCCCCCCCCCCCCCTCCACAAGAATTCAGATGCATAGACGTCAAACTGATGGCTTCAAATCTCATTTGCAGTTTATTGGACTGGCTGTCTTGTTGGCGCTAGTTTAATGGCTTTTCTGTCACCGTGCTGAGGCCTTAGAAAGGTTTCCGTAGCGGAATTAAAGTTTTAATTCATCGTTTGCTACTTTGATCAATCAAATCTGCCACAATTTAAATGCAAGCTAGAGAACGAACTCCTCTTCAAAGGAAACCATTATACTTTATAATCACAACACAAGTGAAATGGGAAGGGGAAATATTTCGTCAATGTTTGTATTTTCCAGGTGTACATGTATATATGGGTAATATATAATCCAATGGTTTCAGCCCCAACTTTCTCTTAACCAGATTTACATTTCGAGTCAGTGCTAATGGTGCACAGAGACTGGTTAAGTTTTCTCTGATGTACTAAAATAAAATAAATATACATACTTAGTTTGATTATTATGTTCCTAAATAATGCATGTTCATATGTAGCGCTATTCATATGTAGCGCTATTCATATGTAGCGCTATTCATATGTAGTGCTATTCATATGTAGCGCTATTCATATGTAGTGCTATTCATATGTAGTGCTATTCATATGTAGTGCTATTCATATGTAGTGCTATTCATATGTAGTCTTTGGAATAACCTCTTGTAAGGCAAGTATCATTAATATGCGCAGAAATGTGGCAAAATATTATGCAAAACAGGAATGCGTCTTGACCTCAAATATCTGACCAATCACAAAGCGCCTTTTATGTGGTCTTTAGTAACCCGTTGTACATGTATTACAAAAACATGGCAACCAAGTCACCAGCTAGGACGTCACCATTTTAGAAGTGGACTCCGATTGGCTGGCTTGCTGGGTTGCATTACATTTACATGCTCACATATAACGTTGTTGCAGAGCTTGAGAGCTTCATTCAACAACTAATGAGACTCAGACTAATATGATGTGGAGGCTCGATGAACCGGTGCTCTCTGAGACCTTTGACAAAATATTGATGTCTGCCGATAGTATTCAATAAATACTGCTTTTATGTATTCATGACTTAATGTTTTGAAGAAACCCACAATTCTTACTGACAGACACAACTATACATTGTACATGTCATGTAGCATTCTTACATGTATGTAGTTCGTGCCTGTACAACAGAACATGTATTTTACAAACCTTTTTGTTTACTTTAACTGGATGTTTTAGCGATCATACCAAAGATTGGTGTTATTCATATCATGACTAAGAACCCTGCATGGGGTCATATAACCAGGGCATACATGTAATTAATGTGGATTTATATGATGTTTTTTATTGTTGACAGTGGAGCAAGCAGCCCCCTGATGAGTAACTCAGACAGTGAATTGATGATCATGAACAGTATGTACAAGGAAAGATTTCCCAAGGCCAAGGAACAGATGGAGAAAAAGTTGAAGGTAGGCACGCAATGTCTCAAACCCCCTCCTCGTTGCAACGTTGCGTTACTTGGGGACAAGTTTAAAGCAAATTTTGTTTGTGCCCACTGCCTATCTAAATGGGTCAGTTAGTCTGAGTTCTGATTGGACAGATTCTGTTTGGCCTGTGACCTGGGGTCAACATGCATTGTGCGCATGAATCTTAGTGGTAAGTACCCAGAATGCTTTGGGTTTCCTTAAAAAAACTGGCAGCCAATACGTGTTTATGCGTTACGGAAAACATCATGTCATTGTAGAATTTAACATTGTCCAAATATAATTTATCAAATATAATTTGATGCACAAAATGAAAAAAAAACAACTTTCTGGCAATGTGGAGTGTGGTTTGGTTTTTAAAATCTCAATAAGCATTATTGCTTGGTATCACGTAGTTCATGACATCAATTTGTGTTCCTACACATCCAGGATTTCATCACCAAGCATTCCTCGGACCAGATGGAAGCCAGTGACGCCATCTACATGTTCCTTGTGCATCATGCCATCGAGCTGGCTCGAGATTGTCTTGAGAAGTCGCAAGCTGATCTTCTGTCTCACATCTACCTCTCTGAGATGGCCAATAAACTCAAGGTGTTATCTGAGGATGTGAGTAAAAGAAAGAGGGAGGAGAGAGAAGGGAATACAAATCATGAATGAAGGAGTATAAACTACTAAACTGATTATGCTTTACATGGAGTCAGGCATCACTGAATGGCTTATATTAGGGTTAATATTATTGATTTCTTTTACTGATTTGTTTCCCCCTCCAGGCTGAACGAAGGTCTGATGCTTCAGCCCAGGCCTTTGCCAGAGTCGAGAGGGAGCTACTGATGATAATTGCCAGGCCGGGGAGGCTACTAGAATGCCTGGTAGGAACGTGGCAATCAAATGTCTTGACCTTTCTTGAGAAACGTTTCTTGAATTTGTTATGAAGTCGAATGAGGCATTCAAAAGTCTTTTGAATAAACAAAAAGAGTTACTTTTTTAAGGGGGACAACTGCCTCTACTGGTGTAGCTCCTGTAATGTTTGGCTTTTTAAACAACAAATAACCAAGAGTGTGACCCTAAAGTATTTAATCCTGTTTTTCTCTCTCTCTTTTACCCCGTATTTCTAGGAATTTGATCCAGAAGAATTCTACCACATCATGGAAGAGGCTGAAGGTCAAGCCAAGATTGTGGGTGGGTCAATCACCGCGGAGCTCCCCAAGTACATCATTGGTCAGTTGGGATTGACCAAGGACCCATTGGCTGATTTCTATAATGTCATGGTGTATGATGAAGGGTCTCATCAACAACAACAACAGCAGCAGGAGGAAGATGAAACTGATGAAACGGTGAATTGATTTGTTTACTTAATTTAGAAACAAAAAGAGTAAATGACAAGTTACATGTACTGTACCTTGCACAAGACAAAGTGCCATATTGACAGTGTCACTGTGACTTGCAATGTAGCACGCACTTGTCCTAGACTACATGTTCCAATGGCAAACATCAATTAGCGCTGTAACTCAAGACTGATACCACAATTTGAGCCCACAAATATTCCATTGGACGTGAAAACAAATTGTGAATGTTGGCATATGTTTGCATTGTTGATGTAAGTGGAACGCAGACCAGATTTGTTTATGGACACTTGAGATCCTTGAAGATTGACATAATTTTTTTTTCTTCTTAATATTCATGACAGGGCGACAGAGAGAGAAGACGAAGCAGTTTCAAGGAGCCTGAGGAGAGTGACTTTGAGAATATCAAGATTATCAGTAATGGTGCTTACGGGTAAGCCAAGAACATCTGGGGCCAATTTCATAGAGCTGCTAAGCAAAAAAAATTGCTTAGCACAAAAAGTCTTGCTCATTAAAAACAGGTTACCAACCAAAATTATACGTGTTTTTTCATGCTAAGCAAAAAAACAGCTGATTATCAATCCAGAACAATAAAGATCATGGGAAATTTTGGTCTGTAACCTTGTTTTTGCCAAGGACAAATTGTCATGCTAAGCAAATTTTTGTGCTTAGCAGCTCTATGAAATTGGCCCCAGGACTATGCAGCATCTAAATCATGTGGCTACGACTACGACTCTCTTTGAGAGAAATCTAGAGACTTTTATTGTAAATACCTAAATGTCAGACCCTGATACTTGAAAGCTAATCTAAATGCAGATTTCCATTTCATGTGATTTTATTGACTGGATTGAGTCGGGGGGAAACTAAAGTTGACAGTAGCTCGTGGGATAAGGTTATGATATTTAAAGTAATCGCCGGTGGGCTACCTACACATGTACAGCTAGCCAGCTCACCGGGTGTCGTGTGATAAGACATCCATGCTGTACCACTCACCCCTCCCTCCTAGCAGAAGGAGGTCATTGAGCCCCCTAGGGTTAGATAACGGGATCCCCTGTCTGGTGAATTGACACACCTGCTTAACCCACTTTAAATTTTTTACCCTTTCCTGAAACAAGCTAAATGTCACCTATATCTGTACTCTAGGAAAAAACTGCTCCAAAATAATAAATAAGTAAAATAATACTTAGTTCATCCACTTAGTTCGATACAAACCCACACACCAACACTTTGCCATGAAGAAACTCTAGAAGCACAACCTAGCCCTACGCAATCAGGTGGATCAAAATAATACTTATCGGATTGACTATAGTACATTAGTGGGCGTGATTCTATTTTCATTCAATTAAACAAACCTTTCCTTTAGTTATTCTATTTTAAGTTTGCATCTCTGTAGCTCTCCTTAGCCCCGTGTCCTTTAGTTTTTAATACCTACTTTTATAAAAGTGTTCTATTCCTTGCTTCTATCATGTCTGATCTCCAAAAAAGGAGACCTTTTTAACCATAATTTGAATATGAACCTTTTTAATGTAGTCCTTTTCCCTCCTGTCTGCCCATTATCTTGTAGTGCCGTCTACTTAGTTCGATACAAAACCACACAGCAACGTTTTGCCATGAAGAAACTCTGGAAGCACAACCTAGCCCTACGTAATCAGGTGGATCAAGTCTTTGCTGAGAGAGATATATTGACGTTTGCCGAGAATCCGTTTGTTGTCAGCATGTTCTGCAGCTTTGAAACTAAGGTTAGTGTGTGCTCAATAATATATCTAAGATGTAATGATTTAACGCTTTGTTTACGTGTGGGTTTTTCTATGAGCACTATGTGGAGACAAGATCCACTAAGCTCACAAATGAAAGAAACATGAAAACAAAGCGTTATGTGTTTTATCTATTAATCAGTTCGTGCCGGGATTATTTTAACATCACCGAGCCGAGGCGCGGCATTGTTTTTAACAAAACTTGATCAAAGGCGGGTTCAAGCCGATGGTACCGGGAAGCACACCCACGGTTTACGTGTGGGTTTTCCTATAGGAGCTAGGTGGAGACAAGTGTGTGCTTAATAATACCATAGATCTAAGATGTAATGATTTATTTTTCGAATAGCTTAATCTTGTGATTAACCTCAATTAGATTAAAAGATTTAATTTTCATTAAATTTTCTTCCAGAAACACCTGTGTATGGTCATGGAGTATGTGGAGGGAGGGGATGTGGCTACACTCCTGAAAAACATCGGTCCACTACCTTTTGAAATGGCCAGGTAAGAATGGAAATTGCAGACAAAAAAATCAGATTTATTCAGATTTGCTTTAAGATCTTACATTTCACGGGTTCCAGTGGTGTACATGTGATGACTTAGTTCAAGCAATGATAATTCAAGCAATTACCAATGGTGTATCCTACCCTTAAATATGACATTTATGAATGAAGTCCACAGCAATTTTGTTATATTTCCTTGTGTAACTTTAGTTTCTCTTTTGACATCATCAGGCTTTATTTTGGAGAAGCCATCTTGGCTGTGGAGTATCTCCATAGTTACGGGATCGTTCATCGTGACATCAAGCCAGACAAGTAAGAATTCCATTAATGTATAAATAGCCAACAAAACTAATGAGAAATTAAACAGTAATCAAGCAAATACAGTGATGAATATTTGAATTGATCATCTATGATTTCATCTTCCAGTTTGCTTATCACGTCTACTGGCCACATCAAACTGACGGATTTTGGTCTCTCTAAAATCGGACTCATGAGCTGTAAGTTTATTCAATTTCACTTATTTTACACAGATTTTGTTCCAACTAAAACAAGTGAACAGAACTAATCAAGTAATAAAAACTTGGAACATCCTGGATACACGCACAGGAACATTTACCTCAATGTGGCAGGAAAGCCTATCCCAGCTGGGAACTTGCTTGTAATATTTGTAGAGTTTATTTTTAAAACGCGATATATAATTTTCTGTTGCTGTTGCTACTTAAAGAAAACTTAAGAAAGCAAAAAATGAAGCTAAGAAACAGTTGTTACCCTTTGCGTCTACAAACTTTAATAAATGTGGACTTTATTCACATTTTTAAAATGGATATATTGCATTTTGGAAAACCAAAAACATAAATTCTTGATCCAAATGAAGCATTCTGTACGTGAATAGTAACAATGTTCATTGAACAGTGAACATAATGGACATTGATGTTGTTTTCCTTTGTTATATTACAGTGACAACTAACTTGTACGAAGGCAGCGTGGACCATGACACCAAGCTCTTTATTGACCAGCAGGTCTGTGGGACGCCACAGTATATTGCACCAGAGGTCATCTTGAGACAAGGCTACGGAAAGCCTGTAGATTGGTGGTCAATGGGAGTGGTCCTGTTTGAGTTCTTGGTCGGTTGTCCTCCGTTCTTTGGAGCTACCGCAGAAGAATTGTTCACCCAAGCTATCAATGGTGAGAAGAGATAAAGACATATTTGTTGGGTTTAATTTTGTCTGGAAATAGCTATTTAAAACAGCAATGAAGCAAACCTCAAAGTACAACTTTAAGACCAAAATTTGGTGTTCACAACCAAAAACATAACTAACCTCGGCCTCTTTCATTTCTTCCTCAGTTGAAATTGATTGGCCTGAAGGTGAAGATTCCCTACCAGACGACGCACAAGACCTCATCATCAAACTCCTGCAGCAGAATCCATTCTTTCGTCTTGGCATAGGAGGCAGCCATGAAGTCAAGGAACACATCTTCTTTGTTGGAGTGGACTGGGGCTCGATGCTCAGACAGAAAGCAGAGTTTATTCCTCAGTTGGAGGGAGAGGATGACACCAGTTACTTTGATAGTAAGACTCTATCGTCCATCAATAGAGGGCGCTGTACAATTTAATTAGCTGTTTATGAGCCTCCACTCTCATGCGCAGGTTGTATTCTTAGGTCGTGTCTGAGTTACATGACTGCGGCTTAAAATTGTACACAAGTCTATGGAAAGTGGTTGCAGTCGTTACTCTAGACTCGTGTGCAATTTGAAGCTGTAGTCGGATAATCCCAAACGGTTGACAAAATATGAGCGCCTTAAATTTAAGAAGGCATGCGACGTGGGGGTTGATACTTGTTTAATTATAAGAAACATTTTAATACCAATAGATAGACACCTACTCTTACCTAAGCATAGGGGCAAGAACTTGAATTTACTTTAATCTTAAAATGTAGTACTTAATTTAGTTGGTATGATTATTTCTTGCAGCTCGCTCGGATCGTTACAATCACGAGTTAGATTCAGAAGACGATGAAGACGAAGACACACTGGAGTTTGGTAACTTCACAACGTTTTCCCCACGCTACAACCGTTCCTGCAGCAGTGTGTCTCAATCCTCGGATGATTCTGAACGTCGTGAGCGATCGTTGAGTGCTCCCATGCCAATACCTATTTTTGGTGCATCGCCTCCATTACCACGAGATAAAGAGAGCAGTGGCAGTCATTCGTCTGTTCCTGTTAGGAGTAAGAGTGAGAAATTACCACCAGGAGAGCATCCCATAGTTGTCAGGTACGACTCGTTGTAGCACAAGGCTTGGCCCTCAGAGCCCAGACCAAGGCTTTGAACCCTCAAGGCCCTACACAGAATTATTTAGGTCCTAGAGCCTTAAAGGTGTAAAGCCTTGGTCTGGTCTTGAGGATCTAGCCTTGTGTTACAACACTGTTCAAAACTATAGCCAAACTAATTGATAGTCAAATCACTAGTCAGTTACAATTGAATCAAGTAACATGAAAGAACAATGAAACAGAAATGGCAGATTTCGCTTGAAGAGTTTATGACAAGTTTAAGATTGTCTCTTTTAATGAAGGGGAAACTACTTCCATAAAAAGAATCGTCTTAGCTGCATATATACGTCTAGTGCAGTTACAAATCATTGAAAATAATACAAACTTTAGGTTTAGATTAAATCAAATACCTATTTAAATGTTTTAATGAGTAACTAAAAGTATTGATAATAAAATTGTATTCATGTTCCACCTTTAGACGACACAGCCACAGGTCTGGTGACCCGATCATCATGGATACCCTGCATGCATCCAATGAGTTGACACCAGACTACTCCCCACGTACACATCGTCGTGTGGCCCGTAAGCCGGGCTTGAAGGACGTCCTACCCAGATTCTCTATCTCCTTAGAAGAGGACGGTCCATCAGGGACGACGTCGTCGTCATCATCTAACGAGCATCCGTCATCGTCCCCTAACCTGTCCAAAGATGGCAACAGTAACTCTGGTAGTCGGGGAAGCTTGACCAGCGTAGATCAGGCAGGACCACGACCGGTCATCAAATCAGCCTCGTCTGGTACCCTGTCTCTTATTATCCCAACAGGTATGTAACAATCTCATCATCCGCATTAAGTATTTCCCTTGAGAACAATTTCGAGTTGACAAGTTTGTACTTTGTTTAATACACCACCCTAAACTGCCCTGGCGCTGTACGGTTTTTATGTCTTCATCAGGGAATAAATACAATGTGATGCAGTGTAGCTTGAGTTCTTTTCAATAATGACTATTTGCAGACTAGTTTGGAGACTAGCTGGCACATTTGGTTAGACATGAATAAACATCTGTCTGCGGAATACTGCAGACAATCTGTAGAAGTTTTATTGAAAAGAACCCTTAATCATAATCAATTCACGCTGGGATTATTTTATCATCGCCGAGGCGCGGGATTATACTTAAGGAAACTCGATCAGAGATGGGTTTTAGCACACCCACGCATTTCCAGCCTTGCTCGCTGCTGACAGACATTTCCGCCCTTGCTCGTGATGTGTTTATGCGTCATCCGTTCTGAATCTGGGAAAAATTTTGCGTGTATATACGTCCTCCGGCGCAAACTAGTTAATGGGAATTCTTTTTCTACTGCAGGTGATGAGCTTCATGTGCCCTCGCCTCTCAACTCTCCCGGTGAGTCTAGCACCAGCTCAAGGGATGGCACCAGCTCACGAGACGGTTCACCATCTCGAGACTTCTCACCGGCAACAGGACCTCTCAAACCTCCAATCGTCATAAGGAAGTTCCCACGACGACGGAGATATGGATTCCAGATGAGAGCTATCCGCGTCTACCACGGAGAGAGTAACGTCTACACCATCCATCACTTGGTGTCGGTAAGTTTAGGAGAAGCTACATGTAAGCACTAGGAATAGGAACCTTGGCATTGTGAGTACGACCGAGGTGACTCATGTCAGGGCTAGGGCTGCAGGCCATATGTTGTGTCCTTGTAAAAGTGCCGTGGCCTAGTAATCTGGAGCATTGAATAAGTGGTCTGCGGATAATTCTGCAGGTTGTGAGTTTGAGCCCAGCCTTGGATATCACTTATAATATGGTTAGACATCACGTCTAATATAGTTAGACATCATTAATGCCTTGCAATGAGCTAGTTAACCATCGCAACCCTAATTATATTGTGAAGAGATCAGATTGTCTTGTTTCAGTGTGGTGTGAGGGACTGGTTCTTTCACACTTTCCTCTGTAGTCCACACCTTCAGTGACCTATGGCCTTGTGATGGGCGATTTGCATAAAAAAACAACCCTTGCCTTACTTGGCTCAATTCAGGAGTATATATGAGGGTAGCCTGCGATTGGCAACTGCAGAAAGACAACACAATATTTACTTGAAAATTTAAATGCAAAACTTACTGTCAACTAGCAAACTCTGCCCTGTGTCAATCAGCTTGGATGGTGAGGAACTGATATTGTAAAAGATGTTCTTTCTTACTTCCTTTTTTAGAATGTGGAGAAGCAGAGTCCAGCTTACGAAGCCGGTCTGAGGCCGATGGATCTCATCACTCACATTAACAGCACCCCAGTGGAAGGACTGATCCATCGCGACATCCTAGAGCTCATGTTGAGTGATGAGAACCAGGTCATCCTACGTGTCGTTCCGTTAGAGAACACGACCATCAAGACCGGTAGCCGACGTCACACACTGGCTGGAAGCAAGATGGCACGACGACGCAAGAAATCCAAACGTCGTGACACCATTGATAGGAAACGTCGGAGTTCAGTCTACCGCCGGCCGAGTCTGAGGAAGAGTTCTGCTGATCAGGTGTCTCCGCTAGCGCTGTCTGGGAACCGTGGTAGCAGCATGGTGACTTATCGATCTACTTCGTCTACTGAGGCTTCTCCGCGATCACCGACTTTGATGAAATCTCCTCGTTCACCGCCGATATTCCACCCTCCTCTTGAGGCATCCGTCAGCTCTCCTATCAACCTTTCTCAGAGTAGCTCCTCTGGCTCCAGCTGCCCCAACTCCCCGGCTTCCATGTCGGCTCCATATTCCTCCTCCCGGCCAAGCTCTCTGCAGGGACTTGCTCACAAGCTGCCAAGAGTTTTCCACAAGAGCGGGCATCGTAGGAAGTCTGTTGGTCACATTCCCCTGTCCCCGTTGGCTAGGACTCCGAGTTCATCTCCAATTCCAACATCACCGGTTAGGACACCGAGTCCACTTACTATCGTCACCAACCTTGGTCATTCTCCAGGGAGTTCTAACACGACACAGACTTATCCAGCTCATGGCCTGGCAAGTCCGACCCTAACAGCACCGATGAAAGCCAAACCCAAGAAATTCATGCGAGCAAAGAATCTGGACACTCCTCCTTCGCCGCTTCTGCGTCGGGCGCTGTCTCCAGAACACGAGCGACCAATGACAGACTTCTTCGCAATCCAGCCTAGACATCGTGCCGACTCTGGTACAGACTGCATACCGATCCCAGATATCATTGAAGACACCTCAGAGAAAGCCAAGATACCAGACCAGCCCAAAGATGACCACGGTAAAACAGACAAATCAAAAGTCGACACAACTACCGCAGAGAAAGAGAAACAGGAAGTCAAAGAGAAGCCAGAAAAAGGCAAAGGAGTCGAAGCAGTCGCTGTTGAACCTATCAAAGCCGAGAAAACCAAAGCGGAAAAATTCAAAATTAAATCTAAGTCAGAAGATGCTTCTGTGTTCGAGAAGTTTAAAACAAAACAGGAGAAGGGAAAGTTAGAAACTTTGTCATCGGATAAGTCACGGCAAGACAAAGGTAAGCAGGAGAAGACTAAAGTAGAAAAGAGTAAATGGGACAAATCTAAATCAGATAAGAAATTCAAGGAGTTTGGACGTTCATCTTCAAAAGGAAAATAGAACACAGTTTATTCCAAACCGCTTTTTGCTTTTGCCTGCGTGTGTTATAAATAGTGGAAAAATTCTTAAAAAGCGCATGTGTATGATGAAATAAAGGTGGCAATTTTCATAACTATATAAAGATATATTGAATCACATTCAACATTCCCTAGCCTTAATGTATGCGTAATATTTGTGTAAATTAAATGTTGTGGATACTGCCTGTACAGAAATGTCTATCAGAATTCTAAACAAATTGTAAATAACGTTAGTAGTATTGGCACTGCTGGAATGGTTTGGATGATGGAGCCTATCAGCCTAAAGACAAAGTGAAAACCAAAAATGGAATTTATCACGCATGAACTCTTCAAAATCAGATTTTGTATTTTAGTCAAAGTCTACAGAAATGTAGGTTTACTTTACTCCTGACAACGAATGTGACCCTAGGCCGTTTTTCAAATCATAGCTTACCGGTAGGTTCTGGGTCTATCACCATTGCCAAACTGCATGAACGAAGCCAAAGACGAAGTCGTAGCTGGGGTTTGGAAAATGGCCCAAGTTTGGCCTGATCCTCCTAATAAAACTGATGCGCCCTCTTTAGGCAGAAGAAAAGGGTTTGACTGCCAATTTCCTGATTTAATGTTTCAAAGCCAAAATAGAGGACGAATGCTATGCTGTCCTTTTTTATCTTGATCAGTTTGTGAATAATGCTTCGTGAAAAATATATCAAGTTTGCATCGTTCCTAGTGCATCATGTAAGCATTAGAAATTTGCATGAAGTTGATTAAACGGTTAACACGAGAAATCGTCAAATTAATCAGGGTACACTTGTGTAAATACCAACAAATGTATATTAGCTGTTATAAGTACTCAAAATATAGATATGTTTATTGATCAAATTGGCATTACTAATTATTTGAATATTTACATGTATTAGTGGAATGAAATCTGGTCGGTTTAATTTTGATTTATGGAAAATTATTATTTCTTAATCTTTATATAAATATATATAAATTCACTTTATTTGTAACTTCGGCACTATATATTTATCCTGCACTGGCTCAATTTCTCAAAGAGATTAGTCTGGCTCTTCAGAAGTTTTGACCGATATAACAGTGTTATTCACGTTACGATTAGGGAACTAGACAAAAATGGAGGCAAGTGTTGAAATATTCAATTACATAGCACAATCCCATGCCTTTTATTCTTGCATTTTACAAAGAAAGATTTGTGTACATGTACACCAGTGAAACTCAATCAAGCAGTTCATAAATGGACACTTGAAACCAATTGTCCAATGGGCTCTGTGCATCAGAACATATATGTGCATACTAGTTCATGCGCATGACTAATTTTATTCTGAAGGTGAACAGTTCTTGAGTTACCCGTTTTTCTCAACGGTTTTCTCAAGTTGCCGATTGCGAACGCTAAAGTGCTTATGGAGTACCAAATTCAAGATGGCCAGATGCCCTGAATTAAAACTCTGAAATGAAATAAAATAAACTATTTAACAAAAATAATTTACATCTACAAAGAACAGCCCACTTATATAAACGTCAAAGCGCAAGTGTCGGGCAATGTCGTAATCAATGCGTTTTAATGACTCTCCTAGTTGTTTGTTCCAACACTCCTTTTCTTACTGTTGAGGGGGGGGGGGGGGGACTTGTGCACAAAGCCAATTACCTACAAAAGTAATTTCATTAAACAATTTAAAAGTAAATTGTCATTTTTGCTTTTGTAAGTAACACTGGTGAAAAGGTTTGATCTTTGTTAAATACTTAAATGCATGTAAGTAATCAGTGTACAATTTGCTTGCTCCTTCATTATTGTTACCAATGGTAAGAATAATAACTTTCCAAAAAGAATCCTAAAGCGCAGTCCATGCATTTGTACGTAATTTAGCCTTGTGAATATGCAGTGTACTGCCGATCTACAAATGTTTGTCCTTTAATCCTAATCAATTTATTTGTAGTGTCAATGATTGGCCCTGTATTGCTGACAAAATATGTTAACTGCCCTGTTGTATGTCGCTTGAGATTCTATCAGAGTTATAATAATTGTCTTATAAACAAAAATAGGAGAAGGGCAGGGTTGGGTAACCAGCTAGAAATGCACCAAGTGATCCTTAACTTGTGTTGGTACTCTGCCCTTGTGATATGTGTAGTAAGCACAATATTATATCCACATGGCCTTAATATGGATATTTCATTCTGCTCATACTACTGTCGTATGTTTCTTTGTGTGCGTTTGTGTGTGACAGCTTTTAAAAAAGCATTTGTAAATATATAGAATGTCTTTACTTTTGTGATTTCTAGATTTTGTTTTTATCCATATGATTTGTGAAAAAGTTTAACGGGTTAAAGTGAACACAGCACAAATTGTGAAGACTAAATCCTCAACTGATAGTCATAATTACTATTGGTGAATCTCAATATAAAAAGGATTGGAAATTATTTGACTTGCATCAAACAGAAGTTTGGGGAAACAAGTTCTGTAGTATAAAGTATTGTCAGTTTTATTGAAAATGTAAAAGACCACATGTAGTGTAGATATTGGCTAGTCCTTACTTTGCCACATCCTACAAAACACTTCAATATTTGCAGTTTTGTGTATACGTTAGTAGAGCAATGATTCATGTAGTGTAGATATTGGCTAGTCCTTACTTTGCCACATCCCTCAAAACACTTCAATATTTGCAGTTTTGTGTATACGTTAGTAGAGCAATGATTCATGTAGTGTAGATATTGGCTAGTCCTTACTTTGCCACATCCCTCAAAACACTTCAATATTTGCAGTTTTGTGTATACGTTAGTAGAGCAATGATTCATGTAGTGTAGATATTGGCTAGTCTTTACTTTGCCACATCCTACAAAACACTTCAATATTTGCAGTTTTGCGTACATACCTTAGTAGAGCAATGATTCATGTAGTGTAGATATTGGCTAGTCCTTACTTTGCCACATCCCTCAAAACACTTCAATATTTGCAGTTTTGCGTATACTTGCCTCCGCAATGATGAATGCAGTTCTTGTTGATAAGCGGACTACGGTACGTTAAATCTTCTGAATTGAGCTTCTTGATTATGTTGCATTGTCATAGAAATAAAAATATTCATAATAAGATTGTTGCTGGGGCTAAAACTTAACCAACTCCATAGGTGTCATGGGGCTGCGTAGCAATATGCTACCTAAATTGCTAATATCGTTATAAAATTAATCTAACAAAGGTTACACAAGAATCCCATAACACCCCCTTGACTCAACCGCACCAATCATTATCAATAGGACTATTATTTCAAACCAATCTACTGTAAAAATAGTTCTTTATGAAACTTTTTAATGCTTAGATTTGTACATATTCTTATGAGCTGCGATGGCATTTGGTTCCAATGGGTTGATTCTTTTGCTGCTCTGCATTTTGCTTTGTATACAATATTTGGATGTAAATCTTAATTATTATATGCATTTTGTATATGACTGTTAAATAAAAGAAAGCATTGATCCGTATAGCTATACATTTATGTACCAATTTCATTATTTCATTTAAACCTTTAAACATTTGCAATTTGTTATTTTTCAAAAACTCAATTTTGATAAAGAAAGGCTACCCCTGATTCTTTTAGATTTTTCCCAAAACTCAAATTTGGCTTTTTTTTTTATTATTGTCTATCAGTTCAATTATGGGCTATATCAGTTCAATTATGGGCTATATCGGTTCAATTATGGGCTATCAGTTCAATTATGGGCTATCGGTTCAATTATGGGCTATCGGTTCAATTTTGGGCTTTAAAAAAAAAAAAACTCAATTTGTGCCCAATTTTAATAAAAATGCAAGGCTAACCCCTTACAATTTGTAATTTTTAAATTATTGGCTATCGGTTCAATTATGGGCTATCGGTTCAATTATGGGCTATCAGTTCAATTATGGGCTATATCGGTTTAATTATGGGCTATCGGTTCAATTATGGGCTATCGGTTCAATTATGGGCTATCGGTTCAATTATGGGCTATCGGTTCAATTATGGGCTATCGGTTCAATTATGGGCTATCGGTTCAATTATGGGCTATCAGTTCAATTATGGGCTATCGGTTCAATTATGGGCTATATCGGTTTAATTATGGGCTATATCGGTTTAATTATGGGCTATATCGGTTCAATTATGGGCTATATCGGTTCAATTATGGGCTATCGGTTCAATTATGGGCTATCGGTTCAATTATGGGCTATCGGTTCAATTATGGGCTATCGGTTCAATTATGGGCTATCGGTTCAATTATGGGCTATCGGTTCAATTATGGGCTATCGGTTCAATTATGGGCTATCGGTTCAATTATGGGCTATCGGTTCAATTATGGGCTATATCGGTTTAATTATGGGCTATATCGGTTTAATTATGGGCTATATCGGTTTAATTATGGGCTATATCGGTTTAATTATGGGCTATCGGTTTAATTATGGGCTATCGGTTCAATTATGGGCTATCGGTTCAATTTTGGGCTTTAAAAATAAAAAAAATCAATTTGTGCCCAATTTTGATAAAAATGCAAGGCTAACCCCTTACAATTTTAAATTTTTAAAAAAGGTTAAATTTAGGCCAAATTTGATAAAAATGTAAGGCTAACCCCTTACAATTGTAAATTGTTTAAAAGGGTTAAATTTAGGCCAAATTTGATAAAAATGCAAGGCTAACCCCTTACAATTTTAAATTTTTATAAAAGGTTAAATTTAAGCCAAATTTGATAAAAATGCAAGGCTAAACCCTTACTCTTTTAAAGCAAGGCTAACCCCTTACAATTTTAATTTTTCAAAAAAACCCTAAATTTAGCCAATTATGATAAAAATGCAAGGCTAACCCCTTACTCTCTTAAATAAAAAAAACACCTAATTTTAGTCAATTTTGATCAAAATTTAAGGCTAACCCCTTACAATTGTAAAATTTTAAATTGGTTAAATTTAGGCCTAATTTGATAAAAATGCAAGGCTAACCCCTTACAATTGTAAATTGTTTAAAAGGGTTAAATTTAAGCCAAATTTGATAAAAATGCAAGGCTAACCCCTTACAATTTTAAATTTTTATAAAATGTAAAATTTAAGCTAAATTTGATAAAAATGCAAGGCTTAACCCTTACTCTTTTAAAGCAAGGCTAACCCCTTAGAATTTTAATTTTTCCAAAAAAACA
Organism: Crossaster papposus; assembly: GCA_037893245.1. NCBI lineage: Eukaryota > Metazoa > Echinodermata > Asteroidea > Velatida > Solasteridae > Crossaster > Crossaster papposus. Next base: position 1,939,796 of record JBAIAA010000179.1, read on the forward strand.
CTAAATTTAGCCAATTATGATAAAAATGCAAGGCTAACCCCTTACTCTCTTAAATAAAAAAAACCCTAATTTTAGTCAATTTTGATCAAAATTTAAGGCTAACCCCTTACAATTGTAAATTGTTTAAAATGATTAAATTTAGGCCTAATTTGATAAAAATGTAAGGCTAACCCCTAACAATTTTAAATTTGTATAAAAGGTTAAATTTAAGCCAAATTTGAAAAAAATGCAAGGCTAACCCTTACAATTTTAATTTTTCAAAAAAACCTAACTTTAGCCAATTTTGATAAAAATGCAAGGCTAACCCCTTACAATTGTAAATTGTTTAAAAGGGTTAAATTTAGGCCAAATTTGATAAAAATGCAAGGCTAAACCCTTACTCTTTTAAAGCAAGGCTAACCCCTTACAATTTTAATTTTTCAAAAAAACCTAACTTTAGCCAATTTTGATAAAAATGCAAGGCTAACCCCTTACTCTCTTAAATAAAAAAAAACCCTAATTTTAGCAAATTTTGATCAAAATTTAAGGCTAACCCCTTACAATTGTAAATTGTTTAAAATGGTTAAATTTAGGCCTAATTTGATAAAAATGCAAGGCTAACCCCTTACAATTTTAAATTGTTTAAAATGGTTAAATTTAGGCCTAATTTGAAAAAAAATGCAAGTCTAACCCCTTACAATTTTAAATTTAAAAAAAATGTTAAATTAAAGCCAAATTTGATAAAAATGCAAGGCTAACAGCTTACTCTCTCTTAAATAAAAAAACCCTAATTTTAGCAAATTTTGATCAAAATGCAAGGCTAACCCCTTACAATTTTAAATGTTTATAAAAGGTTAAATTAAAGCCAAATTTGATAAAAATGCAAGGCTTACCCCTTACTCTCTCTTAAATAAAAAAAACCTAATTTTAGCAAATTTTGATCAAAATGCAAGGCTAACCCCTTACAATTTTAAATGTTTAAAAAAGGTTAAATTTAGGCCAAATTTGATAAAAATGTAAGGCTAACCCCTTACAATTGTAAATTGTTTAAAAGGGTTAAATTTAGGCCAAATTTGATAAAAATGCAAGGTTAACCCCTTACAATTTTAAATTTTTATAAAAGGTTAAATTTAAGCCAAATTTGATAAAAATGCAAGGCTAACCCCTTACAATTGTAAATTGTTTAAAAGGGTTAAATTTAGGCCACATTTGATAAAAATGCAAGGCTAACCCCTTACAATTGTAAATTGTTTAAAATGGTTAAAATTAGGCCTAATTTGATAAAAATGCAAGGCTAACCCCTTACAATTTAAAATTTTTAAAAAATGTTAAATTAAAGCCAAATTTGATAAAAATGCAAGGCTAACCCCTTACTCTCTCTTAAATAAAAAAACCCTAATTTTAGCAAATTTTGATCAAAATGCAAGGCTAACCCCTTACAATTTTAAATGTTTAAAAAAGGTTAAATTTAGGCCAAATTTGATGAAAATGTAAGGCTAACCCCTTACAATTGTAAATTGTTTAAAAGGGTTAAATTTAGGCCAAATTTGATAAAAATGCAAGGCTAACCCCTTACAATTTTAAATTTTTATAAAAGGTTAAATTTAAGCCAAATTTGATAAAAATGCAAGGCTAAACCCTTACTCTTTTAAAGCAAGGCTAAACCCTTACAATTTTAATTTTTCCAAAAAAACCTAAATTTAGCCAATTATGATAAAAATGCAAGGCTAACCCCTTACTCTCTTAAATTAAAAAAACACCTAATTTTAGTCAATTATGATCAAAATTTAAGGCCCTTACAATTGTAAATTGTTTAAAATTGTTAAATTTAGGCCTAATTTGATAAAAATGCAAGGCTAACCCCTTACAATTGTAAATTGTTTAAAAGGTTAAATTTAAGCCAAATTTGATAAAAATGCAAGGCTAAACCCTTACTCTTTTAAAGCAAGGCTAACCCCTTACAATTTTTATTTTTCAAAAAAACCCAAAATTTAGCCAATTATGATAAAAATGCAAGGCTAACCCCTTACTCTCTTAAATAATAAAAAACACCTAATTGTAGTCAATTTTGATCAAAATTTAAGGCTAACCCCTTACAATTGTAAATTGTTTAAAATTGTTAAATTTAGGCCTAATTTGATAAAAATGCAAGGCTAACCCCTTACAATTTTAAATTGTTATAAAAGGTTAAATTTAAGCCAAATTTGATAAAAATGCAAGGCTAACCCCTTACAATTGTAAATTGTTTAAAAGGGTTAAATTTAGGCCACATTTGATAAAAATGCAAGGCTAACCCCTTACAATTGTAAATTGTTTAAAATGGTTAAAATTAGGCCTAATTTGATAAAAATGCAAGGCTAACCCTTTACAATTTTAAATTTTTAAAAAATGTTAAATTAAAGCCAAATTTGATAAAAATGCAAGGCTAACCCCTTACTCTCTCTTAAATAAAAAAACCCTAATTTTAGCAAATTTTAATCAAAATGCAAGGCTAACCCCTTACAATTTTAAATGTTTATAAAAGGTTAAATTAAAGCCAAATTTGATAAAAATGCAAGGCTTACCCCTTACTCTCTCTTAAATAAAAAAAACCCTAATTTTAGCAAATTTTGATCAAAATGCAAGGCTAACCCCTTACAATTTTAAATTTTTATAAAAGGTTAAATTTAAGCCAAATTTGATAAAAATGCAAGGCTAAACCCTTACTCTTTTAAAGCAAGGCTAACCCCTTACAATTTTAATTTTTCCAAAAAAACCTAAATTTAGCCAATTATGATAAAAATGCAAGGCTAACCCCTTACTCTCTTAAATTAAAAAAACACCTAATTTTAGTCAATTATGATCAAAATTTAAGGCCCTTACAATTGTAAATTGTTTAAAAGGGTTAAATTTAGCCAAATTTGATAAAAATGCAAGGCTAACCCCTAACAATTTTAAATTTGTATAAAAGTTTAAATTTAAGCCAAATTTGATTAAAATGCAAGGCTAAACCCTTACTCTTTTAAAGCAAGGCTAAACCCTTACAATTTTAATTTTTCCAAAAAAACCTAAATTTAGCCAATTATGATAAAAATGCAAGGCTAACCCCTTACTCTCTTAAATTAAAAAAACACCTAATTTTAGTCAATTATGATCAAAATTTAAGGCCCTTACAATTGTAAATTGTTTAAAATTGTTAAATTTAGGCCTAATTTGATAAAAATGCAAGGCTAACCCCTTACAATTGTAAATTGTTTAAAAGGTTAAATTTAAGCCAAATTTGATAAAAATGCAAGGCTAAACCCTTACTCTTTTAAAGCAAGGCTAACCCCTTACAATTTTAAATTGTTATAAAAGGTTAAATTTAAGCCAAATTTGATAAAAATGCAAGGCTAACCCCTTACAATTGTAAATTGTTTAAAAGGGTTAAATTTAGGCCACATTTGATAAAAATGCAAGGCTAACCCCTTACAATTGTAAATTGTTTAAAATGGTTAAAATTAGGCCTAATTTGATAAAAATGCAAGGCTAACCCTTTACAATTTTAAATTTTTAAAAAATGTTAAATTAAAGCCAAATTTGATAAAAATGCAAGGCTAACCCCTTACTCTCTCTTAAATAAAAAAACCCTAATTTTAGCAAATTTTAATCAAAATGCAAGGCTAACCCCTTACAATTTTAAATGTTTATAAAAGGTTAAATTAAAGCCAAATTTGATAAAAATGCAAGGCTTACCCCTTACTCTCTCTTAAATAAAAAAAACCCTAATTTTAGCAAATTTTGATCAAAATGCAAGGCTAACCCCTTACAATTTTAAATTTTTATAAAAGGTTAAATTTAAGCCAAATTTGATAAAAATGCAAGGCTAAACCCTTACTCTTTTAAAGCAAGGCTAACCCCTTACAATTTTAATTTTTCCAAAAAAACCTAAATTTAGCCAATTATGATAAAAATGCAAGGCTAACCCCTTACTCTCTTAAATTAAAAAAACACCTAATTTTAGTCAATTATGATCAAAATTTAAGGCCCTTACAATTGTAAATTGTTTAAAAGGGTTAAATTTAGCCAAATTTGATAAAAATGCAAGGCTAACCCCTAACAATTTTAAATTTGTATAAAAGTTTAAATTTAAGCCAAATTTGATTAAAATGCAAGGCTAAACCCTTACTCTTTTAAAGCAAGGCTAACCCCTTACAATTTTAATTTTTCAAAAAAACCTAAATTTAGCCAATTATGATACAAATGCAAGGCTAACCCCTTACTCTCTTAAATAAAAAAAACACCTAATTTTAGTCAATTTTGATCAAAATTTAAGGCTAACCCCTTACAATTGTAAATTGTTTAAAATTGTTAAATTTAGGCCTAATTTGATAAAAATGCAAGGCTAACCCCTTATAATTTTTAATTTTTATAAAAGGTTAAATTTAAGCCAAATTTGATAAAAATGCAAGGCTATCCCCTTACAATTGTAAATTGTTTAAAATGGTTAAATTTAGGCCACATTTGATAAAAATGCAAGGCTAACCCCTTACAATTTTAAATTTTTAAAAAATGTTAAATTAAAGCCAAATTTGATAAAAATGCAAGGCTAACCCCTTACTCTTTTAAAGCAAGGCTAACCCCTTACAATTTTAATTTTTCAAAAAAACCCTAAATTTAGCCAATTATGATAAAAATGCAAGGCTAACCCCTTACTCTCTTAAATTAAAAAAAAAAGAATTTTAGTCAATTTTGATCAAAATTTAATTAACCCCTTACAATTTTAAATTTTTTAAAAAGGTTAAATTTAACCAGTTCGTGCCGGATGACGTATATAAACGCAAAGTTTTCCCCAGATTCAAAACGGATGATGCATAAACACGCAAGGAGCAAGGCCGAAAATGTCTGTCAGTGTCAGCAGCGAGCAAGGCCGCAAATGCGTGGGTGTGCTTGCTTCCCGGCACTATCGGCCTGAACCCGCCTCGGGATCGAATCCGGCCCCTCGGCAAGGCTAACTAACCCCTTACCATTTTGTTTTCTTAAAAAAAAGGTCCATTTTGCCAATTTTACAATTTGTATCAAATACAAAGGTTACAATATCGTATACATAATTTTGATTGCAATTGAACACATTTTTAGCCGATTTTGATAAAAATGCAAGGCTAACCCCTTCTCTTATTAATTTTTCAAAAAAAAACCCCTAATTTGATTGCAATTGAACACATTTTACCACTCCAGCCTAAGAACTTGACATCAAATGACCTTTAACTTTAGATGTTGACCTTTAACACAACCAGGATAGGGAGGTTACACTATATTGCAAGTGTATAAACCAAGTTTGATTGGAACTTCAACTTTGCATATACATTTGTAAAACCAATTTTTCGTAAACTAACAAAATGACAATTGTGCTTGTAAAAAACATGTTATGTACATGTACTACAGACTACACTGTACAGAAATAGTGATTGAATAGTCTCCTCCCAAACTTAGTTCGGTGGAGACAGGCGGCGAGAAAATAATGATAACAAAAGTAGTTTGAAACGTGTGATCTCTGGCCAAATACCTTTTGTTTGACTGGGGAGAAACTTAATTTCTTTGTTATCAAGATAATTTTGCCCACTTTTTCAACAGTTGTTGTTGGGATTTTTGTATTTGGCCCAAACGGAAATAATCTAGTATCCTGACGCAACTTCAGCGGATGTGTACAAAGTCTATGAAGAGTCGAGGAAACAAAATATCCAAACAAAATTGGAAATGTTTCTCAATCTCAGTCCCAGATTAATGTCTTTTCTACATTTCTGCACTGATTAACTTGCATTGAGATGATATGTGAAGAAAAGAAAAACAACGCCAGGTTGCAAGATAGTTTCCCACCCTCAATATTAAAGACGATAACTGGTCGGTTCTGAACAAATACATTGACACAAATTAAACTTACCTCTTTTCCACGACTTTGCCGCGCGCCCTCATGCCCGCCAAGAAACAAATGGTTAAATAAACCACGTGTTGGCATGGTATTTCCACGAGGGCGCCATTTCCAAACTACATGTACATGAACAATTTTCCAAAGTTCTTTACGACTTTCTCTTCTCTAAATTGAGAACTTTTAAATTGTCCTTTATTTAAAAAAGTTTATTAAGATGGCTTTCCAGGGACTTGTTTTATGTTTTAAAAAATTTTTAAATGAAGGAGTTAGGAGAAAAAAGCATGGGGATGGGAGGCATTTTTTGTTGTAAATTATATAATTGTATTTGTTTGATACAAAAGACAAAACAACAGAACTTAATAAGTTCCTCGCTCAACACAAATTGAGTTACATCTTGTATAACCATTTGTTTAATACATGGGTCAAAATGAAAAAAATTGCTTTTAATATAAAGCCAAATTTATCAATTGGCCCTTTTGGGAAAGATTACAAGCACATTTCCCTCAACGAAAAAGCAGAATTTGTTTAAACATAAATTTGATACAAAATATAATTTATGAACACTGTAAAATGCTATTACAAGTTACGACCAATAAAATGACATATTGTATATTTAAATAATGAACAGGCATTACCATGGTAACCAGGTGATTGGAATTACCAATGACGGTTACCCCAAAACCCAAATGACAATTCCAATAAAGAACTCCAAACATCTTCGGAAATATTTATGGAATCCGTTTTCTTTGTAACAGTTTATCGACTCCTGGCAAGCAACATGAAATCTAAATCTTTAGTATATTACAGTTTGAAAAGGAACAATTAGGCAACAAATAATAAATATACGATTGCTAAATAGTCTAATTATATATACCGAAACAAATCATGTATAATCCATTGAGGTGTGTTAGTTCATTTTTATTTACAAGATGAATATACATAAAAGTGAGTCACAAAAAGCATGTTTAAGTACTGCCCCTAGCATTTCTAAGTTATCGTCCAATTTACTTGTGAGTCAACTTTAGTTTATGTGAATACTGGGCGGTGTCCATATAGCACCATCGGTGACCACATTAAAAAATGTACAGTGCAGTGCATACAATAATGCAGAGGTGGTAATTAGCCTCTAAATGTTTAAACCTTTTTTGCAGGGTTAGTTTCAGCAACTCCGAAAAGCAAATCACTGTTTCAAAGAGTGTTCCTACCAGGTTTAGGCCTCAATTTTAAGAGATCAGACAAAGCAGAACAATCGGTGCAAATTAAAAATGAAGGCATCGCTCTCTAACAGCTTCCAATCATAATATTTGATTAAATCAAATATAAAAGGTTTCCATAATGTTTGCGATACAAAACTAAAATGTGGAAGCACTTTTTACATACAATTTTGGCACATACTTTAAAAGAAATTGGCATAAATCCTTATTGAACATTTGGATGTTTTATCACAAATTTGTTTATTCAGAGATGTTACGTTCCAAAAAAGGCAAACCCTAAAACAAAAGAGCACAAAATGTCTTTTGTAAAACCCTTGTTTATGTTCTCACTTTTCAATTTGCCAAATACTGGCCCACATTTTGCAAAACTTTGCCGACCAAATTACTTTACAACTTTCCTTATATACACATCACTATTTGCAATCCCATTTAAAAATTTAAATTACATGAATTTTTGAATGAAAACATCTCATTTAATTTCATTAATTATCATGACATCCTCGGATTCCTTCAAAGCCAGACAATCATAACATACTATGAAACTTCAAAAATATGAACTTTGTCTTCATATTTTCTAGTATTTAGCTTATAAATACTATTTTGTTTATAAAAACAAAAGCATCACTTTATGGACATAAGCAAGTTAATACTGTGCAATATTTTTATATATATACTGTACACATTATACATGGTAAAAACCAACATTATTATAATTAGAAACAACATTCTAAAAGCTTATTTTAATAAAGCACAAAAATGGGTGGGAATTTGAAACTGCCATTTACGGAATAAAATAGATTTATAGTTGGATAGATTTTCATAGGGTATAAAAATCACTTTAAAAATCCTGCTTTTACAGGATTGCAAATGGAACTTTCAAACGGAAATTACTGTTCTCTTTTTTGGTATGTTTTCGAGACACTTATTAAGTAAACAGCGTTTATAAAATACAATGCTAAAATATAAGCTCAATACTAAAGATTCTTTTTACTGAGCTCAAATTTGATAATTTGCTTGGAAAATTCAGTTCAAAATTGGGGTCAAGAAAGCAACTATTTTAAGAATGTGTTTCCTGTGAAGATAAGAAACATGGATGGAGGGTACTTTTTTTACATAAAAAACAAAACAAATTACTTTATTAACAATGCCAAGTTTTCCTTTATAAATAAATACACAAATATCCACAGAGCACAAGTTGTTTCCTCTTTATACACCCTGAAACCCATGAGAAAATCTGTCAATGTTTTCTCCTAAAACAGTAGAATCTCCTCTGCAAGTTACAAAGATTAACAAGCAAATCTTAAAATCAGCTGTAAGACAAATAGTTGAAATAGCCAAGTTCTCTCATGAAAGGCTCGTTATTCTTAACAATTAGGAGAAACTGAGTCCACTTATGAAAAGGACACTTATGACTATAATAAAATTATAATTCCCCAAAATCAGTTGAGGGACGATGATATAATTTCTAGCTGTGAATTTTCTTTTCATTTTTTTACTGACTACTACAGCTGTGACAACACATTTTGCGGAAATACTCATTATTGCAGAACTTGTATTTGACCACCAGAGGGCAGTATTGAACCGAGGGAGCATCTTGGCAATCTAAAGGAGGAAAGATCAACAGGTTAAAGTTATCAGAAAGGTCAAAGTCATAGTCACTTTAAAAACAGTGGAGCCTCACAGTTAAACATCATGGGTTCATTAGAGATTCATGGGTGTAATAGAAAACCACAGAGTGAAACCTCACAGTGGATAGGATCTGACAGCAAACATAACCTCATAGTACATATAACGGCCTTAGTGCAGTGGTGAGATTCTCACTACGGTAGGATACAAAATAATACAGAACCTCATGGTACATAGAACCTCACAGTACACAGAACCTCACACTACACAGAACCTCACAGTAAACAGAACTTCAGGGTACATACATCTTCAGGGTACATATAACCTCAAAGTACATATAACCTCAAAGTACATATAACCTCAAAGTACATATAACCTCAAAGTACATATAACCTCAAAGTACATATAACCTCAAAGTACATACAACCTCACAGTGCACATAATCTCACAGTACAAAGAACCTCACAGTAAGCGGAACCTCACAGTGCACAGAACCTCGCTTTGAACACTTCAATACAACAAGGTTTAACTTAAGACTTACCATCTTCTTCAGTTGGTCTTGAAACACAAGGACTTTCACATTGTTGCTGTGCGTGAGGTCTCAGCGATCTCTTACAGTACGCAGCACTTAGAGTAAGATTGTTGTAGGACAGACATCGAACCTGGCGTTGCTGCTGTCCCTGACCACAATTAGAGTTGCACTGTTGGGCAACAAATGAAAAACGTAGAAAAACTAGATATAAACATGGGTTTTGACGTAAATGTCATTAATTTAAACTTAAGAAATTTAACAACCCAAGATTAAAATTAACAGGTAAAACAAGATTCTTCAATTATAACTGAATTCTCCAAGACCATTTGTTTTGTCCTTGGCACTCTACTACGATTCTAAATAAGATGACTGTACTAGTTTTAGCCACGCTTGACAAAATCACTAAAGAATAAATCAGACGATGAGACTATGTTCAAATGATGAGACTATGATCAAATTTACTTGGTTACGGCTTGTAATTACACAGGTGTGTGTTAGTTCATGAGTTAGTCATAGCCTAGTGAATTTGACTTGGCCAAATTGACTGACCGCATCTTCCTTACCTCGCTCCATTCTCCGGCCACCCATCGTGGTGGCGGACAGCCAGTTGTCTGACATTCTCTGATAGCTGATGGACGAGTCGCCCAGTTACACATATTGGGGTAGGGTTCACCGTTACTAGTCATACATGTTACCCGTCTAGTCTGGTGACCCTGACCACAACTTGGTACACACTGCAAGATAAGAAAAGATTAATACAAATTTAGTAGGGATATTGGCAGTATTTGCTTCAACAGTTAATTGTGGGCTAACGGATTAGTAAATTTAAAAAACATTTGCACCCAGAAACACAGACCACTTACAGGGGCACAGCCGCCCCCCCCCCCCCCCCCCCCCCCAATAGTTACGCAAGTGCGGCAAAGAGTCCATTTCCAAGATAAAATGTGCCCATTTTTGGTCCACTTCCAAGAGAGAGTTACTCACCGCTGACCAGGCATCTGCCACCCACTGTGGAGGACATTCCTGCATGCTGCAATTCATTCTATCAATAGGTTTATGCTTGGTACACTGTGATTCCTCTACCACTTCTTCCTCGATCTGAGTGACTTTAGTCATGCACAGAACCGTCCGCGTCTTACGACCACCGCCGCAGGTTTGACTGCACTCGGACCACGGACCCTCTGACCAGCTGGAATGTTAGAAAATGAAAGGGTTTTTGATGAACCTCAATACGAGGTGGAGTTCAGGCCAGCATCTTTGGGTAGCCCACCCTGATATTTCCGGCATCGATCGCTGCGAGCCGGTCACTGACAAATTTGACACATTTGCATAGTTAATCAAACCATACTGTATGAAATTAGTTAGGTTGGCGTAGGTTTTACTTGTCTTCCACCGCTGTGACCCGGGTTCGAATCCCGCCTGGGCCAATATGTGGATTGGATTTTCCCTACTTCATTCCAGGATATCCTTCTGGGGTTTTCCTTCTAACTCTAAAACTGTAAAATATTTCCACACCGTGTTCTCGTTACTGAGACCCGTCCTGTAATTGACGTTGTCACTGTTGGATAAGTACTTACACTGGCGGGCAAGGTTCAGTATTACATGCTTGCTTTCGTCTGCTTGGTTTAGTTCCTGGATTGCAGAATGTGTCTGATACTACAGTATTGTCATCGTATCGAGTGCACTGCACCTCAGCTATAGATTCACCTGTAGAGACGAGGACAAAGATTACTGAACAAATTATTGACGAGAATAACATGTTAAAGAAAATAATAAGACGGGTCTCAGAAACACATTTCTCTAAATTTCCATTAGTAGGTGGTTCAAAATTGAAATCTTAGATTATTATTTTCTCGGAATATACAGCATTCACAGAGCTAAAACTTTGTCAGGTTAGTTGTCAAGCACCATTCTTTAGTTATTAAAAGTTTGCTGCTTTAAAAGATGCACAACTAACAAATGGTGTATCATAAATTTAACACCAGGTTTCCACAAATCTATAATCTGAAACCTTTGGCTTCATTGTTTGTTTTTTACCTAGGTTTATTCAGGCCAACGCTTTTGTACTTTTAATGCAAACAATTAAGACATTTGCTCGGAGTGTTTATTTTTTAATCACTTACCTCCTGCGCAGGTGCTCGAGCAAACAGACCATGAGCTCCAATGCCAGGTAAAGACCACTTCATCATCCCCGCTACCCTGTCTAGTCACTGGTTGATTGTAGGAATAAGATATACCTTGCTGGTCCTCTTGTACTAAAAGCTGCCAATATAGCACACAGAAACAGGTGGCAATCAATTAGGTTACACCTGTATCAGACTAGCACCACAGTTGCCAAACAATTGTATAAGTGGAGACTAAGTCAAACCAAATGTCGGTTAGAACCAGGTGTAGGAAATCTGGAAATTAAAGTTCACCCTTAAAATTATATTGAGACATTCAAGTTCAATTACTTTCTTTATGGGGAACTAAAATTTAAGAAATAACTTGCTAGTTTGACAGACTCACCATGACTATAAGTTCTTCGTTGATTGGTCCTAATGCAGTAAGAGATTCGACTCCTTGATCTGGTCTCTCATACTTGAATGTGGTGCCACTGACATCATAGGCTTTAGGCCAATCAATGATCCATTCAGCGTTCAGGTAATAGTCATTATTCACCGACTTTAAAGCTGTTGGGTACAAAGATTTGAAATGAAATTGACTTCAAAGTCAGAGATGCAATTTGACAAGGTAGACAACTGTCAACTCCCCAACAAAATGGTAAAAAACACAATGGTTTGATTTCCATAAAATGCTGCATTCTCATGGCAAAAATTAAAACACAAATAAAATAACTGACGCTTCGAAAACAAAAACAAACCAAGTAATGTGGAACAAACTTTTCTGAAAAATAAGAATATACAACACTTTAATTACTCAACGCGAGTGTACATATTTAACAAAAAAATCCTTAATTAAGTTAATAAATAATTTCAAGTATTTTGCTGCTAAAATGTAACCAAATTAGCTGGACCACCGTCTTATGATGAAATCCCCTTTAACATTGAAAGTTGGATTTTTGTACCTAAGTAATTTCGAGATGCAGTCAATTCTTCTATGTTAATGTGAACTGATCCTCGCGGTATCGTGAAGATCTCGTGGTAGTCTCCAGCAGACAGTGACTTGGTAAAGTTCTTGGAGACAGTCTCACATGTGCTACCATCTCCGCCACATATACGACACTTGTCCTCTCGTACATCTGAACCTAAAATGTTGTTGCATCCAACGGGCTGCACAGAAGGAAAACAAAATTGCTTTGGAGAATAAATGTCTGTTTAAAAAGTATATAGATGTAGATAAAAAAAAACTCACTTAATATACCAGAGCCTCATAAAACCTAACAGGATCCTCGCACAACCTCACAATCCAACTGTTCCTAAAAGAACCTCAGTTGCAAAATTTTACAAAATTAAACCTCACTTACAAATCAACCTTCAACAAAATTTTGCTCAACCTACATAACCTCGCACCAATTCACTTATTGTTTGGCACCACCTGAATAAACCTCACACACATAACTCAGAACCTCAAACAGCGAAACAAAATCACACATGGAATTGCATTCCTTCTGGACATTGATATCAAAGACCTTCCTTATTGATACAAATGTCGAGAACATCAGGCTTGAGAATTTGAAGGTTTAAAATATGAAAGAGAACCTCACAGAGTTTTGCATAACTCTTATGAATCACTCTCTTTGTATCAGCCATCTATACATTAATCTAAAAGACTTCTTACATGACACTTCTTATTGATGCAGATGTCTAGAACCTCGGGCCTAATCTTTTCAGGGTAGCACCTCGTCCCGTCTACAATCAGGTTGACCTTCCGGAAGTGTTCTCCTCCTGAGGTGATACAAGTCAGCTCACAGGAACCCGTGTCTTGACTGATGTAAGGTTCCCAGAAGTAATAATGTCTTTCGTAAGGCTCATTGTTGAAGTTTGAACACTGGAGGGTGCGGAAGTCGCGGGAGTTTGATGGGCATTTCTAAAATAAAATTAACAACAATTGTTTTTCAAACAACAGGACCTATAGTTCTTCAATGTGGTGTATATTACTTATTTACCTAATTAGGAGTGGACAGAAAAAGGGATATAAGAGTAAAGAAATGGAAGGAAATACTTCTGAAAAAGACGATGACATAAAAAAAGAGAGGAACTTACATCGATATTGCAGGATTTATACAGACTTCTTTCCCCTGTGCAGAACAGACCTCTGTGAGATGGTCTAGATATGAGATAGAAAACCAAACAAGTTAAATGACATTCAAGAACATTTATCACATCAATTATTTATTTTATTCTTTATCAATCACCAGTTTCCACATGGACGCTAAGTATTCATCAATGACTATTTCTCAAACATGTTGAGGAAAACCTAAAAATTCAACTAGCCCATCTATCCCAAACGGTCAATAGTTGATTACTATTGCCCTCAGAGAGGGGCAATATTTACCTTGGGTTATCACACTGTCTCTCTGATTTGGTGACACCTCCTCCACAGGTTCTTGAGCAGGGACTCCATTCTGACCAAATACCCCAACCACCGTCTACTGCTAGGGGTCTCTCACCATAGGGAACACAGTTACCTTCATAGCACCACTGCAATAAATACAAATACAGGGCAATATAAAATATATTCCACCTCACAACAAGCAATATATACTATGAAACTCCATTCTGAGCATGCAACTACTATCCAACCACCATCCCCTACACGCATTCGCTGAAAGACACAAAGATACCGTAGCACAAATACAAATAGAGGTCAATATAAAAAATATACCCCTCAAATACAAAAATATTTACCCCTCAAATACAAACAATATTCCCCTCAAAAAGGCAATATGACTGCTATTGCTTGAATTAAATCCTGACCATAGGTAGTATACCCAGACCACAAGCTATACTGCCTATAGGGTCTCTTGTAGGACACAGTCATTAACAGAAAATGCAAAAAGCAGCCAATATATTAAATATACCCCATTGGGTAATAACATTATGTCAAATTTTGCTAAGCAAACAAGTATACTAAAGCAGTATTTTCTGATTAGCAACTCCGTGAAATTTTGGTCAGCTTTATAGGTAGCTTCAGCACTAAGCACAAAACTGAGAGAGTGGGAGCAGAATTTGTTATTTCATAGAAGGTGGCCTTTGGTTGGTACTCCTGTGAGGGTTACCAGGGAATGACACTAGTGACTAGAGAATCTGTCATCACCGTTGCCTAATTGCCCAGACTATCTGACCCATGAGGTCAAGGACACACAACCAGACAACCAGACAGACAGTTGATAACATCAACTGATTTGACTCAAATTACTGTGAAAACTGGTTCAGCTGGTAGCTGGGTCAGGAAAGTGAGACTTTGCGTGTTTTTTATCACTGGTGCCCTGCAACAAATCTCCTTGGAATGGCAATTCGAGTTTTCTGGGTCATTCTACTGAAAGGTCAGGACAATTAGGGCAGTTTTTTTCTTCTCATTTACATTGTGAAATTCCTTTCCTAGACTTTTAAACTAATTGAAGTCACCCAATTAGTCAATGTACTAGTTGTTTAAGGTATGAAGAACGAGCGACAACCACATTCAAAGCAGCACTTTTAATGCAAGACAATTTTGTAAGCTCAACCCTTTCCCCATTTAACAACTTAGAGGAAACCTCATCAATTCAAGGTGTGACTTAGGAATCAAACTAAATAATTTGAGGACAAGTTTATTCACCCCAACATTTGTGCTTGGCGTCTGGCACCTCGTCCCCTCTGCTGCAGGTGTGTTTGTTCTCCAGCAAGATCTGGAACCAGGCTTGAGACAAGTCAACTCACGACAGATGCTCTGGAGGGAAAGAGGAACGAGGTAAAAAAGGTAATCTCAAAGGGGTTAATTGAATCTCAAAGCTCATATCTTCATAATCTCTTCTTAAAAGTAACTTTGATAATCCATTCTTGATTGATTAAAGCCTGTTTGTTTCTAATCATGATACAATTATCCTCCAAGAGTGATTATGAATAGCAAACTACCTAATAAACAAAGACAAATCAGTTGAAGTCATTCTTAGTGATACTTGAATGATTATGATACAATCATCTTCCAAGAGTGATTATGAATAGCAAACTACCTAATAAACAAAGACAAATCAGTTGAAGTCATTCTTAGTGATACTTGAATGATGATGATACAATTATCCTCCAAGAGTGATTATGAATAGCAAACTACCTAATAAACAAAGACAAATCAGTTGAAGTCATTCTTAGTGATACTTGAATGATGATGATACAATCATCCACCAAGAGTGATTATGAATAGCAAACTACCTAATAAACAAAGACAAATCAGTTGAAGTCATTCTTAGTGATACTTGAATGATGATGATACAATCATCTTCCAAGAGTGATTATGAATAGCAAACTACCTAATAAACAAAGACAAATCAGTTGAAGTCATTCTTAGTGATACTTGAATGATTATGATACAATCATCTTCCAAGAGTGATTATGAATAGCAAACTACCTAATAAACAAAGACAAATCAGTTGAAGTCATTCTTAGTGATACTTGAATGATTATGATACAATCATCCTCCAAGAGTGATTATGAATAGCAAACTACCTAATAAACAAAGACAAATCAGTTGAAGTCATTCTTAGTGATACTTGAATGATTATGACATCCTCCAAGAGTGATTATAAATAGCAAACTACCTAATAAACAAAGACAACTAATCAGTCACACTTTAGACCCTTAATTTCTAGAGTAACTCATTTGCAAATCCTTACGTTAGTTTTACAGGCTTTGACTTCAGGTCCGTACTGCAGCCGACATTGATGGTTGCCATCTACGAGTTCACCAGGCATCGCTGTAGGGAAGCTGTAGCTGACTAACTCTGGGGGGTTATCTAGACAATTAGCCTTACCTGAACTACATAGATAAACAACAAAGAATAGAAATTAGTGACGATCAAGATTTAGTTTCTTATAAACCACAGGCATGGCATGGGTGGCTTGTGTGTAAAGTGTGTGAGTAGAGTTGTGCGGTGGTTCTCTCCTGTGCCACGAGGGTTTTTCTCCAGGTCATCCGGTTTTCCTCCCTCCTGAAAAATCAAACACTTTCGATCTCAGGCTGTGCTCCGTAGTCATATATGAGTCGATGTGGCCGGCTGCCATAGGTGCCTTTACGTGCCAGCGACTCGACCACGTTGTAGCCGCGTCCTTCGCAATTCAGCACACCAGCTGCGAGTAAGGATGATTAGCCTCCCCAATTATTATTAATTATTATTATTACTGTTATGCTTCATGCATGATGATGAACATTACTAGTCTAATCATGGCCGTTTTCTAAAACCAAACTTTAATCCTGTCCTGCAGGTCATACACCAGACTTACTCAATGTAATTCCGAATGTATTTCATACTACAAGCAGACCAAGCAAACGGGTCGGTGTTCTCTGTGATCTGATCTGCCATGATGCCGCCTCGCGTACCACAGTCGTTACCATCACCGTCATGCTTCATGCCAAAACTGGAAGAAAAAAGCCCCCAAAATAAATAATAAAACAGAATTGTTGAGGCTGGGACGGGGTTGGAACCTCCTCTATTTTCTGATTCTGACTAGGACTAGAGTTTGGCAAACTAGAAAACTGCTACCTTGGGCTGTAGGGATAGCTTATTGGTAGAGCAATCGCAGAGTAAGCTACTGGTTACATGTTAGAATCCTGTTTTCATTGTGCAATTAAAAACTAACAAAGTGTGACCCTGTCAGTTTTTCGTTTTAGTCATTTGTTGATCCACAACATTTACAAATGAAGAATTAAGTATCACTTTAGTACATGTATTAAAATCTTTCGCAAAATTAATAAGAAAGTCACAAATTGAGTTGACTATATAATGTTTCCTCTTTAATTGTTGCCTTTTAATTTTATTTACTCATGTTCCACCAATATAGTCTCAGTTTTGTTGATGTATATACATCACTCTGATTCATAATGAACCAAGAATTGGACTGAGCCTTTTGAGACTTGCAACTTATAACAGAGACTCTTATTAACTCAAAGTTTGTAATTTAACTCACTTGTGACCTATCTCATGAGCGATGGTGAATGCCGTAGCTAGACCCGTGTCTTCGTTAATGTTACAGCTTTTGCCTGGATTGCACATCACACCCACAGGAGCCAAACCTGCAAGAAGAACAAGTATTTGAAAAGGATTTAACTATACATTGTAAACGTTTGACGATATTAAGGCCGGGTTTCATACTTGTCCTGAAAGCGAGGTGATGCAAATTTAATTTTGCTGCGATTTAATTTAAATTTTAATGTTCGCAGTGTGAATACTAGCTGTGACATTTGTATTTGCATTCACTTCTGTGACAAGTATGAACTGGCCTTTACAGATTTTTGTGGAGCGTTTTATGAAAATACTAAACTTTCAGAAGTGAATCCAACTTCAGGAATAAACTTGAAATGCTGACTTACCTATGGTGCCACATGGTTGGTTCCTCTGCATACAGATGTCATACCTGCAGAACAAGAACAGAAAGGAGAACAAAAAGACAAATTCCGTGAGTTAAAGGTAGTATACACCATTTGCAGATATCGAAAAAATTTACTACCGAATTATTAAGAAATATCTTACTTATTTAAAAGTAAATAATGATTGTAGGCATCCAGCAAAATAAGGGCCCTAGATATCCTGTAATTGTTCCAAAAAATTGAATTGTATAAACCAAAATTCATTCTCGCCGTCCGGCGAGCGCGAAAAAACAAAGATAACATAAGAATAACTGCTCGACTCCGGTGGAAAACAAACGCTGTTTTTCATGCTTTTCTCGGCATCCATGAATGTAAAAATTCGGACAGGTCAGTTAAACGATATTTACTATAAAATACAACCCCCCAAATCCACCCATTCCTGATAATTCAACAAATTACCAATGGTGTATACTACCTTTAAGAGATTAACACTGCCATATTTTCATCCAAACGAGTAGTTTGAAACAATAAAATTTAGTTTTGTTTCGGAAAGCTGTACCAAAATTTCCAGCAAAAAGAAACTGCAGATCCAAAAAACTACTCTAAAATTGACCCAATTAAAACACCCAAAACAAAAATCTTGATAAAAAACAAAGACATTCAAACAATTTCTCTTTTGGACCTAGCAGACAATGTATTTGCTGAAACTTGAACCTAGACCTGGTTATGTCCAATCATTCCCAAGGTACTGTAAGAAAATGTTATGACAAAGTCTAGACTGAGATATGTCTTATTTCAAGAAAGAAGAAAATGTTCCCAATGGGAGATCAAATGCAAGGCATTGTGGGATCATTCAGGGTACCAGACATGTCACTGGTGTACTTGATGACCTTGGTGAGTTTATTGATGGTATTCAGCCTAAAGTGACTGGTACCCCTGCTGGTTACCACACACATTGTCATCTCCGAATACATGTACATGTACATGCGAGTTGTCATCAGACCCATCACTGAGACCCATGGGATTCAGGGTACCATCATTTTACTCCCAATAAACCCTTTAGTGTTTGGGCTAAGTGCTGGTCTATTTACCCATATACTGCCCCAGACAAGGGGGGGGGGGGGGGGGTGACAGGGGAAATTATTTTGTAGGTCTACTGTCATCCTGGGTCATTTAGTCTCAGCAGATTGCTTTTAAGACCTGGGATATCTTGGTTGCCATGGCAATGCATAGTCTGGATCTATTTTAAGAGGCAGATCAAGGCACATTGTGTTAGCTCTTTATTTTTATGGTATGTTCACTGATTTGTCAAAAAACATTTCCTGGGTTTGACGAGCCTGCAATCCTGCTGACCAGAGAACATGTCACATTCCATCTCATCTTTTACTATTTTGACAGAAAGGAATTTAAGATGGGAACTAAAAAAGGCACTATTCATGGCTTTCTGCTTATAAGATATGCGTTTGTTGACCTAAACGAATATTCCAAAAGAGGTGTTGAAATAAAGGTTGGCAAAGTTGAGAAAAATAGTTGGCTTAGCAGGATTTGGAGACTTTCTAGAAAGTTCAACTTTAAATGCCACATTCCCGTCTTTTTCAAATTGGAAACTGAATATGTCATTGATTGACTCTTTTCTCAATTGCTGCTGATATCCTGATGATGGCTTCACAGTTCTTCCAGGGTTACATGTCCCAGCTGTGGACTTTAATAGGAAGCAGAGAAGGAAATTTCAGGTTTTAAAATTAAGTAAAGGGAGAAGGAGGGGGGGGGGGGGGGACTAATCCAGAGTCAGAAACGTCATTCTCAAACGTCTTGAGCTAGTCTCCTTGTCTTTGGACCAGACATAGCTTTTATCCATTACAGTTTTGGTGATCCAATCTTTTCTGGCCTGCTAGAATCCAGTGAAGGGCTCGGCGTGGTGTGCATGTCTCCATAGGAACAGCCTCATTATGTCCCAGCCAAGGAAGGCGTCTTGGATGTAGGAGCCATTGAAACTTGGAAGGAAATCCAAAACAGATCATGGCTAAAAACTCCTTCAACTAGAAGTAAGAAAGGGAAGGGGGGGTTGTCACATGACGACCCTGGGCAAATAATCTATGGAGAATTGGGAATTATGACAAGCCAATAAAAAAAGAATGTGATACACTAGCATTCATCAGGGCATACTTATACAGAATGAACATGCCTGGATGGTAGGTGGACAACATGGCAAAATATATGCAGTCTCTGCACCTGTCGATATGTGAGTGAACGCACATCTGGCAGGATTATTACACCTGCTGTACTTAGATGACACCAAATATTAATATCACAAAAAAGAAAATGAAAGCCATCCCCAAGTACTTTCCCACAGATGATTTGTGACTGTTCACACTCTGTTAACTTCACAGGGGAATAGACTTTGTTCAAATTCTGCCCAGACTCTTTTAAAAGAATTTATCCACAAAAAAACTCCCCCCCCAAAAAAAAAAAAATTACCCAAAGTCACAACACAATGGAGGAATTTCATCTCCTAATATAATCTACCAAAATGAACCTGATGACCTGTTCAAAGCCCTTCTTTAGAATTATCCACAAAAGACTTTCCCACAAAGATGACCCAAAGTCACTTTGATGACAACCAAAACTCAACACAATTAAATAGAGGATTTTAATCTCCTTATATAAACTACCAGGATGATCCTGACCTGTTCAAATCGAGGGAGAATTATAACAAAAATAAATAGGTTTTTATCTCGAGTTGAATATGGAGCAAGTCTCTTCTGCCCATGCTCAGACCAATCAATTATACTAGTTCCCCTGCCTTGCCTGGCGCAGCACTGATATCAACAGGTAAATGAGTCATTTGTCCCACCTGCCTCCAGCGCTTGGCCCATATAATTGTCTGCATTCCAAGCCAAGTTTTTTTAATGACAATCGTAAAAAAAAAACAACAAAACAGTGACTGTTCTACCCTGCTACTCACAAACAAATTGCAGTTTCAAAATACTTTCAAAATGACTGCTTTTAGCAAAACATCAAATGATACCGCCAAATTATAAAGCAAATTAGAAATACCAACAAGTTTAGTTTAGCAAAGTAAAGTACTTTAAAGTCAACATAGATAATTGTGAAAGATAAAAAAGTTGTACAAAGAAAACAGTTTACTATCCAAAAGTACAAAACTGTATATCTTTTTGCTTCAAGCAAGGTCACAAATTTGTAAGTTCATGGTACACCAGTCTATCTCATCCACCAAAGGGCAAGGAAAACCAGGTCAGACTAATGACCTCACAAACAAACCAAATCTTCCATCATAAAAGCTTTAGGGTGCCCCATCATATCAAGCTTCATGTACATAATGGTATGAAGTAGACACTGTAACAAGCAACACAGGGTCCTAATGCCACAGTCTCTAGCTACAGTTATAGTCGTTTGTCAAAGTACCATGACCTAAATTCTGTTACAACAATACAGCTTTCTTTCCATCTCTTGATTCACCAT
This sequence comes from Crossaster papposus, assembly GCA_037893245.1. Lineage (NCBI taxonomy): Eukaryota > Metazoa > Echinodermata > Asteroidea > Velatida > Solasteridae > Crossaster > Crossaster papposus. The sequence continues at coordinate 1,961,018 of JBAIAA010000179.1, forward strand.
AATTGATGATTTCATCCCTATTGTAAGCCACTGTGCTTTAGACCTTACCCAGTGCAAATTTAACACCAAGACAATTTTTGTTACAGGACTACATGTTCCTATTGACATAGAGGCAGACCAAAAGCAATACAGTGACAGAGCAATATACTGAGGAGGGATGTGTGGGTGAAAGATACGAGGGAGCAAGATGCCTGCATGAGGTATCATGACGATTGGAAGATCCATGCCAGGGTTCGGCTCCGGCCTCACTTAGTGAAGATGTAGTTTTGGGAATCTTCTGAATTTTTTTATTATATTTTAATAAACTGAAGGAAAAAAATTTCAAAAAACAAAACCATGTGAAAAGTTAATTTCACAATTCCTAGACTGTGGAATTCATTGTCCGTACCCATATCTCCAAGCATGACTGTACTTTCCTGTTTATCTAGGCCAATCTTTAGACAGTGGTCTACTAATAACCACTGTATTATTGTCTCTTACCGTTCCAACATAGAAATCTGAGATCATTACACAACCTGGTTTCCCAAAGGGGATGTTGGTTCTTCAATTAGTTCCTGTTGACACTGATAAGTGGTTATTGCTGAACTATTTCCCACAAAGTACATTATAATTCCAACCACACACTGTACCAGACAAGTTGTTAACAGGTTTGAGAATAGAGGCAATCTATTCAACAACTTGTGTTAGTTGGAACAAACAAATAAACAGTTTGTCCGTAATGTAAAAAAAAAAGTTACCAGGAACAGAAAAGTCATGTTTCACAAATTCATGAAAAGAAATCCCTCCAAAGTTTTTTAGTTTTCCATTTTTTTAAACTCTGAATAAAAGCACAAACATCTTGAATCAAGTTCTTCAGGACAGGTCTACAGGGAATAGGCTGGCTCCTAAGGGAAATCTAAGGGAAATCTAAGGGGCATCACATGAGAGGAAAGGGATCAGTACCACAGGGTACCATACAGGATGAACTGCTGGAAAGCATTTCAAACCAAATCTGTTTTGTTCCAGTCAACAGTGATAAATCATGCAAGCATACTTTTTTGGGGGAGAAAAACTATTTAAACTGTAATTATAACCCCCCCCCCCCCCCCCCCCCCCCCCCCCAATGTAAGTTCATGGGATGTAATGAGATTTTGCTGTAGTTTCTCACTAACAGTACACATGCATGGCTGTTCTATTAATTTCTGATATATTTTAAAACTCATTTCTTTTGACATTCAAAGGTCAAACAAATTTGTTTATTACTTGTCCACAAACCCCAGGCATTCTGGGTAAGACTGTGTCAAAAGTTGTATACAATTTTAAAAATTCTGTTAAAAGTTAAAACTCATCTCCAAAAATTACAAGTTGGTATCGTTTTATTCATTTTACAATTCCGAATCCTGTCGTACAGTTTAACTTACTTTCTGCTCTTGACAATGTTTATTAATGAAAAGAAAATGAAAGTACAAATCCCTCTGGATTGATATTAAGAATTTAAACAGCATGTCAACACATTTCCATCATCTCATCACTCAATGTCTCATAAACTGTTACCTCTGCAAACATGTACACACAAGTTGGCAAGCTTAGCTCCATGCTGTTTATTTGATCAGAAGTCCAAACCCAACTTTCTGAGAATCCTGATTTGGTATTTAACCCTCTTTGGGTGTCAGTGTTACCCACCCTAACCCCTCCCCTAAGTGGATATTGTTTGGTATTCTTATCGTAGAGAATTTTTTTGCTTTGTGGGTAGATGAAAAGATTAGTTATTCTACACCAGACAAAAATAACACCACTTCCTATTTACAGACACCTAAATATCCGCAGAATCAACAAGTTCAATGTCAAAGGACTTCCCATTTCCTGATAGTAATCCCAAACCAAATACCAGTATACTGTATCAGAACATTAGGGAAAAAATCCTACATTTAAAACTGGTTCGAGATTAATTTCACTGGACAGTAACAAAACTTTGCTAACGTTCCCAAGCACAGCATGCATGACTAGCCAACCATTTTTTTTCCATAAAGCATAAATCCTTTTTCAAAGTGATAGCCATCAAGTTATCAACCCATTAATTTTCTATGGAAGTTTGAAAGCCATTTATTGATGCATGCTGTCTGTCTGTCAAGGATAACGTTTAGAAAACCATCCAGGGTTTTCAAGTAGTAGGTCAAGAAATATAGCCTGGACAGTGTGGCAGTAATGCACTAACAGATGGAAGTGAGGTGTATACATGTAGCACTGTGTAGTATGTTACATTGTTGGACAGTTTTTGTACTCCAAAGTTGCTTGTAATGTTCTTTAAATCCCTTGTATTAAAAGAGGCCGATGAATGATACCTGTACATGTATAGATTGATTCATACTTGACACAAAACTGAATTCGCACACAAATTTGAGGTATCAGGGCAAATTTTTGCCGTGTCTTTTTTCCACAGGAAACGTTTCGTGACATCAAATTCGCATTGCATTTACTTATAGTATGAACCAATAACATTCACAAAAACTGTTAACAATGTAGGCCAGCATTTCTGGTCTGGTTGCAATCTAGAAAAGGGGCCTACAAATGATGCTCTGAAATCACTTTTATATCTGGACCAGAATAAACCAGACACCCTTTTAACTCAAGACACATTCTTGCCTAGATGAACTTTGACACTAGGTACCACTTGCTGCATCAGCAATAACTAGAAGTTAGCTTAGCCAATCAAATTGCAGGGACTAGCCCAGCCAATCAAATTGCAGGGACTAGCCCAGCCAATCCAATTGCTAGAACCATTTTGCAGGTAGTATTTTTCATCAAAAATAAAATGATAACTTTATATCAATGAAAAGATAATCAAATTTTATTAACCATGCTATGCGTAAAAACTCGAGGGAATTTGAGTTCTTATTGATTTGATTATTAATAAACAATTTTTTTTTTATTTAGTTTAAATTCACCAAAATCAACTTGATACTGGGACTATTATCTGAAGTTAATAGACTTGGGTTTTATTGGGGTCTTTTGGACAAATTTGATTAAGAAATTATTCCTGGCATGGGTTTTTTCGAGGTCACTCTTAAACAATGTCATTGACAGGCATACTAACACACATGAATTTAATTGAGAGTGATAATTTAGGGTTTTGAGTTGAAAAGAAAGTTAATGTTTTCTGGGAAACAATCCTCAAAAATAATTGCAACAGTTTCTTCACACTTCACAGCTTTAATTGCTGGACATTGCTGCACTGAGTGCATGCCTATCACAAGACAAAGTCAGAAATAGCTCTCCCCAAAACAAGTTGAAATCTTGATAAACATATGGACCCAGATCACGAAGCCGGAATAAAACAAAACAAGCAAGCCTCTTGAGATTCCATCAGTAAAACTCATCCATCCATTAGACCTATAAGCTCTCCCAAATCAATTTATAGAGCACTACATCAGCGATTAAATTTGCGGCATCACTTTGAAACAACAAAGTTTCACACTTGTTTATCTCACCCTGAGTACTCCCACCCTATATTTTCTGTTTTAAGAACTACAATGACAAATGGTTTTGTTTGGGACAGACTTTTCAGCCAGTCCTGAGAACTGAGAACCTCATAACAGATCAGAGGGCCAAGTGAAAGTAGTTAGCATTACTAGTGCCTCAGGGAATGACCACAAACCCACCACAAAGGCCTGGAGCAATTTACAGGTATTGTGAGCAAACATCAATCTTCCAATCGATTTGATAATATTTATTCCACAGATGCTGGCACTTGTAAATCTTCCAAGATTTATTTACCTTTGTCTATACTCTGGGACCATTTTAGCAGAGACAATCCACCAAATGTGGCAGAATCTTGGCAGGTTAACCAGCAATAATACACTGTAAACTAGTCTGGATTTGACCACACAGCCCTGCTCACCACTGCATTGTAAACATTTCTCATAGTGCCACAAAGTTTGACCAAGTTACTGTGATCACATGGCCAAAGCCCTAATCTGATGATTGGTCAATGGGCACTATTTCACCGAGACAGAAATACTCAATTCTGCCATACAAACCAACAAATCCTCCTCTCTGTAGAATGTCATCCATCTGAAGTTGTGACTTGTAAAATACCTTACCACAATCAAACATCTTAATTCTTAACTTTTAACTTGGTCTATATTTTTACAGGGGTCAGGGATATTAACATCAATATCAGTAAGCACAATGCCATATGGTCATTCTTTTCTAAAAGGGATCCTTCAGTCAGTAAAATGCAGAACAAAATAAATACCAAACTGCAGTGATTGAAAGAAGTTAACGGCCGATAACTACAACCAAATTAACTTTGTTTCTTGGAATCGCCAGCTCAGCACGTATTCCAAAAAAACATTTGGGCGAACATTTTTGCCAACAAAGCAAAATGCCAAAATGTTGGTATTTTTTTTTGTAAGACATTTAGGGTTTGTGAACCCTTTCAACATTCATACAAAATTCTGGGTACCATTAGTACTCTGTTTTCCTTCTTCCGTGGTAAAATAAATGTTATTCTGAAAACATTCTCTGCCATTGGGCCTCTCAAAAACATGTTTTTCTCCTTTCAGAGAAACTGAAATTCCCTCGAGTTCACACAGCTAAACATTTAACAAGAAATACATTGAGCAAGAAACTAGTTAGCTAAAGCCTCAGGGGGTTAAAACAAATGTTAGAACTACAAATACATGTAATGATGTTTGATGGAATTCCTACCCCTTTCAAAAAATATTTTCTCTGGGACTATTCAATCATATTGAGAACCTAATGATCTTGAAGCAACTAAGTGCTGAAGAGTGGAACATTTTTTACCCAGAACATGTCGGAATCTATTTCCCCTGCAGTATTTCCTCAAGTAATAAACAACATCTTAATAGCCTCCTTCCTGGAAATGTAGTCTCTGAAGAACTCTAGTAAGTGTGGAATATTTCACGATTTGAGGCATAAATTTTCAAAGTTTAAAGATAACAAAATGAATAATGACAGGACCACCTTCATGAAAATAAGAAGTTCAACAAGATTACTCTAAGAGTAGAAACAAATAAAGTTTTACCCTTGAATACTTTTTAGAGCCATATTTGAAAAAGGACTGACAAATTTTGAAGCTCCCAGATTGAAAATGGTGCTAGTTGTCACTTTAGTTTAACATTCAGCAAATGTTTGAAATGTCTAGTTAGTGCCTGAAAGACATCATGAAAAAGGAAAAGAAAAGAAGAGAAATTCAATTATGCGTTACTTCCCTGGTCAATTGACACGTGCTACTTCGAGTACTTCTACCTTTAAATTAGCAATGTGAAAGGAAAAATGAGTCTGACCAACAAAAATCAGCCTCAATGTCCTTATATTAGTAATTCTTAAAGCTTTGGTATCTAAGAGAAAATCTATGTCGGGTCAAGAAAGGAACAACCCTCTCCCTACCTTCTTCCCTCTTTCCCAATTCATTGGTGAACACACAATGACAAGCAATTTGTCAAACATTAGTGGTTTAAATAACTGTTCTAATTCAATGTGACTTTTGAGTGACTAGATATTTTTGGGGGGCATTTGAGCTTTGGCAAGAGAAAGCATTGAAAGTCAGCAAAAATGATGAGAAAGTGACTCGCACCAAGAAAGGAGGGTGCAGCAGTCTCTAACGAGGCTTTAATGGATTAGGTTCAAGAGGATAAGATGTAAACAAACATAGGGAATGTTAGGCCCCAAACCCATTAATCCCAGATGGTAGCTATTATGTATTTCTGCTGTTCAAGTTATGGATCCCATTAAAATTGAGAGGGGAGGTGTACCAAGTAAAGGAGGGGAGGTGTACTAAGTAAAGAAGGGGAGACAGGTGTACAAAGGAGAATGTATAAACAGCTGTTGCTGCATCAAATAATTTCTGACCATGTCCCAAATATCATCACATTTGTTACTGCCGTTTAGCTGCAATGACGTTGTTTGAGATAAGTCATATTTTTCACATGCCTGGCTGAACATGTTGAAAGCATAAAACATTAGGCCTACCTAGAAAAACGTTTCTAAATGTTTACAAAAATGTCAGCCTGGATATGACCTGAACATCACTGATTATTTTCATTTCCTTTCAGAAACAATACACTGAAATCGGATCAGGGTTTGGTGCATTACACATTTTTATGAATCTGTTTTTTAGGTTTAGAGCTTCTCCTAACAGGACACACATGGTTTGGAATGTCGGCATAATAGTTTGATTGCTCTCTAAATGCCAAAGTGACAATATAGGATCCAGACATTAGAGTGAAATACGCTGGAGTGGAATAAGAAACAATCCAATGGAAACTGGAGTGAAAGCTCAATCTACTCCAATCAATAAATTCCTGATCCCTGGTTTTAGGTGTAGGATTGAGTAAATTGTCGATCAAATACAGTAAATGTTCACTCAAAAGAATGGGTCAGTAGACAATCAAGTATACTTCAGGAATATTCTGATAACAAAGTCCACTGTGTTTTCCAGACAACTTGACAACCAATTTGCCACTTTGAGGGGTCACAGGTCAAAGCCCCCCCCCCCAATCCTACCCCCAAGAAAGAACCTTTCTAGATGGAATGTTATCACTTGTTTAATTGACCCAATAGGTGTATTTTGATACCTAAAACCTAAACAAACATCTTTGTGGAGAGTTTCTCCTTGACCTAGATGATAAAGATTGGTCCAAACAACCATCAGGCCAAACATAAAATCAGAGTTAAAAATTCAAGGATGAGCATTTCTTTCTTTAAAGGGGTTATTTTAGAAAATATGTAATCTTTTTACAGATGTGCTGTTAATGCTATTTTCAACTCTCACTTCGAATTAATAATGGACGTTTTATAAACACTGCTTTTTTTTTCCGGCAATACAAAAAAATATTCACTTTTGAATCTGAAAACAAATGAAAAAATTACCAACGTATAGTTACAGAATAATGACTGAATTTGTGTAATTACTTGTCACCTGACTATATGTTTACCGAGTGTATACTGGTTCCCATCTCCTATTTTAATTGATGATATAGGCGCCAAGAAACCAGTGTACTCCCCGGGTGGAAGTCTTGGTGCAAAAAAAAACCCCTTTATTCTGAGGATTATAGACGTCAAAATAAACACAAACTAAGATCAGAAACTGTAGAGGACATTTGGTGTCGTGCCAGCAAAACTTCAAAACCAATCCCCAATATTATGGAATCTTAGCTTCTGCCAATTTCCACCTCTGCGGCAAATCATTGAAAATCAACAAACAAATGTGAAGATTTGATATTTCACATAAATCAGCCGGAGGGAAGAAGCAGAATGAAAGCAGTGTTCAGGCACCTACACAACGGGATATCACATTCAGAAATGCACGTATGTCACAATTCAAGCTAGACTATAACATGCAGCAATAGTGCATGAACTGTTATCTGTCGATAGGGCAAATATTATCCCCTTTTATTGAAAAGGGCAGTCATATTCAAATCAATTTCTTGCGTTACTCTTTTGCGGAGAATATTGGAAGATTCTTTTTCACATAATGACTAGATGAGAGAGAATCAGATCATGACTGCAATTATGAGAAAAAAAATACAAAAAGTAGAAGTTATTTCAAGGATGACTTGAATGAAGTCACGCAATTGCAAAAGCTGTCATCCGACAAATACCAAAATACCATCAGTTGATCTCATCGCTGGGTTCAATTCATTTAGCTGTAAATGATGATAATTTGACACGGCATACAAACATTATTCCCACGTCACACCCTGGAAAAACTAGTTCATGGTTTTCTGGAAATGATTCAAAGAATTAGAATGCCATATCCCCCGCTGGTGGGGGAGATTTGATGTCAGTGATTAGACAGAATGACGTCATAGTAAAACAACGATGACAGATAAATAGTACCCAACACCTGACAACATTGACTGGTTAGCAAGAAGGTATTTACACAAGCCAGACCAGCTTTTCCTTTTCCATTGAAATCTTGGATCTGTGGACCAACTGGAATTCTTAAGGAATGCTAGCGGTAATGAGGTGTCAAAATGACTACTAGTACAAATTTAAACAACCTCAATCCAGTTTTGCAATTCTCAAGCAGTACACATTAAAATAGCATGTCCTATTATCCCTATTATCTAACATTGAGTACTACGTACATGTACATGAGAAAAATGTTTTTTGGTTTGAATTTCCTCTATCCTTTGGCTCGTTTCATACAAGTTATCTCACCCAACTTCACAAAGATGGACAGAGCACCGAGTCTTTTTAGTTCTTAAATGGCATGTACTTCCCCGCACTGAAACATATTTTTATATTAAACGAATTAAACAATATATTCCAGTGTTGTAAATTTCTTTCTAACTTTGTTCATCTATACCCATGATGACATGTTGATCCAGGTTGTGTATCTTTATGTTCTTTTTTGTGATACCCCAGTGTAAGGTTGATACCCCGGTACATTCCTGAGGCATACTGTCCAATGAAGCACACATTATTTGACCAAGTGGCGTAAAGAAATGCCCTGCACTGGTCTAAACATCCTTCACTTCCTTGAAGAATTCCCCTGCAGAGTTGAACAAAAGGCTGGAAGGGTTATGGCAAACTTGCAAAAAGACCTTGAATTGGTACTGAATTGCTTTGAGAATGTTGGTCACTGATTTTAGGTTCAGACATTCTGCAAGATTCCTTCTGAGAAGCCTGCGAATAAATAACTAAAGAGTTCAGGCGCAAAAAAAATACTTAAATAAATAAATACTTGATTATCGTATACAGCAGTGAGAGCTTTCAATTAATATTGTTAAAATCATTTTTAATGAAGAGGTGTTTAGTGGCTTTTGCGCCTAAACTCTAACTCTATTGAATACAAGGCCTAATTTCACAAGCTGCTGAGTCAAAACATGCAGCATAAAATGTAAGCGTGGAGCAAAACAAAAAACAAAAAACCAACAAACCGAACAAGTGTAACAAAGGGAACGCCTTTGTCACACTTCATTTCAACATATTGTGATGGACTACTAAGAACTCGTAAGATCTTGTCATAAGTCTGACTACATCACTGCTAAACACCAAGACAAGAAAAATGCTTCATCAAAACATGATGTGATTAGATACCGTAGCTCAATAGATGGAAGGCTTTCCGACATCACTGGCAAGATTGTTATCTTCCCAGACACAAACAGAGCCTATATGTGTTTATGCCCAGGGCTATATACTTCCATCATGTAAACTTCACACTCCCATGAAGAAGCATTTGACACGTTATGAAAACATTCTAGGTGTTTTTTTTTAATGTTAATAAACATAAGTGTCTGCAAGTAATGCCGAAACTTTCTAACTAGCTAAGGGAAATTGCAATTTGGGCGATGAAAGTACGAGGTGGGTTGAAAATCAAACGATGCTGTGTGGAGGAGTGAAGAAACTACGCTCCAGTCAGGAGAGAAAGTGAAATAAAAAAAGTCTGAAAAATTGGTCTTTCTCTTAAATTTATTAAAACAGTCTGATTTCAGAATGATACCTGTAAAGTATACTGCTCAGGAACACAAACTGTATATTTTAAATAAGTCTAACCTTGTAATAAGCACAGCATTGTCATGCTTCTGAACATTTCCATCTTTCTCCGACGATATGTTCTCAGGAGACCGTAGGTTCCTCTGCCACTGGCAAAAACTCTGCAAGGACATATCAGCATGGTGCCCCAGGGCCAGATCTTTCTGAGTGCCAAAAGATAACACAAGGTACTAGACTTAGATGAAGGTATGTCATCTTGGGATTTAGGAAAATGATTCCTTCAAAACTGTATGTAAACCTGTCCCTCCAATCCAAATGTGTTCATTGGTATACAATGACCAAGCTCCCCTGCTTTTCCTCTATCCCTCATCCTAAATTTCTCCCCCAGGAAAGTTCATTATTCCACTCACCTGATCCTGTAGGACTAGAATAATGCGAGAGATGACGATGTTGATGTTATTCCCCACGCTAGCGTCATGGTACAGATCAGCAACCTAGCCTCCATAGAAGAGATAAGAAAACTAGGGGTCAATAATTATACACATATTGACTGGCAATGAGGTCACTAGTGCATGTCTATGTGCCCTGAAGTTCAATTTAGTCACTTACAAAGTATTAACTGCAATTGATGGACAGGAAACCATTTTTTTACGAATAAAACAAAACACAATTAATAAGGAGAAGTGCTTTCAATCCAGGGGGCTGCAAATATGTGATATTTGTTCCTTCAAATTGGGAGCATAACATGGCTCATACAGATAAGTTTATTTTGGGATCATGAACCAAATTGATTTTGTCATTTATGGACTACGAGTTTGTTTTTAGAAGTACAATGTCAGGTCATTATGCAGTCTGTGTAGTGTAATATCATCGAGGTCAAGGTTTGGCTGTATACAGACAAGATTTTCTTTTGGATATGTTCATACAGGAATTGTCATCTTCATCTTGCTTTGTAAACAGTACTAACCCTGAGAAAGAAAAGTCTAGAACGTCTTGAGATAAATTATATCAATTGGATTTCTGCTTGTTTATTTGAAGAGTGTTTCGAGAAATATGGTAGGGGATGTATATACATGCAATGGCAAAGATAGGATGCAGGGTGAAGCACATTTTATCTGATTCATAGTGAAACAAACTTGTATTATTTTTAGTGAATGTTGTGTATTTCTTCTGCAGTTTGAATCTGTCTGCTTTTTGGATTGTTTTTGTTTCATTGTCTGTGAGTATTTCAACGAATATAGCTTGGTGGGTCAATGACGCTTTTTGACCTCTGAATGATGACCATCCTACATTGGTCAACAGCTTTAATACAAATGAAAATGATATCAAGTAGGTGTAACTATAATAAGCATTCTTCCCTGAAGAATGGTGTCAAGATGTTGAAAAGCAGCTTGTTAGAGCTTTAAAGAAGTTGAATGATGACGTAGGTGGGACACCCGGCTTTCACAGAAATGCTCTTCAGTTTTGTAGGCATTGATTCTAGAGTGGCACAGCGAGGAGTGTTATTATGCTTAACTTTGACAATACTACTACATTGAGTAACAACTGTTGATAGTCATCTAGTAGGCAGTATCATGAAGGATTAAGTGACTGTAGCAAGGAATTTCATTTGTATGCCTGAGCTAAGCTCAAGGAATGCTGCTGATGACAAATACAACAGCTTGCTGTACATTTGTCCTTGAAAAAATAAAAATAAAAAGGTTCTTGGAATTGGGTTATTATATAAAGCTTGAAAATGTGACAACCAAATGGTGTTAGTATTTTTTCAAAAGAAAGAAATTGTCAAGATGTTGAGATGTTTTGATGGTTTAAATTTTGTTTGAAGTGAAGTCGTCTTTGAAATGTTGGCACGTAATCTTTGAAGTGGGTAATGTGCTGGTTGGCTGATTGGGAGGGGAGGGGAGGGGGGGGCTTAAAGTGAGAACCAACAGATTTCAATCTCAACATTTCAAGTGGCTTCGATCTGCTTTCAGCTTCTTTACACACTCAAACTGTCGTCTTCTTCTACTTGGCAAATTTGTCTGTTCTGTAAACAACTTTGCCTCAGAAATACTACAATGGGACATCAAGTATTGTGAGGTGTCTAAAACAACAGGAAAATTGTAGGCACTTGACATTAAATGTGTTAATTGGTCCTGAAGGGCTGGGTATTAGATATCATTGGGATTGAAAGATTCACAATAAAGTGCACATTTATCCAATTGAAAGTTCAGAGTTGATAAATATTCCACACATGTGTCCAACTTTGCTTTTGTTTGGAATTTGATAGGTGATAATGCTACCCCTTTTGAAACGAAGAAAAAACAACATAATGGTAACAGTAAGGGTAAACTTTGAAGTGTCTGTTACATGTACATGTACAGGGGGGGGGGGGGGGGGGGGGTTTATAAACAATTTCCCAATATTTTTCACACTTTACCAAACAAGATTGAACTGTCAGTGAACCCAAGTTGCACGAGAAAGGAAAATAAATGGCCATTGGTAGAGTCACGAGTGACATTTACAGTAAAATTTGCCTCGTCTTTGATGGAATTGGACTGGGAAATAGGTCAGGTGAGGAGTATTTAAATATCTACTGTGAGCCCCCAGGCCGAGGATGTGGGCATTATTGCTATATCTGATGCAGACTGCAGGATCATGTGTACAGGGAAGCAGACGTGAACTTTGGCAAAACCACATCTTATACTTTATTAGTTAAACAGCTAATAATAGAAGTATAGCAGGCACTAGTTTACGTCTGTGTTTACTTTGTACTTGCACAAACTGGAAAGAACTTTGAAAAGGAACTTTTTTTATTTCAATCTCCCACATTGGCAACAACTATTTTTCATTGGTCAAGTTTTTTTTGTATAGCATTGTGGAAACAAATCTGTTTTATGTACATGTAAGTGGTTCTGAAGAGGAGTTCTTTATTATGATAATGCCACGTACTTGAAACTGTTGTAACCAGCTATTGTAACCAACCAACAACTCTTATGTCAATTTGGAAATGTCAATAAATAAGTTCTTATCATACGGTAGGCATCCTACCAGGCGCGGTTCTAGAGCTAATATTTTAGGGGGTCTAGACCCTTCGCACGTGACGTCAACTTTTAACTTTTGCAGATCCAGCATACGTATTTTCCAGAATGTACTTTTTATTGATTTTTAAATCTCCCCCTCTCGTAAAACCGCGCCTGCATACCACCCATGTCAACAGGCAAGTTCTTACCATACATGTACATGTAGGCAATTTAAACAGGCCTGACCTCCCATGAATCATGTTGTGAAATTGTTCTGGGTGAATATGAATGTGAGTAACACTTCTCAATTATTGAACTCCCATGTCAGTATCCAGTACTTATGACTTACCAGTATATCTAGAATCTTTCATCTACAACAAGTCTGTCAACTCAAATCGAGTTGTAGGCTACATGTTTAAGATCTGAAACGCTGATTAAGTCCAACTATGGGCGGATGCTTGCTATTCCCTCTGCGCGTTCGCTGGATGGAACGCTCGTAATCTTAGGGGCACATGTACACTATCTTGAGTGCAGGAAAAATCTGGGACAAAGGTTAACTTGCTCTGTGTGTAAGGAGCCAAGAATACTAAATGCTACACGGCGGTGTGGTGTCATGGTGTTGCATTTTGGGCGTGGTCATCTTGTAGAAGTTGATTTAGATCTTAGTCTAAATCAATTTCCAAATTTGTCATTTTAAGGAGTATACAGTTCAGTATTTCATAATTATGTTAGCATGGATCTGTTCTCAGTTGACCAAAGTAGAGGAAATTATTTCTTCAGAGGGTGAGCAGTACCTATATTTCAATCAATTTTGTAAAAATTCTAGAAATTGTTGGAATATTTTCTTCGCCATAGATACTGGGTAGAGGCAAAGGAAACACCATAAATCTACAATTTATTATTGCAAATCACATTGCCTTTGTTCTAAATGTTGCATTAAGTACATGTAGAAGGATATCTTTAAAAAGTGACTTGCATTAGCCATTCCTGTAAAACATAATTAAGATTAACCTTGTTGTTGGCCTTCTTGAGAGGAAATAAAATTAAAATATTTTTCTTTCCCAAACTTACAATATTCATTAGTGTGAGGAGATAAGACTCGATGTAGTCGTCATGGTAACTGTTCATGAGTTTATCAGCTACCACTAAGGTTTCCACGTTGAGTTCTGATGACATACTACTGACGTCACGTTTTCTTCGTCTTCTCTTGTGGTGTTGATGGTGAGAATGAGGGTGATGGTGAGGTTGTTTTTTCATTACTTGCTTCGCAAAGGAAAAATCGCTGTTGGTCATCCACCAGGTTTTTTTAACTTCATCAGAATCTGGGTAAAAATGTGAAGAAAAAAAAATTACTGACATTAGGCCTACAGGACGTACATCATACATCAACACAGTAGCATACCGTACATACACATGTTAATAAAACTTCACCTTGTCACTACATAGATGAGTCACATACATGCAGCAGTTTCTTTCCCTAATTCCCCTGTGAGTATGTAAATTAATACAGAAAGTACAAGTGTTATACGCTACTAGCTTGCCTTGAAACAAATGACGACATCAGTTGTACTATATTGGTCTCAAAACACAAATTAGGGCAGCATACACGAGCCCCTTTAACCCTTACGATCCCTATCCAGCCAAACTCCAACACAAGGGTTTGGTGGAGTCCAGCTGTTTAGTGCACCTAGGGTTAATTAAAGTTCAATCTAATTAACAATTTACAATTTAATTAAAAATTACACTTTAAAAAAACTTTGACCATCCAAGTTAGGATTATAAGAGTTACCCTCAGCAAGGGTCAAAATGACAGTTACTCTCAACAAGGGTCAAAATTACAGTTACTCTCAACAAGGGTCAACATGACAGTTACTCTCAACAAGGGTCAACATGACAGTTACCCTCAACAAGGGTCAACATGACAGTTACTCTCAACAAGGGTCAAAATGACAGTTACCCTCAACAAGGGTCAACATGACAGTTACTCTCAACAAGGGTCAACATGACAGTTACTCTCAACAAGGGTCAAAATGACAGTTACTCTCAACAAGGGTCAAAATTACAGTTACTCTCAACAAGGGTCAAAATGACAGTTACCCTCAACAAGGGTCAACATGACAGTTACTCTCAACAAGGGTCAACATGACAGTTACTCTCAACAAGGGTCAAAATGACAGTTACCCTCAACAAGGGTCAACATGACAGTTACTCTCAACAAGGGTCAACATGACAGTTACTCTCAACAAGGGTCAAAATGACAGTTACTCTCAACAAGGGTCAAAATGACAGTTACTCTCAACAAGGGTCAACATGACAGTTACTCTCAACAAGGGTCAAAATGACAGTTACTTTCAACAAGGGTCAAAATGACAGTTACTCTCAACAAGGGTAAAAATGACAGTTACTCTCAACAAGGGTCAACATGACAGTTACTCTCAACAAGGGTCAACATGACAGTTACTCTCAACAAGGGTCAAAATGACAGTTACCCTCAACAAGGGTCAACATGACAGTTACTCTCAACAAGGGTCAACATGACAGTTACTCTCAACAAGGGTCAAAATGACAGTTACTCTCAACAAGGGTCAAAATGACAGTTACCCTCAACAAGGGTCAACATGACAGTTACTCTCATCAAGGGTCAAAATGACAGTTACTCTCAACAAGGGTCAAAATGACAGTTACCCTCAACAAGGGTCAAAATGACAGTTACTCTCAACAAGGGTCAAAATGACAGTTACCCTCAACAAGGGTCAAAATGACAGTTACCCTCAACAAGGGTCAAAATGACAGTTACTCTCAACAAGGGTCAAAATGACAGTTACCCTCAACAAGGGTCAAAATGACAGTTACCCTCAACAAGGGTCAAAATGACAGTTACTCTCAACAAGGGTCAAAATGACAGTTACCCTCAACAAGGGTCAACATAACATTTGTGTGAAAGCATCAACAATAAAACTGTATACATTTACAAGACTAAAGTAACATTTCTTCTGACCTTTGAAGATAACAAAAATACTATCAATAGACTGAACGCCATGGCAGTATCGCTTTCTTGGCCATACAACTGCTGTTTTTAGTACATTTTCAGGGTTTCCTCAAAATATATGAAACATTGGCCAAGTTTCTGTAAGGTAACTTTTGGAATACATGTATAGCTTTAATACCAGGTAGGCTGTACAGAACAAAACCACAGTATCCCAAATATTTACAAACTTTCCTGTTAAAACCTTACAATTGTGTAAAGTTACTTTTCATCACCAGGGCACAGTACCAAAAATAGAGTGAACTTTTCAACACACCCTGAACAAATCCTGACTGAGCGTTATTTGATTAACCCCATAGAGACTGCCCATACAGCCTGAAAGCATACATCCTGTATAAATTACCTTCACCTCGTTTCTAAAATCACAAAATCTAGACTGATTTTGTACACCACTATTTATTTTATTATGACAGTTTAACAAATGAACTTTTGATGAAAGTATTTCTAGCACAAATTATGATCCTGTTATGAAATAAGGGGGGAGGCACCGAGGGAGATTGTGGCACATGATGAACTCTCTTGACCCCAACAGGTGCGTCAGCCTTTAACTTTGCACCAGTTTTTTAGAAGAAATTCCGCAGATCACAGACACATGAAGCCTTCTTTGATGCCATCAAATAGTATATTGTGGGTATAATAATCACTGTTAAATGGTTTCACTGGATTGCCAAGGGTGGTACAAAATATGCGCTTGGATCCTATCAACAAATCAATCTTTCTTTCTTTCTTTTCAATTGCAAGTCAAACTGGAGCAGAATCAATCATTCATACTACAATTCAGATGTACTTGTGCATGTGCAGAAGCCATTAGGTAAATTGTCCATTGTACAGTAATAATGCAAGTTTCTCATGTACTCCAATTGTAGTACTAGCAGGGTCCAATAGCTAAGTCATTTAGAAAACACGCTGCTTGTGATGATTACTTTATGATGGAGTGATGGAATACCAGACCTTGGTTCTTCCATTTAGTCAACAGCCTACAGCTATCAGTTTAGTCAAGCACATTTCCTGTATCCTCCACATAATTATATCAAGTGTATAATCCTATGTAATAAGAACACATTATCCACATGATATCTGTGTCTGGAATGAAAGGCATATGTGTGCATGTACATGTATATGTTTGGTACAAACGTAGACGAGTGCAAACATTAAGATTCAAAGTCTCAACGTGAGGTGTACCTTAAGATTTATAAGTTTATCATTAACACTCTTCTTCACCAGAACTTCTTTTTTTCCCCCTTTTTTGGCAATTTTTATTAACATGTACAGCTGTACATGTATAGTTAACATTAACCATTATTACATTGTATTACATTGTATTACATTGTATTACATTGTATTACATTGTATTACATTGTATTACATTGTATTACATTGTATTACATAAATCCAATAAATCCTACAGAGGCAGTTTTGGTCAGTACAGGGAGTAACAGGCAGGTAATTCTGGCCATTAATATAGAGGCTGGCTAGTTTGAGGTGGTGAAGGTATTACTCGTTAATGTTTCACTGTTGTACACAACATCATTTTGTAATGTTTTACATCTGTTTCCATCCATTAGACTTTCCAAGTTTGTACTGTTGTCTCTCACCTACATGTCAACCAGTCCTTGTGCCTATCTTAGCGACATCTGCCTCTCACAAACCATTAACCCAGATTTCAGCATTTTAAAAAGCATTTGCAGACCCTTGAATGTTAAGCTCTTAAAATTCCCAAACCTCATTGGCCTAGTTCACCGGCTGTCAACTAGAAATGACTGCTGGGTTTTCTAAACGGATTTTTCCTGATTTCCAAGTGTTTGTTGCTTCATATGGATGCTGTTTATTTTCTTGTCTGATGTTCGAGGGCTGCTTTGGAGTTGTCATGGATATCAGAGGTGAACAAAATTGTTGAGTTGTCAGAAAAATACTGTACACAAGAGTGATTTCTTTTCTAATAATTTCACGGGACAACACTGTATAAAACCCAATATTGAATTTAAATACATCACCCCAATGAAATTCCATTTGATTATGAAACAACATAAACAGGTGATACATGTAACATGCCCTGACAGTCACTCTAACACCTTGCACAGGTGCAAACGGATTATATAAAAAATATATATAAAAAAAGACTGGAATGTGACAAGACCAAAACATTTCAATATTTCCAGCTTCAGACAAAATATTTACAAATTGAACTGATGTTCCCTGGTGTATGTGGAGGAGTGTGAAGAGTGCAGGTTGACTAATATAATAGATCAATTGAGATTTCTGCAATTGGGTAAGTAAGCCTGGAGGTGCTTCCTGATGATGGCCAATGACTGAGAGTTGCATGGAATTATGACTTCTCCTTGACACAACAAGTGTAGAAACGCGTAACCACAATGGATTAGTAAAGATTACAAGTCTAGAAGAGATGTTAGACAAGCAGTCAAACATACATTTGAAATCTAATTTAAGAGGTTTGTCAAACTATGCCCTCATACACGAATGTAGGAAGCAAGGCGTCCAAAGCAGCCAATGGCAGATTATTATTCAGTGCCCAGCTAGTCAGTACCAGTAGCTGGGTTTTGTGGTATTTTTAATTTTTTTAATTTTTTTTAATTTTTTTTTTCGGGTGGGGCGAGAAAGCTGGTCTGTACTGAGGAAAAATAAAACAGCTTGTATCGGACAAATATATGCACTGTTTGAACCCATCTAAATTATGAAACACTAATATAATAGCTGAACATAGGCAAAATTATTTTCATTCGATTTAAAGAAAAAGAAATTGATAAAATTAATTATTTTTATCTAAATGTCTTTGAGCGAGTACCCTTTATGGTAGCATGCATTCAAGGGACCCAATTGAAGAACACAGTCCTATCCTAAAAAACAAGTAAAAGTCTATACATGATTCTTGCTTTACTTGACCAAGCAATCCGATGTCTATCGGAGGTCATACTAATTAAATATAAATAGAAAGACAATCTAATTACAACCCAAGACAACTTGCCTGACTGCTTCATTAATTAACGCTGATTGTTTTTAATCTCAAGGAAATTGACATTCCCTGATTTGGGGTCTGTGGCTCATTCCAATCATTCTCATCATCATAAGGAATGCAGGAACCATTGGGAATGCAAGAACCACGAGACATTTATTATCATCTACCAGTATGTTACACTGGAAACCTCAATAAACACACAATTAAAACTCCGTTGGTATTTGGTTGGAATTTAATGTCCATCTAGTTCTACAATTTACCTTCAATTCATTGTTCTAAATAAATTACCCTGTCCATATATTTCCC
Source organism: Crossaster papposus (assembly GCA_037893245.1). Taxonomy (NCBI): domain Eukaryota; kingdom Metazoa; phylum Echinodermata; class Asteroidea; order Velatida; family Solasteridae; genus Crossaster; species Crossaster papposus. The sequence goes on from JBAIAA010000179.1 coordinate 1,979,790, forward strand.
AAAACTCAGTAAAACAGGGTTTGATTTTCTTGAATTTGAATGCCTGGATTTCTTTTTCTTGCGTTTATTTTCACAAGCTGACTACTGTACGTTTACATACAAGCAGTAATATTAACCAATCATTTTCCGAAATGCCCAGTACTGAGATTGTAAGAACAACATGTAAAATATATACCTCAAGTCACACATCTGAAATAATCATTTGTATAAAATACAAGTTCACACCAATGTTTACCCTCTAACTTAGTTAGTACAAACTACTTAAAGGTAGTATACACCATTGGTAATTGCTTGAATTATCATGAATGGGTAGATTTGGGGGGTTGTATTTCATAGTAAATATCGTTTAACTGACTTTTCCGAAGTTTTACAATCATGGATGCCGAGAAAAGCACGAAAAACAGCGTTTGTTTTCAACCGGGGTCGAGCAGTTATTTTTATGTTATCTTTGTTTTTTCGCTCTCGCCGTCCGGCGAGAGCGAATTTTTCTTTATAAAATTCAATTTTTTTGAAGAATTACAGGATATCTAGCGCAATCCTTTTGCTGAATGCCTAGAATCATTATTTACTTTCAATTGAGTAAGGTATTTCTTAATAATTCAGTAGTAAATATTTTCGATTTCTGCAAATGGTGTATACTACCTTTAAATGGTTTGTACAAATTCCAAGTAGAAGAAATAAAAACTATAAGTCCCTGAGTATAATCTTTGTACAATTGGAGTTCATTTAAAAAGCAATTAGTTTATTATCTGTAGGAATGTTTGCCAGCAGGCTGCAGGTGCAATGAATGTCAGTCAGACCAGACTGAAGGCCAGTCAGTATTCAGCCTAGTACAAGAACAATCTCACAACATGGGAGAGAACTCTTCATGACTTGATGTGCTTAGAGTCATATCAGTAGTCACTAGGGATATTAAGAAGAACACCTGTTGTTTAATTTCACTTTCCAAGTTCACCCCGACATGGTAGCTACCCCCTTTGTTTATTACTTCCCTTTAGCTAGGTTGATATTTTGCTTGGAGGCCAAGATAAAAAGTTACACTCAACAACTGTTTCATGTCTAAAATCACGTTTTTTTCGCAAATGTATTTAAAAATAAGAGTTATTATACAGCTTTTTATTAAATACAGGTTAAACATAATTTCTCAAAATATTTGGTAGGAATATATTAAAATTGAAAACTGCCAAATTAAGGCCTGATCCTAATTATTGTAAAGAACTCTAAAACTTACATGTACAATGTATAAATTAAGCAATTTGCTTAACTGTTTGTTTACATGTAACACTTCCTGAATTTCCCAATAATACAGTGTACCCGTACTCCTCAGAATCAAAACAAACATCAACTTAAATCCTGTAAAGAATGAGGTCTGGACTATCTTGAATTCATAAAAACAGTTAAACAACAGGTGCTGGATTCGGTGGATTTTGAAAAGTTATGGTCGAGGATTGAGGATTTAGAGGCAGATCAGAAAACTACATTTATAAATCCATTGTCATTGATCATTCATGTAACAGTACATTACTGCATTGACTTGACTCCCCCCCCCCCCCCCCCCCCCCCCCAGGATTCCATTTAAAGTCGTTCAAGGTTAAACAAATTTTGACAGATCATTTGTTTTTGGTTTTGGGTAGATACGTCACACAAGATATGCAACTTTGGCTGGGACATGTGGAATAACGTTTAATGACTTTTAAGCTGAAGGTTTTCTGAAAAACTTGAAGGACATTTTCAGGAACAGGATTCAAACTTCAGATAAAATGGGTAACTGCAGATTCTCTACCTTTCACCCCTTGAATGGCTTGATAATGACCCTGCCACTGTTCTAATTATGCCATCAACAAGAGAGTTGAGTGAAAGGGGGTGGGGAACCAGACACAAAGATCTTATCCACGACCCCACCCAATGTCCTGAAGAAAAATGTAAGCAATATTTCTCCAGTCACACCCACACCCTCCTCCCTCATCCTACTTAGAAGTGTCTGCAAGGGTCTGACTTCCTTTCTATGGTCCGACCGTCCGATGTTGAAACTAAGATAAAATCACTGAGCACAGAGTTCAATTTGACTTCGTCATCAAACAGTGTTCCACAATCAGAAAACAAGAGGGTGGGAGAATAAACATACAGTATACATTTATCAAGATGATACAGAGTCCAAGATGATCCAAGTCCCTTGAAACACCTTCACTTCTTTTGATCCGAGTGGCTGAAATTGGGCCAACCTCTAATCTCACCAGGAAATAGGGGGGGGGGGGGCAGCTTATATAACACTCCCCAAGCTGCGGTATAACTAAAAGATGGTCTATGATATCAACTCAAGTCATCAATTAGCCCCCATCTCTAGTGATCTCCAACAGGAAGTGATGGGGAGGGAAGACTCACTGGGAACAAATATTTTATCCTTGACCGCTTGTCACGACCTTATCACATGTCTGAAACTCAGGGACAAATCATCAAGAAGGATTAGGGCAAATCAAACTGGCAGTTTTTCTGGTTCTTTTTTTTAGCTTTCAATATTTGCCTCTTCTTAATCCCAAATCAATCAAATATGTACATATTTAAACAGCTCTTGCTAAATTAAAACCAATGTTTAAGGAGAAAAGGTTGTAAAGGAATGGGGATACACAACATCAATAATGGACGTGTTTTCTTCCTCCAAACGTTTGGATGAATTGCTAAACATAAATTCAAACTCATCAGCCATTCTTTTTACCTTTATGTCAGTCATTATAAACTCAATGAATCCAGATTTTTCTTGGCAACCTGATCCCTCAAGCTAAAATAAAATGTCTGGCCAAAAGTGTCATGCCTACATAAACAAACCCGGTGATGTATTATCATCATCTGCTGAACAATAGGAACTAGGAAGTACAGTCAGTAATCTTGAAGTCTCAGGAACAAGGGGTAGGGAAATTGTTCCAGGAATTTTTGTTCTGACCTTTACTAGTGTTGAGTTGGAAGGGATTAGCACACACACAAATTCTATAAAAATCTAAGCAGAGGTTTACTCCTGACCAGCGTAACCCTGGGAATGTAAATTGGCATTATTTTAGGTTGACTGAGTGGTTTAGTCTGATTCATCTGGAAATGATTTGACTGTAGATCGGGAGAGGGGCGTCTTTACTTACAGGGTTCCACCCGGTGTAAATCAAAGGCAAATATTCAAAAAAGGGAAATCCTTATACTACAGCACAACAACCACTAGGCCATTTGTGTCTAAGGTTTGTTACAAGCCACATGAATAACAATTACGAAAAAAAATACATTAATTAGGCCTATTTTGTCCTATTTGTACATTACAGTAGGTAAGTAGTTTAAATTTGACAAAGTTTCTTTTGAGCCAGCTTCCCTCCCACCAAACACTTGAGCCCCTCCCATCCAACATTGATGATCCCCAGACATCCTCAATTTCCATTCTATGCAGTAAAAAAAAAGTTGCACTTTAACCATTCACTTAATTTAGCAAACCACCCACAAACTACTTGCGTAATTCACATCAAATATAGACAGAAGTGTTACATGTAGGTGGAACTAATTAACACCTGTGTTTGCTGAAGACTGGGGGACAGATTTTCTGGCAGTCAAGCACAGGGGAAACAGATCAATAAAGTCAATGTCAGCACCGATTGGCGAGTCATCCCAACAAGTGGCCCATAACAGGTGGCTGCAAAACACCCTCGATAATCCCTACTGTTTATATAAAAATTAAGAAGTTGGCCAAATGGGTTTCCTGCTTTATGACTTCAGATGTGATATGATGTGACCTTTTCAGGTCCAGGTTTTCTGATTTGTTTCAAAAGCTTCTGGGGTTCGAGATAAGCTAGTAATTAGATACATACCAGTAACATTACAGTTCTCTGATTCTGAAGAGGAGGACCAAATACATACATTAACACATTGAGCTGTTCTCACCCTGGACTGGTTTGCACCAAGGCTAAAGTAAATTGCTGTTGTTATCAGAGACATTTGTCTACAACAAATTTCATTTCATTTATTATTTGACTGTGTGTTCAGCATTAACACTGAGAGGTCTTATCTTAGGCTGGTGTGATAAGTCTGAGAGATTATCACACCTTCACCTAGTCAGGAATGTACAGGTTCAATATTTGGCTTGTTCAGAAGCAATACAAATGCAAAGGATTTGAATGTTTTCACTCTGAATCTTGGGATATTGTTCCCATAGCAAAGCTGGGAATTTGTTAAATTCATGAATCAGTGAGTCATGCTGGTGCAGTGATACCCTTCCATCTCTGTTATACGGATTCGAATCCCATCTAGATTTAGTCTTTTAATCCATACCTGATTCTGTGGGGGTTCTCACCCAGAATATCTGTCATGGGTTTTTCCTCCAATCTTTAAAACATGACATTTCTTTGTCCTACATGTAACTCCTTCGGTCTAGCAAGTTATCTATAGTGCAATCGGATGTCTTGAATGTTATGAGGAATACTCATGAAATTACTACAACTTGATGATTTGAGTGACATATATGGTTTAAGATTAAAAAAATTCAAAAGAAACATATTACTGAAACTAGTTCAGTTGGACAGTAAATTTCTCCTCACTGGAAACAAAAAATTCGCCAAAAAAGAAGAAAAAAACAACAACACTATGTTCTACCAGTAGGGCTCTCAAAGAAATATGAATTGACGTTGAGCCCCTTCACAGTTTATCACCCAAACAAATTTCACAACCATTTTTGAACCACCATGCACCAACCTCCGAGCATGGGGCAATGTTAAGGTACATATATTTTCCAATGATTTATGATGTGATTTATCACTGCATGGCTTCTGTGACCTAAGGTAGTTCAATCGCTGCAAAATTCTATACATGCGTGGAAAATAAAAATAAACTCTACATTTATGAGTACCCCAACGCTGTGAACATAATAAATCTTACCACCGTAAACCACCGTAGTAAACCTGCAAGTGCATAATCTAGACTGTTCGATAAATTTGCTTTCATTCACAAGTTAGATTTATTTTTCTGGTAAAAAAAATAAATCTAAAACCACCTTATGTATAAGAAGTATTAAAACCAACTTGATGTGTAAAAGGATGTTGCTCCACAGAAAACTCTAGAAGATTTTGTAATTTGAAAGAAACAACCTGAATCACTTGGCAGGGATTACATAAAAGGCACAAATCTAACAATTTACAGTAAACTCACAAAATCAGAGGCTGTGGAATTCCACAATCTTGAAGTTTCTGCAAAACATGGCTCGAGTGTATTGTGGGAGAGTTTGGAGAGTGGGAGAGTTTGGGCTTTTAATCTTAACAAAAAAAAAACAACCCAAAAATGCTTAAAAAAATAGTCAAAAAGTCGAATTTGATAGATTTTGTGGCCAAGTTTCCTGGCGTGACTTGATGTCATTTATCAAAGGTTTGCCAGACGTGTGGGGATATTAGGTAATGAGTAACGGAAGCCCACGATTTAGGCAGGAGACCAGAAGCAAATATACAGACCAGCCAGGTGGAGGAACAGGTTTGCCTTAGGTCATTGCAGGATCCCCGGAGACAAGAAGCCAATGTACAGACCAGCCAGATGGAGTAAAATGTTTGCCTTCTTGAGTAGGTCATTGCAGGATCCTCCCCCCCCCCCCCTCCCCTCCCCCCAAACCAGGTTTAATGAGAAGCCAACGTACAGACCAGCCAGGTGAAGTAAGGTTTGCCTTCTTGAGTAGGTCATTGCCAAATTCCTTAACTCTTCAAGAGGTTTGCCATGGTAGGGTAGGTGTCTGCACCCGGAATTGTACACATAAGCGCCCTCATTACTGCCTCGCATTTCAAGTCAGTCAATTTCTTTTTCCTTTTTCCTACTGACTCTAAGAGTTGAATCAATTGGCTGCATGTACATACATCACCATGATATGAGAAAGTTCTTAATTTAGAATTGAACCAAAGTCATGCAAATTGCAATGTGCTGTACAATTTCCATTTTGTTTTTAGCTTTCTCAAGTTTTCGTTTTAGAAAATATCTCCCATAACTTGAATTATGTGCCTTAAATACAAGTAGGATAAATATCATAAATACCAAGTTAGTAACTTATATCAATGCAAACTATTAAAATAACGTCTTTTGGTTATATAACAGCAATCTGCTCACTTCTGAGCAATCTTACCTAAACAGTCCCATGGGTACATGATATTATCTCCACAAACATATAAACAAATGGAAGCACCTGGCATTTCAGCATGTAAACCTGATCCCTGACCAGGTGCCTCCCATCCTCATTACAATTCCACAGCCTAGAAACAACACAAGCAGGTCCCCGGTGGGGGTGGGGGAATAGGGGGGGGGGGAGGCTAAGCTAGACACAACACACCTGTGCTTTGGTCAGGTTCATGATGAGTCTATAAGGTATCAAACCATTCCTAAGGACATAGGATACTAAACAATAGGAATCATTTGCCTTCACCTCTACGTGAACTTTTATCACCTCAGCCTATGTATTCACTTCATCTTTTTTTATCACAGCTCTGACTGTATGGTACAAACTTTAGATGTGTTTTTTTTTTTTTTAATCTATGTATTGAGTGTTTTATTCAGTGCTAAAGCTACTGTACTCTGTATGATAACATTCCAGAATATCAACATTTCACTCTTAAATGCAAAACAAATATTTGTATGGTCTAAACAATATGCTCAGCACACTTCTCACACCCATGTCAAGATAAGACAGCCTGACTTTTTAACCCCAGATTCTCCAAAGCCTTTTCCTGGCCAACACTCAGACAGCCCGACGGACAAATAGACAAACAGACAGACAACTGGGATGTAACAAAATAGGGCATTTTGAGCCTTACAACATTTTACATACGTATGCAATGTTTTCAATTTGCAATTGGTTCTGTGTGTTGGGCTATGTTTGAGTGGGGACACCCAGAATGTACACATCACAAATACAGTTGACTACTCAATCACTCAAACAAGAATGTCTCAAGGATCCTTGACTGTGATAGAATTAGTAGGGGTATGTATAAGACTCATCAAGCACCCAAACAAAAATGTCTCAATTAGGTTCTCCAACTGTGATAGAATTAGTGGGAATACATGTAAGACTTAGGCACCCAAACAAGAATGTCTCAAAGCTCCTTGACTATGATATAATTAGTAGGGGTATGTATAAGACTCATCAAGCACCTAAACAAGAATGTCTCAAGGCTCCTTGACTGTGATAGAATTTAGGGGTATGTATGTAAGACTCAAGCACTCAAACAAATATGTCTCAAGACTCCTTGTGATAGAATTAGTGGGGGTATGTAAGACTCAAGCACCCAAACAAGAATGTCTCAAGGATCCTTGACTGTGATTGAATTAGTAGGGGTTATTTGTATTTCCCTACTGAAACCTTCTCCAGATCTAGACTACAAGGTCCGCCATGTCACAACCAATTAGTGGAGCTCCATTCCTTGGGCCAGCTGGGATTGCTGTTTCCTGAGAGTTACTGATATCGTGCATATTATGTTTGTTGCTATCACGCAATAACCAAATAGGAGAAATGAGGTATTGCTACAATTTACAAACAAAGTGGAAGGTACCGGGTAACTAGAGCTCTACATGTGTGTGTTTGTTAAACATAACATATAGCTTTTTCACCGTCAGTTGACCATTATAAATTATTACCGACCCACATAATTATCAGAAGTTTCTGTGGAATGTTGATGACGTCATGATTAAAAGGTAGATCTACATGTAGGATACACCAATTGCAGATATCAAAAAAATTTACTACCGAACTATAACAAATATCTTACTTGTTTGAAAGTAAATAATGATTGTAGGCATCCAGCAAAATGAACGGTTAAAAAGGAACGCCGTTTTTCTTGCTTTTCTCAGCATCCATGATTATAAAATGTGTACTAACTAAATTTGGTAAATTGGGGCAGAATTTTAAAAAGAAAACCATTTTGTTATAGCTATATTATAATTTATATTTTGTTTCCATGTTTTACGTTTAGCTAACACAAAATTGGTCTCAGAGAACAGAGATGTTCCCCGTCAATGTCACCATTAGCGTAAGTCAGCAGGGAACCAGCCAAGCTATACAGCATTGAATTTCACCTCTAGCGAGAGAGCTCGCTAGCCAACAGTGACAACTAAAACATTCCATAGCACCATTAACCTTACATGCAAGGGTTTAACCCCCTGCTACTGCTAGTCACTGTGATGTGTAGACGTGTACATGCATAATACATGTACAACAAGAGGATTTCCGTAAGAGCTCAAGGAAAATACAACGTAAAAGGACGAGCAGAAGTTTCAGATCTGAGAGATGAGTGAAATCGTTTTTGAATTTTTTTCTTCGATTTGAAGTGTACTTTTTTTTGCACTGTTGTCTCATGGAAATTGGGTGTTCAATCACATGGAGGATTTTATTTTAAAAATACCCAGGTATTACATTTTTATTAACTTATTTAGTCTAATTGTTCCCCAACATGGACTAATCTACAAATCACACACTAAAGTCGATCACCTCAAACAACAATTTCCAGTTCCCCAGGAACTAATCCTTGGCAAAAGAAATGTTACAGAATCCAATGGCTGAATGATTTCACCATAAAAACTCAGTCCACCTGTTCAATAAATAATACCCACATAGTCCCCAACTGACCCTATCAAAACGTCCCCTGTCTTGCAACTTGCAAGATTTAGTCATTGGTTCAATCGGCCCTTCTACCCAACTTCAACCCAATCTGTTCTGCTCTCAATTTGCAACACAGAAATAAACTCCCAACGGCCACAAATGGATACTCCAAATCCAAATAGACCTTATTTTCTTACCCTATCTTTTACATTTTTCACCCACTGGGCTAATGTTTCCTGCCTTGAAGCTAATGTCATGAAGCTAAGCCAGACTATGTGCTCCTACAAGGGCAAACTTTGCCACAATGTTTCTGGCACTGACTGATGACCTTTGCATTTCATCATATCAGCACAAGTGGCAAGGTTTTTTCCTAATTTAGAAAATAAAATTGTTGGAGGATATTGGCTTTAGTATTTAAGATCTCGAGTCTGAAAGGGATTTTCTGGATGAGCATACTTTAGATTACATGTATGTTACTATTCCTCCAGTCTGTGGTGTTACCGTACTTACAAAAAGGTTTAACTGTTCATTTACTACTTAACCCCCCCCCCCCAACCAGCAATTGGATGGATTCTTAAACTTTTCTTTTGCCAAGGATTAGTATCAACTAAGGGGGAACTAGAAATTGTTGTAAGTTAGAGGTGATCGACTTTAGTGTGTGATTGGTAGATTAGTCCATGTTTGAGAGCAATTAGACAAAATAAGTTAATAAAAATGTAATACCTGGGTATTTAATAAGAAAATCCTTCCATGTGATTGAACATATAATGAGCTGAAAGTAATAAGACTTGATGTTTCTAGTCACGCTGAAATCTCAGTATATTAAGCACACAGTGGCTCGCTCAGTCAGTCACAGTCAGTCAGTTATTAGTCATTGCTAGCCCTTCCTTCAGCAAAAAAGGAAACAATTAGTCTAATGAGATGGTTCACTCACAACCAATTTTACAAATACTTCACAAAACCATCTCAGTTGATAAGAGACGTCTCATTTTCGTCTTGGCAGTTCAACATCTGCCTCATCCTTCAGGCTCTACACCTCACTGACGCCACCGACTCACTAAAAACAAGCCAAGAAATTCAATCCATAGACTCTCTTGGAGTACATGTACCTCTCAAGAAACATGTCTGCATCGCCATCTGAGAAGCAGACATGACAGTATGCTTCCCGCTGGGAAAATGTGACTAGCCTCTAGAGACACAAAATAATGTTCAACATTGTGGAACCAACGGTATCGATTCAATAGAATCTGTCCGGACAGTGGACCTGAATGTTTAATCACTGTCATGTGCAGGTTTATTTTTTAATAAATTTGGAGAATTTTCATCAAAGAAAATATTAAAACTGGTTTCTGCCTACGGCAACATCTGTTTCATTGTCTGTCGATTTTTATTAATTTAGAGTAAAATAAGTTGGCAGCTACAGGCAGCAAAACAAACCTTTTACTAAGTAAACTCCCTTAGCGAGTCACCACCAACTTGCCCACTGTGACTTGATATGTTTTACAAAGAATGTATGACCCAAAGCTCATTGTGAATCAAATCACGTAGCGAATGTGTCCTGTTTCTTGGTAATATGACATTACAGGATGCATACTAAACATACACGTACAACACCCACTGGTAAATGTCACCTTCATGTACATGTTGCAAACATGGAAACATCATGACAACATTTTTCAAGAGACTATGCCAAGAGTGATGACTAAAACAAATGGTCAGGGATCACGCCCGATTTTACCATACAACCTGGAAAGCGACAAAAGTATCACTCGATGAGGATACAACTTTATATCACATAACAAGGAAAACTGACTAGGTAATTTTTCCTTTAAATGTGTTTGCAAAAAAAGAATTTTTGAATTTGGTTGTTAGTGACTGACAAATCTCTTGATGACAAATGGATTCTTGCTACCGGTACATTATAACAAAAGACAAGTAAAATGAAAGCTTCTAGGAAATCTACAAATTCCGCACTGCAAAGTGGGCATATAAACTCAAACTATCACTTTTTAGTTACAAGTTCTAAATCTCTACACAGCAGCAGAATTAAACTCCATCAATCTTTGCCCAATAGCTACTGTCAGATTTAGTCTCTCTCTGTGTGCTCTGGCTGATACAAATTCTTCTCTGAAGTCCCCCTCCAGTGTAGTTTATTACAGTAACAACTTCATGCTGTGAATGTTATTCCTTGTTGCCAGCAATGTTCCATCAAGCTGCCAGTCTGAAACAATTTCACTTTCTGAAATGAAATTATCGTGTCGCATGTCTAGTCGGGGGAGGACAAAATGTCAGTGCGGTTTTCATCAAGACCGGATTTCATCAAGACCGGCCTTCAAGATTTTATTGTAAGAGTAATTGTAGGGTCTTGTGTACTATCTTAATCAGTTATCAGTACAGTATGTCAAGTATAATGACAATATAAAAATCACAGTGCTTTTTGTACATGTACATCATTGAAAGTCCTTGTACTAAGGTCAAACTACAGTTTTAATAAAAATGTAGGGATGTTTTTGATTTATATTTTGGTGGGGACAGTGCAAGACATGCTCTGTAAAGTTTATTTTCTGCATCATGAGAAAAAAGGAGACTACATGTACTTCCGTTAATAAAGAGGATGTGTTTAATTGTATTACAAATTTAGAAATGATAAAATAATCAGACTTGAGGAAGTTGTGGTGAGACGTTCAGTGTTAATCATAATTATGGTGCTAAGATTTATTGGGGACCACACCTACATGTAAAATAGTAAAACACTCATGTTTACAATATATTCAATTTTGGGTTTTTTTAAACCTGGAACCAAAATTATTTAGCAATTTTTAAAGTAAGCAAATTTGTTGCAACGTAGACTAGGGATTTGTATCAACCAGATGAACAGGTTTGTGTGAGTTTCTTTCCATTTTAGAATTGGTTTCCTCAGTGGAACCTCGCCATCCCCTTTGGGGGAGGGGCTGAGGGAGTAGGTGGGCGTAGGAATGACATTTTGTATTTGAGTACTTACCACCTGAGGTCTAAAGTACCGAGTATCAGCTACATGTCAACATTTATGATACCCAATCTATATCAAGTGTAGTCAATCAATTACTGTCAACATAAATTTGACAGGTGAATCTTGAGGCAATCAAAGCCTACAGTACATACCGGTATATATGTACAAATGTACATCCTTCACCTTTGACCACATTTTTGCAGATTTGCTATCAATTTTAACATCTAGCTCAACCCCAGCTCAACCCATAGTTTGAGTTCAAATTATTTAGCTATGGCTGGCAGTTACAAAAGCTCTTCAGGAAGTGGCTACAGTCACTTCTATTGGCGCATGTGTAATTTAAAGCCATGTAGCCGATTAATTCACAGCCTTACGCAAAACCCTTGCATGGCAGTAATGACACTGACCCAGTCTATCCCCTGCCAGTTACAACCCCCCTTTACCTCCCTCCCTAATGAACCTGTGGTCTCAGAAGCTGGGTCTTACAATGACAGTGTGAGTTAATCCAGAGACTGTGACCAATTATGTGATTACTCATGTCAAGATCCCAACCCCCTCCAGCTATTAGTGAATACATCCCATAGATGATCAGACCATTTCCTGACTGCGGTACATTCCCCCTCTTGATCCAAAAATGGATGAGTAAGTGACCCTCGTTACGCCCCTCCCCTCCCCTCCCCTCCCCAAAGAAAGACAGTGATATTGCGATAGGACTTTGACAGGTGCATCCCATGATAACAGGCTTATCCTTGTTCTGTTGGCAACTGTATTCAAGTTTGTCAGCATTATTATTTCGTATCAACTTTTCTACTCTCCAACTTTGTGACTCACTTTTGATAGAGTCGAAACCCAATTATGTCACAATGCAGACAGTGTAAAGCTAAACTTTTAATGTAGAAATTGTTCAAGAAAGTATACTTGTTTATGTTTCTGGGTGTATCCTCGTACATCAAACTGAGAAGACCCAAAAGGTAAAATGCAGTCTGGCAGCTTCCTAAGTAGTTTTAATTTTCACTCTAATTTATCACGGAAATTAGCTTAAAATATCCAGAGCCAATCAAACGCCAACTGCAGGTTTTGCTAGGTTTTGGTAGGTTTGGTACCTAACATTTTATATTTGCAACTTGTTGTTGGACTTTGTTTGACTCATTACAAAAGGCCCAGGAAGACCCTGTGGAATTATGTGAGGTTAGGGCAGAAAGGCATGAGACTTGTACAAATGTTGGAGTTTGGGGGAATGCACAGGCATTTATTTGTGGGTTGAGCTCAGGCTGGTCACAGCACAGTTCCTGGTCAGGATGTGTACACCCCACTCAAACATAGCCCAACTATCACATAGAACCAATGACCAGTCATCACAGCCCTGATCCTGAACAATGAACAATGTATAGACCCATCTGTACCAAGTCAATCAAACTTTGTTTGGCAGATTTAGTACTGTTAGGTAGTGTTAGGTACTTTCAATGCACCTAATCTATTAACATAAATAAGGCACTACATGTATATTCTTACCTGACATTAGTATGCAAGCTAATTCTAATTAACCAATTTGTTTCTGAGTAAATCTTTTTTACATCAAGTGTCTGGTTTTTTTATAGTTTTTTTCAGAGCCAGATACATGGATAGACCTTTGTAAAGGTCCCGTCTGTAAGACAAAATGTCATCCTGAATTCCTAGCCCAAACACCACATTGCCTCGGCCTTATTACTGCTGACATCACGCTGGGAATATTGGACAAGTTGTGGGTCACCTCCAGGCTCCAGCAAGCAACCTTCATGCATTCCTTTTTGTTGATGGCATACTGGAGGATATACGTAACATGTTCCTGCACAATGAACATGCATGTCCATAAATTTGATGCCTAATGAATGCCAGCGTAAAGTGTAACACATGTATGTATTCCTTTTCATTCTTGAATTAAAAAAAATTGGTATCAGAAACGTGCTACTGAGCGGCAAAATTAAAAGAAATGGATAATATGACTTAATTTACTTGGTGAACTTTTATTGCTGCTTAAAAATATACTTTCACTAATTAGTATCAATATGTTTACTGAATGTTTCATTTAAATTTACTTTACTTTCCTGTGTCTTTTAATCTATTTTTTTTTTTTTTTTTTTTACAATTGGACGCAGTCTTCAATGGCATTTTTGTATACAAGCATACTTTTTGCATTAACAAAACTGTTCATGAAAACCGCAAGGTACAATAAATTAAACAGAGCAGAAATACACACAAAAAGTTCAAAGTCATTAACATAAATTCCCCACAACTTCTACAACAGTAGCTATTCAATTTCACAACAGTTTACTGCAGACACAATGTGGCAAGAATTTAATGGGGGAAACAAAATTGCCTGGATCAGTAAAATGTTGAAAACAATTTGGTGACTAATATATTCACTAGATCTTAATAGATTCAAATAGTGCTAAGGATTTGATCTTACATGTATATATTTTTGTTATTTCTCTGTCCAAAAAATCCTAGCTCCGCTCTTCAAGGGGCAAGATTCATTCAGAGAAGCCCCCAAGGGGTGTGTTTTGGCAGATTTTGAAGAGACTCAATGTCTAATAATATCCCAATGGGGGATCATCGCTCCTTTGCCTTAATCCACATGAACATGTTGATAGCACAGAAAGGGTTTCAAAAACCTGTATTGTTGAGAGAAGCTGCAATAATATAGGTAGCATTTCCGTTTTGGAAGAGTGTGAGGACATTTTGACAATCCTTAGATGCCGAGGTGCCATTCACCCTATTCTGTTGATATTTTCTTAAGATTTATAAGACTTGTACTAGAAACAGTGGGATATTCTTATTATGCTTCTTGAAGTCTAGACTAATTCAGACGGGGCTACTTTACAAACACAACATCTTTGCATGTTTGTTTTTGTTTGGTTCGTTGAAAGAAGAGCACTCCACAACCAGCAGTTGTACTAGTAGCAAACATGACTTTGTAAGTTTAAACAGATGGTGAAATGTTTGCAAGTGTGAACATTTTGTGGTTAAAGATCAAATTACTACTGCTTGTGTGTTTAAAATTTGCCAATTTAAAGGTGATTTTGAAGGAGATTTTGAAGTGAAAGTGTAGTGCCTTGTTTGAAATAAAAATACAATGCACATCAAACAGTTTTGTAATGTTGTGCTTTAAAAAAAACGGGTTTTTTTTTAAGGATTTTTTTGTTTCGATTCGGTTTAGTCCTGAAATCGCTGAATGACAAATAACTGGTGTTATTGCAAATAATAATGAACTCAGGCCATTCGCAACAATGACTTGAACCTTTTTCAGGTATAATTTCTTTCAATCTTACCTGTGACTCCACAATCTCCATCATTATTGTACAGATAATTGGCTGCTGAATCTCTTCTATAGATCACATGTGGATGTCCTTCAAAGGTGTTTCTTGACAAATCATGAATGGGTTCTAGAAAATAATCTGCCTCAGTTGTTGATATAAGTCCATGCTGAGGGTGGGAGAAAAGTAAAAAAGAAATAAGTAAACAAACTTTGATTACAAAAATTAACAGGATTAGGAACACTTTGGAAAGAATGTAGGGGCTAGACATCACTTCTTTAGGGTGTGAACAAAGACATTGGAGAGTCAATATTTTTGCACATTATGAACATGCAAATGTCCTTCAGTACAAATAGATCCCCTTAACCACTTTCTTTGTTAATTTTAGAATATACCATTGTTTGTTCAATTACTGTAAATGGATCATCAGTCCAAGTTGGTTGGCCAGCTGAGGATTAGCCAATTAATCTCATTATTTTTTGAAGCGACCTTGTTCTTTATTCTTTAAGGCCCAGTCCCACTGCACTTGCGCACGAATTACTCATGAATTGCGCATAAAATTTTCTTCGTGCGTGATTCGTCAGTGATGTGCGTAAATCCCACGTGTTTCACACGTGGAGCATCAGTTTTTGTAAGTGATTGTACGCGGAGACGGGTTTGTGCGCGATCGCCGGTTTTGAACGGTTCAAAAAAATTTTCACGCACAACGTGCGCGATTATACGCAGTTTGTACGTAGTTTGGACGTGGAAGGTGCGTGATATGTCCGTGTTCTGTCAGTGTTCCGTCAGTGCTTGTGCGTCAGGAACTGGCTCCTAGCACGCACATCACTGACGAATCACTTACAGAACACGCACATATCACTTACAAAACACGCACAATCCACGTATGTTCCACTTACAATCACTTACCAAAATTGTATCGGGTTTGGGCTTGTGCGTGGAATGTTCTTTGTCAGTGATTGTAAGTGATACATGCGCAGTTTATACGCGATTCATCGGTGATTCTGACCACGCACAACCCCAGAAAATGACCAATTTCTCCACGAACAATCACGCACAAACCAATTTTATGCGTGATTTATGCGTGATTTATGCGTGATTTATGCGTCATTGGCAATGGGACTGGGCCTTTATAGAGCCAGGGAACACAGGTCTTTTTATTGTAATAAAGCTGGCCTGGTATTAACCTACATGCCAAGTTTAAGGTCTAATAATTTCCATAAAAAAAACACCAAAATTATCTAACTTTACGCAGTCAACAGGACAGAAGTAGTACTCGTCTCCAGTGCGCGTGCCGGGGATGAAGGGCTAGTTCACTCTGCGCCATTTACTTGTATTTCGTGTCGACGTTGTGCATGTCGTCGACTTCGTGAAGTTCGTCATCATTTTACCCAAATATTTCCCACACAAATTAAACCCCCACCCTCTATCTAAAGCATATCTGTTGTTTTTGTAATGTTGCAGTCTAATTTTGTACTAGAAGGTGTAATATTCTTTCAGTTTCACTGAGAACGAACTACTCGAGACGTACAAGCTTAATGTACGAGTGGGGGCTGACATCTTGGAAAACTTTTATTAATGATCACGTGTAGCTCGTGTCATTATTACAACATACAGGGGCTAAGCACACGATTTCTGCTAAACAGAGCCTCCGTCTATTTCATTGAGACCGTAAGCAGTAAGCACAGCACAAGGCAAGCTTAACCTAGGCGGAAAATGTGCTTAAATCAATGACGTAACAATATAATCTTCATGCGCGCAAAAACGTAAGCACAATAAACGCCGTGAAATGGCGCGTAAGGGTTAGCAAATTTGTTCTGCTAAAGTTAGCGCAACTTTTCCGCTAACTGTTATAGCAGCGCTTGGGGACCGACTGCCTTGGCCTTCTGTATATTTGTCTATTTCAATGACTTGTTGATTATTTTATAGGAACGTAGTCGAGTTTCAAGTTATTGGATAGGCCTAGATAACTTAGTTTTGCAACCACCGCAAACCCCCCCCCCCCCCCCCCCCCCCCCCCCCCCACCCACCGCCACTCACCCACCCCTTTGGTTGCTGAGCAAAGTATATTTCATTGCCAAACAAATGAAACCTCCGAACATCAGTAGTATCCGCGATGTGTACAAGTATTACGTAATTTCAAAGGAAAGTGGCCAGGAGTCACCCGAGATTCGATTGCAGCACTGAACGTCTAGAATCCAAAATTTATTGTCCGGGCTCTTAAGCGGGCCCCGGACCCCACACGCGCGTAATTTGCTTCGCGCTCGCTATGGTCACATTTGGAGGGTGTGAAAAAGCTAGATCCGCCCCTGTTGGACTTGGCCAAACTATACTTCTATACTTCTGCTTTCTAGTAGTAGTACTAAACTAGCTCCAATGTTGTCATTAAAACGTGGGTACAGACGGGAAGCATTATCGTCACAATGCCATCGACCTCGCACATTCCCACCTTTAAGGACAGTTTATAACGTAGTACCATCGTCGGAATGACTGTCACAAACAAGGTCAGACTATATCACGCCATCCGTTACCCCCAGTCGACCTTGTTGCAGACCTAGCCTGGTATTTTTCATTCTTGGAGATAAAACAGACTTCAGCGAATGCACGAGTGTTTAAACACTTTAGGGGATAGCGTGCTCCGACTGAATCAATATAATCTCATAAGCACGCAATCTTCGGATTGATTTTTAAAAAGCCTTATGGTTGAATTAACATCTTCAAAGCTTAAAAGCGACTAGGATGATCTCAAGTTAGCCGCAATGTAAACAGCAGATTCAAACGTTTCTTTTCTTTCTGTTTTGCAAGGTGGATTAATTCTATATAGTGCTGCTGGCTGTATTGTTTATCGGTCTTTATCGTTCAAATTTTACTTGTAGAATGGCTTTCATTCACAGCCGAAACAAATTCCGTTTTCCATCTGTTCCGTTTTCTTATTTCATTTAATTTCCTTTTATATGCTGCAGGATTACAAGCATTAAATATAACAAAATAAGTGGAAGTGTAATGGATATAGACCATATCACAAACGCCCCTTTTCGTACTTGTTGTTCCTTTAACGTCAAAGGTGTTTCCCCATCCCCCAATCATAATACGCATGCAACCAGCGCATCTGATGAGGCTTGCTTAGCACCATCCCCAAGGCGCGGAAGAAGCAACAACCACACATACAAGACGCAAAAGCCTTGTAGGTTTATCGCCTTGAGCTATCATCCAGACGTGATGAAGGCCGCTTCCTCTCATGCATAAATGTCCTGGCTATATAGGGCATATGCCTACGTGAGGTAACTAACTTTACCAACAAATACCCCTCCGTGGTTACCTTCACTTCGGGCTATCTGTGTCAAGTCCTACATTTAAAAATCAATTGCAGTTTTGTGCCTTGTGTTCTCGGTTAGCTGAACCACAAAACCCTTGTCTTTCCAGTGACCTGGAAACGGCAAGTCGTCTTCAATTCGCAGTCACGAACGTTACCCCAGGGCCATTAGGAAGTAATTAATCTTGACATGTGAAAGGCAAAACAAAGAAAAACAATTTCACTTTTTCTTATAGAATTAAGTAGAGGACGGCAATTCGCTGGCAGTTATTTTGAGGTCAATTATATTCGACTCACAGAGGTGCGACGACTGCAAACACGTGCATCAAATCAAAAAGAATGTTCTCGATTGCTTGAACAGATTTCGGTTTATATTCCTCCTTGGTGAGGAATGTTTCCTTGAAGAAAGCGACCACGAGATGGGAAGACATTGTTCATATATAGACCAACAGGATAAGCATAGGCCTATAGGCCTACACTCTTTTAATTCGACAACAAAAATTCAACAAAACAAAAATACACCATTGGGTAAAATGGTAATTGCTTGAATTGTCAGGAATGGGTGGATTTGGGGGGTTGTATTTTATAGTAAATATCGTTTAACTGACCTGTCCGAAGTTTTACAATAATTGTCATGGATGCCGAAAAAGAAAAAACACCCAGATAAATGGCGTTCATTTTTTACCGGTATCGGGCAGTTTCTTGCTGTTATTTTGTTTTCGCGATCGACGTCCGCCGTCCGCTGTTCAATTTTTAGGAGCAATTACAATACATTTATGGGTGCCTATAGAATCATTATTTACTTTCAGTTAAGTAAGATATTTCGTAATCGTGAATTAGGTAGTAAAATCTTTCGATATCTGCAAATGGTGTATCTTTTAACGTCGTATATCCTTTACCTTTAACGTCGAATTGTACAAAGATACGAACCGACATCATTTTGCCTAAGTTACACGCGTTTAAACAACACGCGGTTATATTTCAATGATATACCTTTACGATAAAGCTCTGGGATAAATTATTTTAATAACTTTTTATTATAGTTCATTATTAAACCCAAAGAAGCATTTGTTGTTTTTGTGTTTAGTGTTATAAGCTCAGACTTCATGGAAAGGGTCTCTTGAAACATGTTTCATTACTTGTTGCACCAACGTTGCTCGCATGCAGGAAGCTTCGAACAGTCTATTGCTGATAACGACAATCCCGACATGGATCTCGACATTGCTGAAGGTATAGTTTTTCCTATTATGGTGTGTGCTTTGTATTAATTGTTGTGGTACTCCATCTTATTGTTGACATTCCTGTATACGTACTCGGAGCCATCATTCAATGGCATTTACTCACGACCATATCTTACCAGTATATCCATATACAAGTGCTCTAAAATACAAATCGGGTCCATCATGCACTGTTTGATTTTTAATAACCGCGATACCGTTTGCGATACAAGTACAAGTACGGCTGGTGTCGGTCCACTGTATAAGTGTAAAGGTAGCGACTGATAAGACCAAATCCCGCGCTATCACGTTTTTATTTGATTCCCATTTCCGTTTGAAGTTGTTTACTTTCATGAATGTATCCCTGACGTAAACAATGAACATCAAGTGCAGTTTGGAGTGACAAAGGTCGAACAGTTTGCCGGAAAAACACACACTGGAGTATGCACAATGTTATATAGAATATTATAGAAAATCAGGTGACGATGTTTCCATTTGCAAAAACAATCGATTGTGGAAAGAGGTACATGGGGTTGGAGGAAAGGGTTTGAATCGGTGTCCAAAACTCGTATGGCTCGTGTCTAGGACAGCGACGATTACAACCACATGAAAATGAACGTAGCCGTAGCTCTGACTGTTAGTTTGGACACGATCCAACTCCCCGATACCACGTGGTTCCAAAAAATTAAACTATACGCGCCAACTCGTACGCGGTATCAAAATACATTGCGCGAATTGGTAATGTTATTGGTTCAAGTAAAATATGAGTGTTAAACATTTTGTATCTTCGCAATTCTGACACTTACCAAGCCTTTGCAGTTACTGATGGCCACACTTGAGATATCATGTCCAGCGACATGTCCGTGATAATGGCAATCATCTACAGTTCGATGGCTGTGATTGACGCCATGATCATCCATGTATTCCACAAGAAAGTGTTTAGTCACCAAGTTGGTGTTGAGTGACAAGTTCAGGTGAAACTCGCTCCCGTAAGCTGAGAGTTTGTAATGAAGCCGCCTAATGTCCAAGGCGGATTCCGAGCTGGAATGGACATCTCTTCTAGTCCTTTTCCTGCTGTTTATGATATCGTAAGACACGTGGTTGCCGTTTTCATCCACTAATGTTGGTATGACTATTTGGTGCTGTTGGCTTCTTAATCTGGAAAAACGCGCATCATCTGCGGAAAGTAAAGGTTATAGGATTTCAATCAATAATATCTGAAATGATATAAGTAAATTAAATACAACTCCTGTGATAAGCCTATTAATAAAGTGTGTAAATAAAACCTCAAAGCCAGTTCCACAGTCTTGATTTAAAATGACTTGCAGTTATCTATTTTCCAATACTTTTCATTTGAAATCAATTCCTTTTTATGGTGGGTGTCACACATTGAGTTTAGACACATTTTGCCGAGAGATATGGCCATGACCGAACCTTGTACATCAGCTCTCCGATTTGATATTTTGTTTACATCGTCATATCTAAACAAACAGGTGTTTAACACTCTGAATGATTAAGTGTGCAAAGCCCATCTCCGATATCTCATATCTACATTATATTTACCCAACCCTTATACAGAGCATATTTCCTCGGCCTTTGAATTTAAATCAACGCTAACTAATATCGCACAAAAAATACCGACTGATATGTTTAGGTGTAGCATGCCGTCAGACGACAATTAACCTTTGTGCAACTCTCTCCTCTAATAAAAATGACATTTTGTTACCCAGGAAAGTATTTTTTTCTTTAATAAAATCGTACCGGTCTCCGAAATGGAAGTGCTTATTTTTCTAATCGCACGAAATATTGTAATAAGAATTCCTGACATTCCATCTGTCGTTATGAAACAGCTGCTGTGTTAATAATACTATAGTGATCATAACAATCTGATAATTCGCTGATGTGTTAAACGGATATGTAAGGTCGGGAGTCAGGTTTGCTCTGAGTAATCTGAGTGACAGGGGTAATAGTAGGATATAAGACGCCTAAACGAGCCACGTCGTTAAGACAGGATTCCAGACAGCTATTCTGTCATGTCCCCTTACCGGAAGTATTTATAAGGGACAGGCTATACCGATGTATGCTACCCTTCCTCCATGATGCTACTTACCGTGTAAACTAAGCTCAGGGTGTACCAAGATCCTTCGAATGTACACAACAGCCAGTAAGCTAAACATCCATGCAACCAGGATCCATACTATGTATTTTCCCATTCTTGGTGGTGGGTCTGCGGTACTTGTCTGCGTGTGCCGGCAGCAGCGGGTCTTGGTGACACCCGGCGCTGCAGCGAGCGTCTCTCTCAGTCTCACCCCTGCCCTGTCCGAATGACTTTACCCCCGCTGTCGAAGGGCAAAGGGCGATCGGTGTTCAACTTCTTGTTTTACCAAAGACGCAGTGGTGTCCTCTGTGGGACACCAGGCAGCCAATGCCTGGCGTGGCAGACGGGAAAGGCAGCGGATCACACGGGCGAATTTCCCGGCGTTTGGTGCTATAAAACTCCCTGGCACTGGCCCAGTCGGATCAAAGTTAACGACTAATGGTAGTAATGTGGAAGGATCTGTGTCAACTCTGAGGTCGTCCACCGTGCGTATACGTTCTGTAACATGGTACAGTGTAGACATCACCCCGATGGGTTGGCGTTTTTATCATGCTCAAAATAAAATCACAAACGTCAAATAAGTACTCCTTTATTTTAGCAATGCCAATAGGTGTTTAGTTTTATGACATAATGCTCCGTGGTTTTAGAGGTGAGGGCGAACGACACAGCCGTTCCCACTTGTGGTTAAGCCGTTCCTTATGGTTTAATTCCACTGGAGTAAATATCCAAGGAAGTCCAGTCATCCAAATTGCCGTGACTTTATTTGTTGTGGCTGCTGTGGAGGCAAAACAGGTTCAAGGGTTAGTCAAGGCGTGAAGGAACTTTTTAAACCAGTGCTTCTTGGGCTTATTTTATAAGCCATATTCAAAGCACATGGTGTCCATAAACACACACCATGATTGGATGAAGCAGTTGAGAACCATTCAAGATCTGCAGCAGAAGGTGAACTCGAAGTTTGTGCAACGTGTTCCTGTATGACTGGCGCACATTCATAATCACCAAGAATCCACTGTAAAGGTCTTGCTTAATTTCGACAGGTTGGGTGTGGTCGTACGTGGTTCCACCACCTCCGAGAGACACATAAGAACTATTGCAATAGTCTGGTGTGGAGTATTATAAGCTTCCTATTGATCTAGTAATAGTATGGTTACCGCGTTATCAACTAAATAAGCGTACTGATTATTGTACAGTGTAGTCGGTCCAGTGGTAAAAGCACGTGTGCCGGTCGTTCTGTTTGTAAGTGGAAGTCGCAGTGTTCACATAATGCACATGTTATGGTATACCGTATACACATGTACACAATGTACATGTATAGCTGTGCGGGGGGTTATCCTGTGTTGTAGAGCTATACATGTATTGTACATGTACATACACGAATGTCTGCGTGCGCTGCCCATTGAGCGAGTGACAGTAATAAACTTTCAGCCTATAGCCAATCACAACGCGGGACTCTGAATATAAAGCAGTATCAGTGTAGTTCGGACGTGTGTTTTTTTTCTCTAAACGTCACGTGTTTTGACAACTTTGATGCTTTTTGTAAATTCGGATGCTTTTTTAATTCGGATGCTTTTTTAATTCATATGCTTTTTTTGTTCGGACGTGTTTTGTAAACTCGGATGCTATTTTAATTCACGAGATTTTGTTTAGTTCGGATGCTTTTTTAGTTCGGATGCTTTTTCTTTAACTCGAACATAATTATTCGCAAATCGGATGCTTTCCCAATCCGGACACTATGGTGGCACTGAAAGAACATCACACATCGCAGATTCTGCGATATCGCGTATTCTGCGCAAAATGTTCACAATACCGCAGATTTTATTGCAGATTTCTGCACGGATTTCTGCAATGTCAAATAAATATTTGTATCAAAATTTTAAAAAAAAGCATCCGAGTTAAAAAAAAGCACCCAAACTAGAAAACCATCCGAATTAAAAAAAAGCATCCGAGTTGTAAAAACACGTGACGTTTAAAAACACGTCCGATTTTTTTGACACTAATTCTGCTTCATTCTATGGAGGAATAAGAAGTGTTCATACTAAGCCCCTTGTTTAGTCCGAGCTCTATGGTTTGTTGGGCCGATCCGTTGCGGAATGCGCCGGGGTCGCTCATGCGGAAAACTTGGGCAGTGTTTGGGGGCGTACGTAATGTATGTGTACAGATACGTCCTGGGTTACGTGTATTGGCTAAGCTAAGCCAAATACCGCACTCGGGGGATACACAAAAGAGGTACTTGCTAGCAGTTATATTTTACTGAACTTGAACATGCACATTTTATTTATTTATTCAAGATGTTTATTTTTGTTTATTTTATGGTTATTTCTGGTTCATCTCGAATTCAGGATGATGAAAATGAAATACTGAGTTTTAACAAACAAGTGACACTGCATACAAAATCAAGTGTTTGAGATTGAGAGCAAATTTGTATAACATATTCCTCTTTTTTTTCCATCGAAGTGCGAACATATTTAGATACCCATAATCCAAGAACATAGGAAATTCTCTCAATAAAAAAACCTCAGACCTGGACATACAACAAAAGCGGACGCCCGGTCAAGTTCTTTTATTGGATTTTATCAACATGCATCAGTCGTCGAATAACGAGTGGGCTCAAGAGGGCGCTTAGACAAAACCGTGTGCGCAAAACCGTGATTGGGAAATATCGGCAAAAGCCAAAACGCGTCGCGCGCTGAATTAGCCTCTGTCATGACCTTTCTAAAAGGTCAACGCGAGGAAAATTGTCAAAATTGCAGCGCTTACCAACAGCAACACGTGTGTCGTCGATGTCAGAACTTTATGGCTTACGACGGAGCTCTAAAGGCTGTGGTTATTTCGAAAGGATAAACCGTAGGCATAAGGCTAAATGTCATCCAAAACCGTAAAATTACGAAAGAGAAAGAAACAGCGACTGAAAAAATGGTCAGTTTGTGAAAGCGTGCTGCGCTATATACGTACGTGCGTAGCTAGCGGATGTCAGACAAGTCGACCGTTGAGACAACGCGACTTGGGACAAGTCGACCGTTGAGACAACTCGACCGTTGAGACAACTCGCCCGTTGAGACAACTCGACCTTTGGGAGAGCTATAGCTGTACTTCGACGTTTACATTGTTTATAAACAGTTAATGTTGGGCCGACTTTCCTCATGCAATGTTGCCATACTTCTTTGTTGACAAACTGCAAATTCATTGTACCTTTACCATGTTAATGTTATAAATGCTTGCTATTTACCCTCTGTTAACAATTTAGGTGTAAGCTTAGTCCGAAAAAAAAACAAAAACGGTGGCGTCCAGAAATTGTGCACACAATCGACCGAGTGCTCCCTAATTGGTCGTGGCGCAATTGAAAAATTCTTGAAAAATCCAAGTTTAATATTTACGAACTTCTTTTAATGTCAGGTTTCAGTCAATAAAAGGGTAAAATATTACTAGATTTCACAGGCGTCTGTACATTTAATGTGACAGTATTTAAAACTGGTTTTTAAATTAACATTGCAGGATCAGGAATGTTGAGGTTTAACGTCCATGTGAACCAAGTGCTTGTGTGTAAAGCCCCAAATTTATATTTTATGTCAAAAAATAATTAAAAATACAAAAATAATATTGCTTGTACATGTATCAAGTTGTATGAATTGGCCCCAGAATTTGTTTACTGTATGGCATTCAAATATGGCTTTCAAATAAAGCTTCAGTTCAGTGCCACTGAATTTTTTGTTTTGTTTAAATGTTAATTGGGCCTAACCGGTTTTCTAAGGAGCATAAATACACGGCGGGTCTTTTCAAGTGCAGGAAAGGAAATCTAGTTTTATGATTGGCCATTTTTTATTAAGTATTTCCCGCAATTCACTAAATATCTGTTGTCTTTCCTCCATGGTATAGCTACTTGCGTTAGTCTTACGCGAGAGCTCGGAAGCCATATTGACAAATTTCCGCAAAACGCCCTCTTCGGTTGATTTTCGTCATTTCATGACAGAGGCTAATGGTTGCGCGTAAATTGTACCGCCATTGATCTCCATTAATATATTGAGATCAATGGGTACCGCACGAGTTTTACACATGCGCGTTCGTATACTTTTGTACGTATCTTTATTTCGGCTGGAAACGCACAGCGCGCTTTTCCCGTTCAGTGAGCTGGGCAACGCGCTTAACCAAAAAAAGTTTATATTTGAAAGTACATGTATCAATATTGATACTTGATATTTGTATTCACATGTACATTGTACATGTGTACTTGTGTACGTGGCCTATGTTTTTTTTTTAATCAAAATGTTTTATTTTATTCGAGCGCCGCGCAAATCACGAAATTATTAAGTAGTTTTGAATACGACCAGGCGGTCTATGCCTTTACATGTACTGTACATACCTGTTAACTTCGGCCCCGAAATTGCAACTGAAGATGTTTGCCTTATCAGCTGGACAATCTTAAACTCTCCCGAGTTTAGCAAGAGTTACGTTTAGCAAGTTCCTGTACCGTAATACACACTGTACAAACATGGTACAAACTCAAAGTCGTTCACGGAAGCAAGTTAAGTAGGGAAGCTTCAGGGAACACGAATCATGTCAAAACACAAAAACCTGTCGAGAAAATAGAAAACGTCATCGATAATCCTCGGCAAATTCGTCTTGTCTCTGCTTTGAACATCACGGGTGGTGCAACATATAGAATTATATTCTTGCGATTGCAATATTCGTTTCTGTTGAAAATACGTCTTGCAGCTTCACGCCCAAAACTATAACCAAACACCGGGTGTGGTGTTTCCTGACGACTTACCAGTCTCCATACAATATTGATCGTAATCCTTAGTTATTGCAAGATTAACTGCACCATTTGACTAGCTGTCGGCCAGGGGGGGGCGGAGGGGGGGCCCTTCGAGACTGTGATTGCGCAACGCTGACGTACCGTCCATTCTCAAAATAGGGGGGAACAATTTTCTCACGCGAAAAATAAAGAGTTTTTGGCATCCAATCTTAACATCTTGTCTTTTGTAGTTGTAAAAGGTTGTTATTTACCTTAATTTTTATCATCCAATGACAAAAATTGTATTGAAAATAAAAAAAAGCAGTCGAAAAAATTAAGCGTTGACGTACCGTTGATGCACGTAGAGATTGTGCACAAATACTAAAACGACGTTGACAAATACCTCCCCTAAAAAGGGCAATAATAATCGATAAATTGTGAAAAATCGTGCTTCGAACCCACTCACTTTTTTCCATGGATACGTTTAAAAAGGATGTAGCAGTGATATACTGAATTTTTAAAAAAATCTGCCTGTGAACCCCTTGCGTTTTATCGTGTTGTTTTCGAATGAAAATGGCAGAAAATGACATCGCCCCAAAACAAATTCGTGTAGATCGTGCCTGTGTACCTGGCTTTGCGGACGTTATATGAATCACTGAATTCGGAGAGCGAGCGCGGAGCAAATTTGTACGTGTTTCAACGGTGCGCTTCGCGGTAGCGATCTATACGTATTTACTGTGTGAGATGTGTGGCTCATGAGCGTGGAAGAACGAATGAGATACATTTCAACGTTGGTGGCGCACTTTGTTGGGCCCCCCCTCCGCCCCCCCCTGCTGTCGGCTACATTTGAAAACCAACTTTCGCAAGAGAAGGATTCAATTATACAGGCCAAAGTAGCTTTAACAGCTAACCGCATCCTGGCTTTAGGGATTTAGTTCGCATCTCTTAAGAAATTGGCACGCTCGAGGCCAAGACTCAAAAGAAGCTAGGCTTTGTAAGATAAGAGGGTGAGGGGGATGTACGACACACCTGTACAAAGGTAACCGCTAAATGCACGTGTCATCATCTGGAGAATCAGATCATCCAGTTAAAGCATAGAAGTGAGCTTTGTTGATGTGCTTGAAGAAGTTGATGGCGGCACATAATTTGTACATGAATAGTCATTGTGTACGGGCGACCATTATTGCACTAGTACATTGATGCTAAATAGGCCCATTATGGACCATTCATCTCAATAGTTGGAATTGGAAAACGTGTCAGTCAGAAACCAACAAGAAAGGTTACCGCCCAGATAAAAGAAATCACACGTACAGAGTTGCGTATCTTCAAAAAATCTGGGAGAGAATTGTTTGCTCTACTTCGGTGAGTTGATTATATCCAGCACGATGTGAAACAGAGGGAATAAAGAATTCTTGAGAAACCACAACATTCCGCAAAACAAATGACCACCACAAATGAAGGGGTCCTTCCGTCTCGTATCTTGCTCCATTATGTAAGTTGACATTTCCGTGCAAATCACACTCCTAACATGTATGTATGTAAAAACTTTCTCCACAAAACAGCCGTCGGCAAGACACATTGCGCGCATAAGGCACCAGACGATTTGTATCCTGCGACTAAATGTAAATTTTACAGAAAGATGAAAGGGTACCAGACATCAATACAACACAAAAGAAAAAAACATGGCGGAACGTAGATTACAGCAGAAAGGGAGTGTTGTCGATCGGCCGCTGAGTAAGGGGAAAGCAGAGGTAAATATGTCATGAAATGACGATAGAAGGACAGGCTAGTTAAAGGACAATAGATCGGTAACAGAGAAAAGTACTGGGCAAAGTGTGATGTCGGGCAACCGACCGATAGTACAGTAAAAATATGGTTTGACCTCGGACAAATTGCAACATAATTTTTTTCACCAGAATGCATTTCTATAAGGTCCCTAGAATGACATACTAAAACTCTTAAAAAATCCAAGTGGTGGAAATATGATTAATTTGCATAAATCGTTAATCCCTGCCATGTAATATATTTATTCCCATATTTGCGTATATATATATATTTTTTTTTTGGAAAAGTTTATTTTGGTGATTCTACTTACACATCCTTACTTCAATAACAATATCTAAAGCATACAAATGACTGAATAATTATGAGAACATAGTAATGATCTAAAATGACTACAATTATACCCTATAATTTGCGCGCATTTACCTTGTCTCCAGATATCATCAAGTAGTCAGTATTGATGAGCTTCAGATTAACCAAGTTGATTACTGGCACAGTTACCATATTAAAACCTTATGGAAAATCATGTGCACAATGATACCATTGTGATATTTAGCCCAGCAAACAAAAACAGGGGAAAATGAGGTTTTCGTATATTGGGCTGTCAAGTAGGTCTAGGGTTGCCTGAACGTGGGAGACTTTAATAAGTTCAAGAAAATTCCAAAAATTATCGGTAAGAATACATTTTGACGTTGACATTATTGTAAGCAACAATAATCTTTTATTTTGGGGATTCCTTGAATTTGTTCAGGTTTCCTACGTTAGGCAACCCTTCACGTACTTTTTACGAACACCTCGTTTTCCCCTGTTTTTGTTTGCTGGGCTAAATATCACAATGGTATCATTGTGCACATGATTTTCCATAAGGTTTTAATATGGTAACTGTGCCAGTAAGCAACTTGGTTAATCTGAAGCTCATCAATACTGACTACTTGATGATATCTGGAGACAAGGTAAATGCGCGCAAATTATAGGGTATAATTGTAGTCATTTTAGATCATTACTATGTTCTCATAATTATTCAGTCACTTGTATGCTTTAGAAATTGTTATTGAAGTAAGGATGTGTAAGTAGAATCACCAAAATAAACTTTTCAAAAAAAATAATATATATATATATACGCAAATATGGGAATAAATATATTACATGGCAGGGATTAACGATTTATGCAAATTAATCATATTTCCACCACTTGGATTTGTTAAGAGTTTTAGTATGTCATTCTAGGGACCTTATAGAAATGCATTCTGGTGAAAAAAATTATGTTGCAATTTGTCCGAGGTCAACAATACAAAATTAGGTATTTTTCCTGTACTACGACCGACCGTGCGTGCGTGCGTGCGTGCGTGCGTGCGATGTTGCCCACTAACCGGACCCAATTAAGTAGAGGGACCGGATGGTAATTTGCCTCAATGCCTGGCTTGTAATTCATGTTCATAGTAATTTAGTATACACTCAACTTTTGTACAATGTATTTTGGAAAGAATGTAGTGTAGTGTCCTCCCGCCATTTCTTTGGTTGTGCACAAAGTCTAACGTAATATGTACGGAGAGTCGATTGCATTTTCTGTTTACACTGACAGGTCAACATAAGTACCTTTGCTTTGCTGTTTTCTGAGATGGTTCAGTACTGTCAGAGTCGGGTTGGCTCTGTTCCCGAGTTACAGAGCAAGTAAGTAAATATGCATTGACATTTGTTTACTTGAAAAAGCTTATCAGATTCGGAGGAATTGTAATAAGGAACCATTATGGAGAAGCAAGTATAAAAAAAATCTGAAGACATGAGATGTTAAATCTTCCGAAAATGGGGTCCTTCTGAATTTTACCTTAAGCCCCGCCCACCTTTGGTTTGTGTTCATTTCACAAGTGAATTATGACTGAGCTTGCCTAAAGAACTATGTACATGTATGCTCACTAAAACTAAAAGTTACAATTTGTGTTTAAGTTTTGACTTTGCATTTTCAATGCAGGTTGTCAGAGATGGGACAGCACGTCGGCGTTCGGATTCTTGATCTCCTCTTTATCCGAGAAAAAGGACTCAAGAGAGAAACCAAACTTCTCAACATTCTTCTCTTTATTAAATCGAATGTCTGGAAGGTGTGTATGCTTGGTAAACAATAGCATTGATCCACACCATCAAGTAGTACACATACATGGTCCACACATGTTGCTATTAAACTTGGTGAGGATTTAGGTTGTGACTCGAGATCAGAGGGTCGTCAGGGGTTCGAGTGTCCTTGGGCAAGCCACTTGACCTCATTTTCTTTTCTCAAACTGGGAGTAAAATGGGTATTTTACAATTTGCCCAACATGCTACACCTATTATGTCTTAACAAATATGTTAAAGATTCAATGTTTACCGAGTCAAAACTTTGATTGTATCAATTGCTTTTTTCTCTTTCGTTGCAGGTTCTTTTTGGCAAGGAGGCTGACAAGTTAGAACATGCAAATGATGATGAGAGAACATGTATCCTTTGTGATAGTCAGAATTGAACCAGGATTTGATTTAAACGCTGAGTATGCTAGTTCTCGTCATCCCAGTATATTGGCAAAAAAACTGCGTAGTCGATATTTTTCCTGAGCCTAATGTGTTAAGATTATATCATTGAGAAAGAATCTCTGGTGAACCGTTTCATCTCGGTGCCAAAGGATAAAGGTAGGCCAAGCTGTCGTTATTAACGTCTTGTATCATAAACAAAAAAACAGTACTGAACAAAAATGAAACTGGATTTGATTTACATGAACAGTGTAGGGGATATTGCTCAAATACTTCAAATTCATGATTTGTTTAATGTATGTCTGTCTCATAAGCAATGTGAGATCAAGAATTATTTACATTAATATTAGCTGAGTATGTCATTACTTACCTTTAAGAGTTCAATCTTTAATGACAAAAAAATTCAACTTAAATAAAACTTGAACAGAAATAGCAAAGATTCACATACAAACATATACAATATATGTACATACCGAACCTTGTAAAAAGTGGTGATGTGTCCTATTCAAACTGTCCACACACTGAAGCGACAATCATTCTGGTTTCTGTCTCGGGGCTGATAGGACGATTGGTGCAACACAAATACTTTTATAAGTTGAGATTGAATTGTATTTCAAAAAAAACTGATCCGTCTACGTAAGAATATATTCCGGAATATTCCTGAATGGTCTGTCCCTTACAATTACATTTTAATTTTAGATTTGAAATATTTTGTATTAACGAACACGGATTTCCTGGACCAACTGAATGAGAGCGGGTCAATTAAGTTTACCCCTTTTATTGAAAGGGGGGGGGAGAAGAGATGGAATGGGATGCCAAAATGAAAGTACAATTACTGTTTCACCGAAGTTGAAGCGGAACTGCTGAAAAATCAACGAAGCGAGACGTTTGTGGTTTTCAGTTGATTGTGTCGCCAGATAAAAGTTAGCAGCTTAGCATGAAACTCCATAACAAATGTTGCCATAGCAACCAGTGAGCGTCCTGAAAATACTAAAACTTGTCAAAGGATTATTACTGGTTATCAACTTTGATAGCTGATCCACGACAGCATTGAAGCTTTTTCCAAAGTAAACGCCTTTGTTAATCTTGCTCTGATTTCTTTAACCCTTTTCAATTGCAGATTGTTAAACCTTAACTCTAAACCCCTAGGGTGTGAAAAATGTATATTAAAATGAAAGGATTCAGCCCTGCTAGGGTTAAGGATTGTGTTTGAACTGCAAAAGTTGGTTGATTAAAGCTTGTTGAAAAGGCTACCAAACAGAAATACCAAGATTTTCAACAAGGCCACTGAATATATTGTGTTTGTAAACTGAATACATGTAAACCTGTATCACTACTAAGTGTGTGAAATGAACCTTCACTTGAGATAAATGGGTTTTTTGTTGGCGATATTTGCCATACTTTTGTTTCCTGCTTACATCCCATGGATGAGGCTGATCTTGTTTGACATTAGACTCATTCAGCATTAGGTGATTTGTGGTGTGTGTTTTTTCCTAGTCTCCCCCCCCCCCCCCCAATCCCAAGGTATCCATCGTTCTTTGTCAGCTCACCAGCACTGACTGGTACCCCAACAATGGCCAACAAAAGACTCTATTGTCAGCGTAAAACCCTATAGATATATACTAAATGGTATCAGCAATTTAATTGGTTGTTTTGATTAATGGTGATACACTTACTTACCTTTGTGAGGTTAACGGCCTATTGATGCCATCACAGGACCACCCACCCACTGCTATCCATCTTGTCCTCCCGTCTAATAGAAGATTTAGATTCCTGTCAAAAGTGTCATCTTTAACAAAAACCGAAAAACAATTTAAGGGACTTTTATTGAGAGAGTTTGTTGTGAAATAAATGCTGCACTTGATTTCTTCAAATTTGGAAAATTAGACTCGCAAGACGCAAGTTACTGATATATCTAATAAAAATCGAAAGCAAAAACGAATGATTAACTTTTGACTTCTAGGAATTTTCATTGATTTATGGTAATTTTGGTAAACCTTTCTCTAGGCGTGCAATTTAAGAGCACTGTTTTTTTTCTTTTCTGGTAACAGGATACAAAGTTTGGTTCAATCTTTTGTCAGGAAGGTAACTTTGGTTATGATTTGCATTTCAATTTGCTTAGATTTCTAGAATTGGTGCAGGATATCGGTTTGGATTAATATTAGAAATTACACAGAATATCAGCCATTCAACAAGGGACAATGTGGGCGGGTTTCCAAGATGTAAACCAGTCCAGGAAGTATCACTTAACCTCAGGATGGCAGTGCTCATGTTGTCGGGGTTAACACTTGAAATATTATGGTTCAGCAGAATATCAAGACCAAAAAAATGATGAGATAAAAATGGAAATATATATTCATCTGTTGCCGTGTCGAATGTAATCGAGTAGTTTTAGACAATTTGAGGACTTTAAAGGTTTTTTTTAGTAACGGGATTTCAATGATTAAATCCCTTTTGTAATTGTTAAAATTGACTAGGCCAGGCTCTTCATCACAGTACAGTGTAAAGTTGTGCAAAAACATTTTTATTTGAAATACTAAACTCAAAGTTGGTTTGAGTTACTGACTTAGTGATCAATGACCTTTACAAAATATGACTCAATTCCATCTGTAGTTTATTAGCAGATCTGTGGTTCTGAAAGCTCTTTGAAAAGTGTGACCCACATATGTTTTGTTTATCCTAAAACGTTTATCTGACGGATCAAGTCATTTGGCGTGGTTAACCTGTGTAATTTCTGGTTGGGAATTTTGCATCCTGAATTGCATTTGGCATTATAAGTGAATACCAAGAACTAAGGCAATCTGTCATTTCACCTGTCTTGTGGCTCACGTATCTACCCCGCCCAGTCTACCGCTGTTGCACGCGATACTAATCAATTATAGCAGGTGTATTCCCAAGTGTATTTCTGCACAGTAAAAACACATTTTAAACATTGCTAAGAAAATAAAGGAATTGAAACCCACACACCCATACAAAATAAGAAAAGGATCTTCGTAAAAAGAAAGCCTTAATGTTTGGCTTAATATTCCTTAATATAAAAAGCAACTTTTGTGATTTCTAGCCACAGGTAATGTATACAAATGTTAAAATCGTGATTTAGTTTTGTTGGTTCATTGTTTTGAATAGTTAGAAACAGAATGAAAAATCATTGTAAAAAAGGGCTTTACGTTTGTTTTTTTAGAGTTTTGGAAAAATTCTGATAAATAAACTTTAAATTCAGCATTGTATTTTTAAGGGTTTGGCTCCGAAGTTTAACCCTATCTAGTGTCTTTCCCATGTTTGTTTTATAGGCAGTTTGAACTGTGCCGCGTTTACAGCGGGCATTGTGGAGGCAATTCTTACGGGATGCAACTTTGTAAGTCACAGCTTGATATTGATTCGCGAACACTTTTTAAAGCAAAGCAGATTTCTTACAATACTTGTTTAAAATGTTTAAAATAAATAAATGCAAGAGACCAATATTTCTAAGCATTTATCAAGCACCTCTTTCTTTCCCTCTCGTTTTAGCCGGCCAAAGTAACAGCGCACTGGCACAAAGGAACAACTTACATGATCAAGTTTGAAGATTCCGTACTTGCCAGAGACAAAGCGTTGGATCAACGGTAGCACAGTGGTATATCATAGCTGTGTAGATATTGTAAGGACCACCAGACGCAAATAGTGCATTATGTGGATGGTGATTTTGTATAATAACCAGACTAAAACGAGTTGATGCATTTTAGAGGTATTACCAGTCAAAAATGTCACACCTCATATTTTTATTTTAAGTTAACATTCAAATCATCCAGTCAATAGCTAAATAGATTAATTAATAATCCGGAAATTACCTACAGGTGCAGTTTAGTCAAGTGTCTCTAAAAACAGAAGAGCAATTTTTCTTTTGTTTCGACCAATCAGAAGTGCAGAATTGTCAAGTTGTCTTTACCATACAATCTACCAATCACAAACTTATGTTACCTGTCAAGGCAATTGAGGGCGCTCTTTCATTTTAGCAGTGCAGATTTTGTTTGTACAGCATATGCATGGATCTGGATATTACTTTACTTTATTTACATGTACTTATCACTCGGACCGACAGTATTCCTCGGCCTATTTATAATTGTATCCTACAAAAAACGGCGATATAAAATGCATTGTAATCCTACAATCTGCTGGTAAGAAGTGTTTTGAGGAGCTATCAGTGGCGAGTGTAAATATCTTTCTGTCAAAAAATATATGTTTTGTGCTTATGTGGTTGCAAATGAAATGTTCATGAATGACGGTGATTGTGTCATGATTGTTAATACAGAATTAGAAAAGTTGAGCAAAAATAAATGTGTAACTTATCTTTCAACCTATTTTCTGAGATGTTTTGGGTCGTGTAGTTTATTTGTACACCACTTAATTAGTGATTTTGTAACATCTGGCAGATCCAGATTTCTTAGAATCGTGGTTTTGTTTTTTGTTTTTATTGGAGAGGGGGGGGGGGGGGGGAGGGAGATACAACGTACCCACTTATATGTTGATCCAATTTCATCATAGCACTAGGCTTAACTACCCCCCCCCCTAAAAAACAAAAACAAAAAAAAACCCAGAAGATTGTCAATAATTAAACAGACATTACCATGGTCATTACCATTTGTTTTAATAACATTGCCGACATGTTTCTAGGTATAAAACAGCAATTTATATCTTCACAAAAACGAACCAATCTTTGTAAAACATTAACATGCTCATCTGCTACAAAACCCGAGAATCGCCTTAAATTTATTTTAGGAGAACTATATCATGTATAGCTATTTGGTCCTACAAAAATACAGAGATCTTATCCTATTAGTATTATCTTAAAGAATTTAAATTGAAAACTCAAATGATTTTTTTTTCCCCAGTCAGTTTCAATGACATCAATATTTTGAGCCTTATTTTGGCTAAACTAAACACTTTTCTAAAAAAACTCTGACATAAGGTCCAGTTTTACAGACTTGTAACCTGGTCACCTTCTTGCTCATCCTCCCCGTATTCATAAGCTGTATTCACAGCGCCCTCTACTGCCGAACTTGCTTCACTTTTCTTGGAGGAAGTGTCTGATGTAGACCCTTCGCTGTCGCCAGCTGATGGTGCTGTTGCCTCATGATAGGCGGGTGGTGCGTGTGATTTCTCGGGAGGCGGAGAATCTCGACATTTCTCTTTCATTTTGGCGGCTTTGTCTGATTCCACAGTGGCATAGGTGATGCTCATAGCAGCCGCTATATCCTCCTTAGTTACCTGAGAAAAACACATTTTGAGACCAAATAAACATCAAATGTTCGTTCTGGCTTTCTCGATGATATAATATAAACAGAAAAGAATTCACAAAAGTTGCATTTTGAGGATTCATTGAGGACGTTTCTGGAGTACATTCCTAACATTTTACCATTTAGCAGGATGATATGTGGATTTGAGCAGACAAGCATGCCAGGAACACCTGTTGTTGTATAATAAATTAACTGATCACCAACCTGTACACCGAGTGATATCTGAGTATCTCGGTACATCTTAGCAGGTCCAATAGCTTTATTGGAATCCCCTTGACCAGTCCCTGTCTTGCCTGCCTCTAACTCTATATCATTGTCTCCAAAGACAACGAATTGAAGTTTCTTGTCTTGTGCCTCGCTCCACTGACTGGGGAAGAACAACAAAGAAAGATTCACTTAATTTAATTATGATCAATTAAATGAAACTAAGGCTTATAACGGTAAACACCCTGGCCTCCCGGTCTAGGCCGAGTCGAAAGCCTAAAGAAAATTGGATTAAAACTGGATTGTTTTGGTGGGCCATGGGGTTCATCCCCAATTGGTTTGGTATGTACCTTATGTGTGGTAGAATGTCATTTGCCTTAGATCTTTGTTCAGTTCAACACAGTTCAACACAAATTTCAAAAACGTTCTGAAATATTTATTTTGCCATGTTGACATGATCATTGTATTCCTTGTCATTGGTCTTATAAAGCAAAATCTACGTAAATGCAAAAAGCCAAACTTTTTAATTTTAACTTACCGACGGAAATCTTTGGTTCCATAATAAATGAGGCCAATAATAACGACTATAGCAGCATAGACAATAATGGCTAGAGCCCAGGTTGGTAGGGGGAGTTTGGTAGAACTGTCTGCTTCTACGGCAATCACCTACAGGTGAAGAAAAAAAAGGACAACTGCTTGCAACTTTTTTCTTTCATAATTCCAAACATTTATAATTGTGTTAACCGAATAGAATGCTGAAAACTGTATTTATACACAACCTGTGTACAGCAGGTAGTTTGTTAAAATTTAAATCCAATAAAAACCAACTACATGTGTATATATAATAGTGTAAAAGAAAATTTCATATTGAGATTCGTCAGCCTTCACTTTGAATAATTAAAAACAAATGATGGTGATATTTTGTTCTGTTGTTCCCTTGTACTTGAACTTCATCACATTCAACACTTTATGGTAAAACTTTATGGTAAAATAATCGGCATGATGACGTCATGATTACCTCATACTCCAGCATATTATTGATCTTCTCTTTGTTGAGATTTAATACAAGATACAACTCATTGGTACGGAAAGCTGTGGGCATGACAATCGCACCAGTCGGGTTTGCTATGAAGAAATCCACGGCCACCTTGTTGCCATTGGCGGGTGATATGTGTATATTGGTGATCAGGACGTGTTCTGGTCTACAAACAATCAAAATATAGACATTCATTGGTGCGTTATTAGAATGATCACTTGCCCACTTTTGACATCGTTTTATAACATTTAAACATACTGTTTTCGCGAAATATTGAATTTTCTAGGACAACGTGAGTTGCTTTTAAAACAAAACATATCTTTCAGGGGAATACGTCTGTTTTACAAACAATTATTATTAACAATAAATGTGATTAAATTATATTCATAATTCGATTCGATACTTCCATGCCAAGTTTTAATATTAGTTGTTGATATCTCAAATCTGTTGAGGGTGAACCACGCCACGCCCCTCTGCTGGGTCAAAAACTGTTCACATATTGAGCAATTAATCAATAGCCACACAGCTAGCTATAGGCTGCAGCGCTGAGGCTAAACTCACAACTAACACGCATTGTGTATATTTTCTAGCCAAATTCAGTCCTAAATGCATGCGCCGTACTACCCGTTTACTTTGCCAGCGAACCGGGGTTAAGCATCGGTACAGTAAACATTGATTTTAGGTTACGCCATTATTGACTCTGGATTTATGACTTTTCAGTTTGTAATGTTTGCTCGGGGCATGCAGTATTATTATTAGTGTGAAACAGAGCAGAGGTTATCTTATTGTTGAAACGACATACGTGATGATTGTCAAACGAGACCGGTTCATTATAATTTTTGTTTTCCATTTAGAAATATTATGTGCAATGGACGCCAAATATATAAAATTATCAGTTGATTGGATATCATGATGAACATTTATAGGTTTAAATTGGGTGCAATAAAATAAAATAATACGTGTATTTTCCCCCTCGATTTTTGTCCAGAAAAATAAAAGCCTTTTTAATCACGTGCTCCGTCAAACCTGTGTTCCAAAGTCTGCATCTGTTTCCCGTAGTATCACCGATAGGCTACTCGTAAAACTTACTCGACATTCACTATGACGTATTCGTTTGAGACATTCGCCAAGACATATTTAAGCATCGCTTGTTTCTCTTCGTCGAGCTGTGATAAAAACATAATAATTATTGTTAGTTTGACAAATTTAACAACGGCCAACACACGCACACATACCCTCTCAAAGAAATACTACTATACATCTTTATACCTGAGGTATTTCCGTGAATGGCAACACGATTTGCGCTCCGCCTATCTTCATATATTCTGCACACTGTTGATAAAACAAAACAAAAAAGTAATACTTGTTATCAGGACACTGTTTCTTGAAAAGTACCTTTCCAATCTACCCCTCCCTCGATCCGCATGCTCAAAATACCCTGAAATCGCCCCAGCAACAAAAATTCCTTTCGTAACCTAGCTTTACATTGCATTAACGTTTACCTGCGCAGCAGTGAAGGTATCGATGCAGTCTGGTGCACCTGTATAGAAGTACGAAGAACAACATGCATCAATAGATGAATCCTATATAGAAACACTGATCTAATAGAGGTAGAGTCGCAATTCAAGATTGAACTGCACTT
Source organism: Crossaster papposus (assembly GCA_037893245.1). Classification (NCBI taxonomy): domain Eukaryota; kingdom Metazoa; phylum Echinodermata; class Asteroidea; order Velatida; family Solasteridae; genus Crossaster; species Crossaster papposus. The sequence goes on from JBAIAA010000179.1 coordinate 2,018,455, forward strand.
ATAGTCGCGGTTTGAAATATTATTTTCATAATTCTTAAAATCTAAAACATATTCAAGCGGGGTTGTTTAAAACGGTAACTATTTATACGAGGTTTAAATCGTATCTATAAAACGAGTACTTTTCCTGGCCCCTTGTAAAAGTTACATTGGCGTCGAATATTACGATTAAGCCGTGAATGTGTTTTAGACGATTTCGGTAAATATAAAACCCATAATTTGTAAAAGCTATACATGTAACATAACCTATAATGCAAGATTTTATGCATCTTACCTCGCCTGACCACAAGATCGCTTAATTGCGCGCCTACGTTGCTAGGCTACACACTAATAATTTCACTTATAATTTCACTAACGGGTGTCTCCATAGTCTTATACGTTTACTTGCCAACAAGTGTATCGACGCAAAAAAGCTATGCATACGCAATCCATAAACGGTCACTACGACCAAATGATGAATGTGAATACCAAATAATTATTATGATTCATGTATCACCTTTCCATCTGTTGGTTTAACTGACCCTGCACTAACCAGACATTTAATATTGAGACTTGCTTTCCTAATCTGTGTGTAGAGTCAGTAGGAACTAGGACTGAAACCCAGGGAATAAGGGTCTTTGTTGAAGTTTGAACCCATTCGGTGGCACAAGGTCATGTACGGCATACGCGGCGCACCTAAAACATGTCTGTATGATTTCATTTGTCATGACAATGACTTAGAAAGGTTGTATGTATGGTACACCTACATTAGTAATACAATGTCCTTTGTAATTCATATTACAAAGTGATTTAACAAAGAAATATATCCAAACTGTTTTTATTTTGTTTATCAGGCGTCTTACAATTTTAACAGCTTGCCAAAACGGGAAGCGCCGTATTGTGTATTATGATTTGAATCTGCGATGAGGTACAAAAAGGAGTGGCATATTTAATTTGCACGCACTTCAGCATTTTTTTTCAAAAGGGATTTTGAAATCCCAGGTTGACCCACTTTTCTATAATCGAGATGAAATATGTTTTTAAACCGACACGAGCAACGATTGTTGCCAGCACATACCTTGAATCAAAGTCACAACTCCCAGAAGACTCAAAACAACGAAAACACCGACGTACTTCATTCCGCGCCCTTCAATCACAGTTCTTACAAGCAAGAAATCGAGAAACAAAATATCCAAGAACCTCAAGATAACGGTTACAAAATGTACTGTCGGCCTGCAAATCGTTGCCTGCAGTGATGCTGAGCGGTTGCGCTGTAATTGCGACTTCAATAAAAATGGTAGGTATATGTGCGAGAGCGTAGTACAGCAAGAGACGTATTAATGGTTAAACTTTGACCGCTAGCTTTACTATTTAACTGGCTCGGGTGTCAACCGAGATGGGTTATGTGGTGTTTGCAGGTGGTAAATAAACCCGTGAAAATATCAATGGGAGCGCCTCGAATGAGATTACGGTCTGTGCTTGGTTTCTCAAGCTATTATATTTTCACACGGAACCGACAATTAACAAACTATGGTTTACAGAAAACAATTAACCATTGGAGGTTAAGACGTAGTTAAGAACCGTTTATTGTTAATTATTTTTGGAACTTTAATTACAGCCTGTGTTTATAGACTGGTGTTTTAACCCGTTTCAAATTCAAGCTGTAAACGTAATGCGCATGCGTTGTTTTTGATAACGCGGCTCTTCATTACAGCATTGACATGAATATTAGAAGCAAGGGATTGGCTATATTATAGCAACGACCACAGTTGCCCAGCAACGAATATTGCATCTTTGTAAACTACAGTTTACCATGGCGGTTGTACTAACTCTACTAGATTTCCTCGTTACCTCCGTAACTATAAACATGTTGATTTAATAATGGTTTCTATTTTGTGAGGTATAGGATAGATATGTAGTTTTGTATCCCGGCCACTTTGTTCTTAATGCCACACCTTCCCACTGTCTATTAGGAAATTACTCATAACTCTGTCAACAAATGTCGGATTTATAATTTATTTGGCATTCAGTTACATTTTGTTTACATTTTTTTGAGACACATGTTGCGCAAATTGTCTGCTGTATTTCCTCCAGTTGCTATAAGTACTGAGACCGCAACACCCTCTGTAACTTGAACCAATTTAATGTAGCAATACCGAAACAAATCTTATACGCCACCATAGGGAAAGGAGCTGATAGAACAGCTGATGTCGCGACTGATGTCACTCATAACATGGAGAAATAAGAACAATACAAGAATGTAAATGCTTTAATTGAATAATTAATAGCAAACGTTTGCGTATCGCTATAGCGCCCTCTACAATATAACTTTTAAAAGAACCAAGATGGCCGCGCCCATGGAAGTCATGCTTTCGGCAGATTCTAGTGGGATGTTGTGGAATGTTTGTATATGGGATGTCCATTCTGGAACTACTCTTCAGACATACAAAGGTGGGAGTAGTGGTCCTCGAGGGCTATGTTGTCTTAGTGGTCAGTTCTTGATGTCCGCTGCGATCAGCAAACCAATAATCTATATTTGGACTCTACATAAAAAGGTAGGCACGTGGTTAGTTTAGGCAGCGCAGCACGGACGTATATGTATACGTGACGTGACGTGACATGACATGACTTGATTTGATTTTTGTGCAGCAGGCCTTTTATTAGTAGTAGTACTAGTGTAAATAAAAGTGTAACAGGCTTTACTGGTTAAATTTTATTTATAAAATAACAAAATTACCATCTTTGTTTGGAGTATAAACATGTAAAACAAACTTGACATTTAAATTTAAATATATAAATGATAGATGCCCATTTAATTTGATTATCAATACAAGTAGACCTAAAAATACAAATTCCAATAAACATGATATTAAATTTTAATATCATGTTTATTGGAATTTGTATTTTTAGGTCTACTTGTATTGATAATCAAATTAAATGGGCATCTATCATTTATATATTTAAATTTCTGTAGAATTGAACCCCTCCCCAACAAAAATAAAATAAATAAATATATATATATATCCAATGAAATCGGCATCTATCACAATCCAGAGTGCTTGATACATCTCTGTAGAGATTATATTAATTATGAAATAAATTCAGGATATGGGTTAAAATAAGTTTGGTACAAAAAAGGAGTGTACTGTCTAGATACATGTACTACATTCTTTCCCCAACAAATTATTAATACATACCGATTTGTTTTCTTCTGCAGGAGCAGCAGCAGCAAAGAATTGTCTGTCCTGGAGTTGTATCTTGTCTCGCTGCGTCTCCTGATAACACATTATGTGCAGCAGGAATTGCAGAGAAGATTCATATATGGCAGGTGTGTCTTCATATAAACTACATCAATTAGTCATGCTTCATTTATCATTTTAGGCTCATTAACAGTAAAGTTGTGTCTTGTAGAAGTACATTGTTCATTATTCAATTTCAAAATGCAAATCTTCCAATTCTAATAGTGTTGAAATGCAACTGATGTTCCGTATTGATTGGAAATAATTTTAAAATTAAAATTTTAAATAGGATTAAATTCGAACTTTCTGAACTTTGTACAAATCTTTGCATATTCATATTCATAAATTGCTTGAGTTTACCTATTCATATTTAAATGTTATTTTATCAACCCTCCTTAACATCTAATCATTCTTTACTGGACAGATGTGTAGCGGTGACCAGCTATCTGTCTTGTCCCACCATTACCAGCGAGTCACTTGTCTCTGCTTCACTGATGATGGAAGTCACTTAGTGACTGGAGGAGAGGATAACCTGGTCATGGTGTGGTACACAGCAAGGTAAGCAAACACTCTTGAAACAAGACTAGGCTTGTCTAGGCCAGCTTATTATATTTGTCAGCTTATTAGGACATTATTATATTATATATACTCAGTAACTCAGTCACGCGTCACACACTTTCAAGTACATTGCATTCTACTTTTCAACTTCCTAGTTTGTTTTTATCTCGCTCCGTATTGTGAAGAGTGGGGTGGGGGTTGATGGTGGGGAGGGGTACACTTTTTCCTTCCCATCTGGCTGCTGTATTGTGGTCAGATGTGTTGTCATAATAATACATGTAATATGAATGATGCTTGTGATGCTATATCGTGTGTGGTTTATTTCGTTTCAGCATTGTACAACCAGACTCCAAGATGAAGTCATGTGAACCATTGTTTGTGTGGTCTAAGCATGCTCTGCCCATCACAGATGTTTACTGTGGCGTAGGTGGGGCAAGGTCAAGGGTCATATCTGCATCACATGACCAAACATGCAAGGTGATTGTTTTTAAGACTGGCAACCTGTCTTAAGTGATTTAAAACAGGCATCGGTTTTATGTGCCGAGATTTTATTGGTTGCTGTACATTGCGAAGAATATTCCTAATTAAGTGCCATGAAGTGCCATTGTGAGCATGCTCAGTTCAACTTGACCTCTGACACATGCATCCTGACCCAAATGCTTTTTATGATTTCTGACTGCAATCAAGATGGGGCAGTGGACAGAGTAATAGAGCAATTGTTTAGGTTGGAATTTGTAAATACTGTATTGGGAAATCAAAAACTGTTTTGTTAAAAAAAAAAAAAGGAAAATAATTCCACATGCTCAAGGCAATATTTTCTCTAAAACTTAAGTTTACAACAGGTTTTAATTGTTCACAATTTCTTCGTTTATTTTACACAGTTGTGGGATTTGGCAACAGGCCAACTCATGTGTAACGTCGTGTTTGATTCGCCAGTTTGCTCCGTTGCCATGGATATGGCTGAGTATCACCTCTTTGCCGGATGCTCTGATGGAAATATCTATCAAGTAAATCTTTTTGCTTCGGTGAGTACTGGACTTATTTGGTAATGGACAATAAAACACCTTATTTTCCCTGTTGTATTTGGGATTCAATTTACTAATGACTTACTTGAAATGCTATTAATTTTCTTGGCAGCCAGTGCAGATGGAAAGACACATATCAGGATTAGAAGAAACGGAATCATCCGTCTTCAAAGGTCACAGGTCAGTGTGAGGGTGTAGATTGGACTTTTGTTATCTCCAGACAGTATCAACGAGATCTTTACAAGCTTATTTGCAGCTAATCTTTGCTATGACAAATGAACAGGCACAAGGCTCCACAGTAGGCCTATGTACATGTGTATAAAAATGCAAAGCAGATTTTAGCCAAGGTTAGACTCATAAAAGCATGAACAAAAATTGGTGTACAAATGTTCGCTATGGCAGGATAAATTAATACCCTAAACGTCAGTCGTGATGCAATGAAGACATCGTCCAACCTGGGCTAAGCAGATTCATACTTGGCCCAGTATCACAATGTGGAGGGTGGATGATCCTATGATAACCTGACAATCATACTTCTTATGTAGTAAGCCAGTGACATGCCTATCTGTATCGATGGACGGCACGATATTAGCGTCAGGGAGCCAGGATAACACGGCGTGTATTTGGGATATTAGCAGCAAGCAGAAGATTCGAGCTCTCAATCATAAAGGTGAGTAAGGTTCAAGTTAATAAGTCGGTGACAAGGCTATGACAAGTCAATCTTCAGTCATAAGTTCTAAGTGTAAAATGTCACAGTACAGTTAGATCTTGTAGATTGTCACTTAACCTGAGCCTAGAAGGACTTGATTATCTTGACAATTTGTGTTATGTCTTGTTATTTTAAATGCTAAATGATTAGAATTTACAGGTCGCCAATCTGTCTCAATAAATGCTCTCATTAAGTATTTTTGTTGACTACAGGTTCGGTAACCAATGTAGTATTCATCCCAACTCCAGCCAGCTTGATCGATAGTCGGAGTAAACCAACAATTCCATTGCAGTCATTCAAACGCCATCTGATGTCTGCAGAATCAGATGAAGATGAGAATACAGGGGGAGAGATTGCAGTCAGGGTACCAGACCAGGTAAGTATATGACTTTGTTGAGGTGACTTTTGTCTGTTGCTATGAATGTTCACTGTGGCATATGAATGGGTGAAACCGTAACCTATGAAATCAGTAGAGTCTGTCACAAATAATCTTATGTCAACTTAAGCTAATCACATGAATGGTTACCAAGGCTGTTGCTTGTGATTGACTTGTGAATTTATTTGTGATTGACTAGATTATACAACTCGGGCTCAAGCTTAATTAATTTCTTTTGTCAACTGAAACAGGAATCAATTGTTGAAGAGGACAGGACCAGGGAATGTCAACTCATCCAGGAAGCAGTGAATCTTCAGGTGATATAAAGCGAACAGTTGTCAAGTATTAGCATCTTGCACATTATATACAGAGTGAACTATTGTGTGGTGATCTATTCGGTTCACTATGCTTTGTCCAAACCACCCTACTAGATATTATCTGTACCACTCAAGTGATTGATTCATTAGTCAATAAGTAGTACACTCTAGTTCTGACGCTGACGCATAAATATTCTTAATTTGTCACATTTGATTCGTCAAAAAACTGTTATTATATGTTATTTTTGTATTCTTTAAAGCAGAGAAGTGGGACAAATATTAAATCCAGCGAACCCTCGCGTCAGCAACTTGAGCAGGAACTGGAGAAATTGACACAAACCAACCGGCTTCTCTTCAAAACTGCAGCCGGACTGGCCCGTAGGTAGTCAAATGCTTGGGGAATCTGCTGCAGCAGAACTGGCCAGTAGGTAGTCAACTGCTTGGAGAATCTGCTGCAGCAGAACTGGCCAGTAGGTAGTCAACTGCTTGGTGAATCTGCTGCAGCAGAACTGGCCAGTAGGTAGTCAACTGCTTGGTGAATCTGCTGCAGCAGGGCTAGAACTGGCCAGTAGGTAGTCAACTGCTTGGTGAGTCTGCTGCAGCAGAACTGGCCAGTAGATAGTCAACTGCTTGCAGAATCTGCTGCAGCAAAACTGGCCAGTAGGTAGTCAACTGCTTGGTGAATCTGCTGCAGCAGAACTGGCCAGTAGATAGTCAACTGCTTGGCGAGTCTGCTGCAGCAGAACTGGCCAGTAGGTAGTCAACTGCTTGGTGAATCTGCTGCAGCAGAACTGGCCAGTAGGTAGTCAACTGCTTGGTGAATCTGCTGCAGCAGGGCTAGAACTGGCCAGTAGATAGTCAACTGCTTGGTGAGTCTGCTGCAGCAGAACTGGCCAGTAGGTAGTCAACTGCTTGGAGAATCTGCTTCATCATGGTTTTCTTGTTAAGGCAATTTTTGCAAAAAAAATGTATCACTCAAAGAATCTCCAAAATGCTGCCCCAAACTTCTTGTGGAAATGTTTTAATCTACTTGCTTTTTTCAGTGAAAAATAAAATAAAGGGGTATTCTTATACAAATGCGAATGGAATCAAAACATGACAGTTTTATATCTTTATTTACAGTAAAATACTTTATTGGTTGTTCTGTGTATACAGTTCCATTGTATTACTGCAAGAAAAATGAATAAAATCATCGGCCAATTCAGCTTATACAAATTATATTATATTAAACAAGGAGCTGAATTTATAGGTAAACATTAAATTAGTTGCCCCCAACGTTTCCCATTGATTATATCGTCAAGATATTAATTAATTAAATAAATATCCTTTGTGACTACTGTGTGGTCTATATGCTGTTTCTATTTACATTACAGGTTCTCTTATTAAAATCTTGAGCAGATATTTATATATGGCTAATCATATCAAGCCTTGTAAGGAATGCCAACATAATTTAATTTAACAGAAGAAAGAGTTAAACATTATTCAGAAAATGTTTGCTTGAACAGAAGGGTTATTCAAAAAGCATTAATGCTTATTCATGGTGATTGCTAAAAAGAACTACAGGCAAACAATGGAACATGCATGCAATTCATTCACGCAATGGAGCATTCATGCAATCGTTATTTGGTTTAGAAATGCATCGGAATAACTGTGCAGTCTCTACAAGAAGTTGTCCACATAAGCTTGCTGACTGACAAGGATACGAATGACCACCCAAAATGTGCCATTTGATCCATTATAAACAAAGTGTAGTTCTGCTAATTCTAAGAACATGTATTTGTGGATTATTAGTATAATTTATTTTAATAATGCAGTTTGACAATTGTGATGAAGCTGGGTTTGAAAAATAGCCCTAGTATCTGATGAACAAACATCCCTTAACCCCAACAGTCCTCCCAAATCCATATGATTTTGCACACACACTAGGGTTAATGTGGTATATAATTACAAAAAGTCATCCCAGCATGTTATGTTCATAGCACAAATAGATTTTCACAGAGCAGATAAAACAGTGACAGACAAATTGGTCCACTATACATGTACACGTTATTGTGGTTTGGATTTTAGTGCATTTACATGTACTGGCCAGTAACTAGATTTGTTGTTAATTCCAAATTTGAAGTATTATAATCCATCATTGGTGCCTAATAAATTGTGATGTTAAGTTTCCACATATACTGTACACCATATCCTAAACACATCCATGCTTTCTGTCATTAAAGAGATTTTTGTTTCTGAAACCAAACAAGAATTTACAAAATACCATCATTATTACTGGGACTTTTTTGAAGAGGTGTGAACTTTCCTTTTGTGGTACATTAAGTGGTACATTTGTTTACTTGCATATAATTAAGAATGACGGCGTAAAACAAAACCCCAAAACTGGCATCAACGATTCGATAACTATACATGTAAACACCATCTAGTTTCTTATTCGTCACACACTTTAATAAAAACAGTTCTGCGGATGCACTGCATTTCTGTTACTTTCATTGTTTTTTCTTTCTGTAACGAGCGTGTTCAAAAATGAATTGTTTTACAGCAAGATAAATAAGTTGGACCACTGGGGATGTAAATGTTGCTTTGAACTTTCCCCAAGTAAAATCATGCTGAAATGTTGATATCATTTCAGGGAAAATTTCTCCACATTTTAAAATGAAACCGTTTATATCAAATAATAAATAACTGGCAAATACAAGGGCAAGTAATTAAACGCAGTGAAATTCTAATTAGGAATCATTACATTATAGGGGTTATTTATGAAATAGTCCTCTTCCCTGCGAGTCTAGGTAAAGAAAAGAAAACGCACATCGTGCATTATAAGTTGGAAGAATACAGTACACTGGACGGCAATGGGATAACTGTAATGCAGGGGGGTGGGGGTTCACGTTCTTCAGTGCCCCCTTCTCTGCCTTTCACCTCCATGGCCTGGGTTCGAATCCTGCCCTGTGGATTGAGTTTTCCTCCATCCTCTAAAATTTATAAATTGTCTTCATTGGGCATAGAGCCACAGTGCCTGGGGCTCTTTTGAGGAATCCTTGGTTTTATTACCACAATTCATTCATACAAATAATAAATATTCCCTTTAATTATAAATGCAAGGCCCCTTCAGTACATACTGATTGTGTAATAACAAGACGTTAAGCAGTGGACAGCCTCTGGTGCACAAAGTCTATTTAAATATAACTATTTACTGGGTTGCTTATTGGTGATAAATATATTACAATAAAGGTAGGATACACCATTTGCAGATCTCGAAAAATTTTACTACCAAATTATTCAGAAATATCTTACTCATTTGAAAGTAAATAATGATTGTAGGCATCCAGCAAAATGATTGCGCTAGATATCCTGTAATTCTAAAAAATTGAATTTTATAAATATATATTTACGATCACCGGATGGCGATCGCTAAAATAACAAGAACAAAACAACACGCCGGTATTCTTGCTTTTCCAGGCATCCACGATTGTAAAACATCCACGATTGAACAATACAACCCCCCAAATCCACCCATTATTGATAATTCAAGCAATTACCCATGGTGTATCCAACCTTTAAAGCAATTGTAAATTTTTACAAATAAAACTATGCCTTCAAAAAGAAATGCGCACATACCGATTTTAAATTAAAGCAGTGTCTGAACATTGCTACACTTTATTTCTGATAATAAATAGCTGCAATATTTACAGTTTTCTTTTACCTCTGAGTATTTTTTTCTATGTAAAATCTGACAGGCTATGTCTATGATAGTCTGTGACAGTCTGTGACACACTTTGACAGCATGTGACAGCCCTTGCATTTTGGGGGTCATATTTATCAACATCGTTTTCAGATATTTTGGCGGGACTGTATGTAACGCGCTGCATTGGAATTTTAAGAAGAAAAAAAAAAGATAAAGAAATACAAATAAAGAATTTGGTTAGAATATCTGTTTGCACATGATGTTTTTTAAAAACTATTGGCACTATGTAGGATGTAGTTGCTAGCGTGTTTCATATGTTGATAGGAGCGCGGCATCCACTGGTTCCATACATGACGGACATGTAAAGGACCTCATCAGCCAATCGTCGATGCATTTAACATGATACGTGTGCATGCAGGGCAGGTAACGTAACGCATCACCTATCTGGAAATCTAGCATACAAATTACACACCTGCAGAAAAAAAATACAAAAAACAAGTGTTCAATTTACTGAAAATACCTGATCGAAGGGCAAATGTGCAAATTAACATGCACGGGAAGGTTAACTTAAGAACAAGTATAAGTTGAACAATTCTAAATGCTTGGAATTTGGTACAATGATATCCCAAGAAAACAAATATGACACATTGGCATTTTACGAACTAAAATATATATAATTAAAGCCAACCATCCCATTTATGGTTTATCCCTTTGTAGTTGTGAATTGTCTTGTGACTTGCATACAATAAAACATCTCTATCTACATGTAGTTTGTGAGGAATCATGAGTCTGTGATGATTTATGAGTCTGTGATGATTCATGATTAGTCTGTGATGATTTACGAGTCTGTGATGATTTATGAGAGTACTTACTCCCTAGCCTTTTTGGTTCCGTCATATTCTCCCGTCGGTAGGTGCTGTATAAGACCTATCCTCTGGGCTATTTTAACCTGTTCTTCCTCGGTGAGCTGACTGACGGTCCTTCGTTGGTTGGGACTCAGATGATAAACTGGTGCAGCTTCCTGTTGAACAAAAATATTATAATCTGTTTCAAGGAATTAACATTAGCCATTGGGTTAAAACACTGCACTGCAAAATGGTGACTATTTTAAAAGTGGAATTGTTTAGAAATTCAATTCTTTCGCATTCTATTACTAAGTACATTTAGTACAAATTGTCAGACAGTTTGACTGAAATATTTTCAAAATTTTAAATTTTAAATAAAAAAATTCTACAGATATTTCTAAAAATATTGACTGAAATATTTTCAAAATTTTAAATTTTAAATAAAAAAATTCTACAGATATTTCTGCAAGAAAATTGTTTTGCTACACATAGTGACTGTATTTTAAATATTGTAAATTTCAATTCAATTTAATAGCAACGTATAGCGATGTTTATTTTTGAACCTTTCACAAGAAAGTGAAGAATCTGAAAGTAACACTTTCACTTCAGCAGCTGATGATGCCTTGGTCATTTTCAGTGTGACAAAAACTAATCAAATAAGGAAACAGTACTCAGTAGGCTTATTATTCATTTCCTTATTTTCTTCAGTTCTAATAATGACAGTAACAACAGTAGTTTACACAAAGGGGCACACATAAGGTTTCATTTGCAGACAAAGAAGCAGCTGCTTTTATCAGTCATCAAGGCCAACTTGTTTACATAAATATTTGGATGCGGTTCAAAGGACAAAGTTTATTTGAAAAAATTAAAACAAAGAATGGCCGATGAGAGATGAGTACAATCTAATGACATTAATAAAATCAATAACAACTGAAATATCATCTGAATATAACACTATTTTCTAACATCGAATGTAACAACTAATATACAAAATCCCTCATACAGAAAACACAATGTCTAAACAAAAACAATTGTTCCTTTGTTTCACCTCAGATGATGTTGCCAACTTGATTTTCCTACCTGATACGGCGGTGGCGGGCCTAATCTCTCTCGGTCGGGTTCTTCGTGAAGCAGCGAAAGATCGTCAGCTGCGTGTCCTGTCAGACAATTCCCCATTTCTCTGGCTTTTTAGGGAAACTAACCCAACCAAAAATTTCCCTTGTTCGTAGACATAATCCTCTACAAAACAAAAGACATAATTCGCCAGTCACTGGTTTTTACAGCATTATAAAATGGCGTTGAACATTATTGTGTGGTCGATCTCGCGCACCATAACATTAGACTGAGTACAACTTTCATAGAGGGTCGTCCGCGCTAAAAAATAATCCACTAAATATTTCAGTTTCTCAAAGCCCACACATTGTAACAAAAAAATACCTAAAGTGTAAACAATTTTACATCAATTTCATCTTTTTGGAGAAAATAAATCAGTTATGGAAACAAATTATAATATTTTTGGACAATAGAACAAAGTGTTATTCATACGCGGTGCAATCCCGTCTAGTCACGATGACGTCATTTCATCTTGTAAACACTGACCTGGCTAGACTGATAACCGAACGAGGGCGCTATGTTACCTTCACATGCGCTTTAATGAGGCGTGGTTTTATTGGAGGGGGGGGGGGGGGGGGGCGCTTCGTTTTCTCTTTGTTGCCTTTGCGCCGAATCATCGCTTTTCCAACAAAGTCTTCGTTTTTTCCTACGTTTTGTTCATTTAAATGCCATTGTTCATTTAGTGTCATTGCAATGAACCCCGCCAAAAAGTGTTTAAGCCCCAACCCTGTAAAATCGTTAGTATACACACAAACACCCAAACTAGTCTTAAGTTAAATGTTAATTAACAACATATTTGTAGATCATAAATTATGACAATGCACAATTCTTTGTACCGTACTAATATCTGACTCATTCGTAAGCGACAGCGTTGAACTTCGATCGTTCACAACCTGCTCCACTAAATCGAGCATATTCAGCGAACTGCAAACAATCTTAAGCCGTTCAAATTTAACCTCGATATTAAATGCCCAGAGTACTTTATTTCAAGTGGTGAACTTTCAAGAATAGTAACTGTAGAATTAGTCTTGGTACGATGACCAACAATGGGCATTTTGCCTTTATCCCAAACAATAGCTGCTCGTTATGTAAATAATGATGGATCGGGTGTTGTAAATACCAACTGATTATATAGCTGAACTACTCTAACATGAAGGATATTGAGTATACATGTATATGCCGGTTTCCAACCTTTAAATTTGCGATTTGATTACTCTCATTAAGTTATAGAAATAGTAAATAGATAATAATTGTCATCAAGCTAAAAAGAGGAAGACGATTTAGTTATTAATCCCTATAATGCATAGAGACACCCAAAACAAACACTACGAAATGAAATAAAATGTTATGACGCACTTAATAACCAAATTGACACATAACGTAAGCATTTCACGTGAGCATTCCGTTAGGCGACAAATATAATATACCTACATGTACATGTACATGCTAGTACATGAACTAATATTTTCTTTTCTGAAGCCAATTCAAAATGAGATGTGTTTGTTGAATGCATGGCTGGTGTGTTTAGGTCAGATCACCATACACTGGCAAAGTTTAGCGGGAGTTGAGTTATTTTTGTACTTCGTATCCAAGTGGTTTATCTAAAGCTTGAACTTTACTCCATGAACTGTCAACAGAGTAAAGCTTGATCCATTGTATGTTCACAGACGACTGGTTGGGAAGTTGGTAAGTAGCTTAACGCTGGCTAGTGTACGCCACAGTAGACTGTCAGGATTGGTATTAATTGAGACCTATTCTCAACTGAACAAGTTTTAGGAATGGGAAGTTGCTGATGAGTTGCCATGGTGAAAAGTCATTCTACAGTTCCGTCTTATTTGTTTTTATTTGATTACTGATCGCCGCTTTATCGAGTTAATTGAAAGAAGGCCCTGAACATTTTCGTTTTGGAGTTCGGTGAGAGTTGAATTTAAGCAAAATGGAAATCAATGATAAGGAGTACATCGATGAACTTTTACGCGGAATGGAGAGCAAGGTTGGCGCCACTATCCCTTCGTGCTTGTCACAGCCAATCTTGGCTGGATGGTCGTTATCAAACACGCTGGGTCAGAACGAACTTGAAGCAAGTACGCCGATAAAATCCACCGGACTACGGTCAGAGAACGACGTCTTGAATTCTGGTGATAAGAGTCCGAGTAAGAGAGACGACACCGAGGCTTCGGTATCTGCTTTTCAGAATGTATCCCCCGTCCAGCGACTCACTGGCAAACGCCAACAACTGGACGATAACTGCCGCAAACTCAGAAGTGACATGGTATGAGCTTGGAACCACATTTTACACTCTTTTTGTATTTAAATACTATTGTCTTCGTGGCTTGACAGACAATTACTAAAATATACGTCAAGTTAATGTCTTCACTTCACAACCAATTTTGAATGTTTTTTTAAATTAAAAACAAGTATTTTGGGTGTTTTCTTTTTTCAAGATTAAAGTTGAGAATGGCTCTGATACTGGTAGCATTGGTCACAACTTAGTTTTCTTGTTGATAAGTGGTTGGATTATTTTATTATTTCCCCCAGAATGAATTGCGAGCCATGGACGTCAGCTTGATGAAACATTTTCTGATAATCTACGATGCTGTGGAGGAGCTTCGCTGGATGATGGAATCTTACGACATCAGTGATTCCTGTGAATCTCTCAGCTCATCTGTCTACGAATCCATCGAGCAGATCCACGAGAAATGGATGACAGAGCGCCGGCAGTGGCAAAGCACGTCCAGTCGAGATCTGTCTACAACGAGTTGGAAGGATGACTCCAGATTCAACATACATCACGTGGGAAGGTTAAACAGCACAGGGAGTCGAAGACAAGATAGAAGATACCCCAAGTATCATGGTTTGAGTTTACAGAATACCAGCTGGCAATCACCTCAGAAAGATATAAATCGAAGCCTTCCACAATTCAGTTCTGGGAGTAACTTCGAGAGACAGCGTCGCTCCAGCGTCGACCATCTTCCCATTATAACCAAGGAACCAGAATCTCCAGATTCGTCGCCAAGGGAAACGAGAACACGAAGGAGCTCGTCGGGAGTATTGGAGTTAGACATAGGCGGGGTTGAAGTTAATACGGATAGCGGAGACCAGGAGAAAGCAGCAACTGCTGATTCTAAGAACACTCAAGTCAAAAAGAAATTCCTGTTTCATTCTCAAAGTTCTCCTGCGTTTGATTCGCAGTTACAGTGGGTTGAAGTCACAGATACGGCTATCATATGAATACCGAATATGAATACCGAAATAGGAAGATCTCGGGAGGGAAAAAGTTTGTTTCGAAACCCAAGTAGGGCCTACAGAAAAAATAGACTTTATACATAAAACAGACAGGCCAAGACATACATTTTGTTTGCAAATTATATGGGGGGATACCAATGCTCTCCAAATGTATTGTATTTGGGGGAAATTTGTCTTTAAATTTGTTCTTATCATGACTTCTCCTGCAAACTCCGAAATGTTCTGGGAAAACTCCTCAGCCACAGCTACACAGCCACGCTGCTAAAGAACTATTATTAGAAATAACACACTAGTTTCATCTTACTTTTGTAAGCTAGCCTACGCTTCTTTCTTTTTTTTCTTGCATATTTTGTAGCAATTTTTTTGAACGAATTTTAGAGGAATTTGATTACTTGTTTGCATTTGTAGGCTTTAATAAAGTAATTTTAAGTTAAACATTACCATCAAGACGCGCTCTTATTCAGAAAGTAATGAATGCTAGGTCGCAATTTACGGTGTAGTGTTGTAATTATCATTTTCGGGGTGCCACACCCAAAAGGCACCTACTTATGTATTTCTGTATTCAGAATTTTTCAATAAATGAGATAACCACGACGTAGGCCCTCCTGTGACAGTTACATTTGACCTTATTATTTTGTTTAAAACAACCTTGAGCTGAGCTATAAATTAATTCAAGCAAATTTATTGGCACTCGCGGTGTGCACAGACATTCCAGCTTTAAATTGGGCCCTAATGTGCTCTATTTTGCAATGGAGCGGACTCAGGAATCATTTGTTTAGATGGATAATTATAAGCGTATATCTACATACTGCTTGGGTAAGGATATTTAAATGAGAATTTCTCAAGAGTCATCGTGACCACCCCCCCCCCCCCCCCCCCCCGCCCCCGCTCCCCCCCCCCCCCCCCACCCCACCAAAAAAGAAGAAAATAACAACCCAAAACCAAATAAAAACACTACATTACATGGTGCATTGTTGTGCACTAGGGCCGTTTTTTAATCCCCAGGTTCGTCTCTTTTTGCTTCGTTCATGCTGTTTTGAATAATTGAGCCGTAAGCAGTAAGCTGGGATTTAGAAAACGGCCCAGAATTAAGCTTCAAAAATTAATCGCTATAGCGCCCTCACGTGACGCTAAGTATAGTCTGGGTTCCAATCTTATAAATATTGTTATCCAGCATAACATGCAATGAACGTCTGTGGCCAGACGGTACATTCCACATTGGAATACGTACTGTTGACTGTGCCACTGTCACTCGGACTGTCGTTACTGGTTACGGACGCTTTCTTTCATAAAGTCCATCGTTTTCGTCATCACATTCTTTGTCTGGTTTATAAAAGACTTATAAATTATATAGACAGTTTCAAGACTTCTTATACTTAAATCAGAAAATCTGGAGAGTCATGTAAGTAAAAAATAACAATTTTATTTTTAGGCCTAAAATTAAATTAAAATTGTGTACACATTTAATTGGAGAGGTGGGGGGGGGGGGGGGGGGGGGGGGGGGCGACTTTGTGGATATTTGGCTGGAACCAATTTCTTTTCCTGATACATTGTCCCGGAGAATAACAAATATAAAAAGATCTAAAGTCCGAAATTGAATTTGATCGGATTTCCTGTCTTGTTTGTGATGATGAAGGCTAAGTTAGACCAGACAAAACTTGTTAGGCCCTATTTACAACATTTAACGAGGCTGCCTAAGTTAACTGCCAAGTCAACTGCTAAAGTCAACTGTTTCTTTTCCTTGTTGAATGAATTCAGGAATCGGCCACCATCTGGAGCGGGAAGACGTCCAAGTAGCTCAATGAGGCAAGGAGCGCCAGCAACAGCCATGAGAATGCCTCAAGGAACAGGGGTCAGCATTTCTTATTCATTTTTTATTTAACAAATTATTAAATATTAGGCATAGAAAACTGCTTGATTCATACTATCATAGGCCTGAAACATCATATATCCCGGCGGTCCTTTTTTCAAATTTTGTTGGATATACGTTGTTCGGACTTTCAGAGCCCTCTAAACTAAGTTTTCTTGTGTTGGACACCCTACTGCGTGTATTTTTGTACAGATTTGTTATTTAAATTTGATCTAAAAATGTCTTTTTGTAGGCTCCTGGAACGGCAAGACCTGGTACAAGGGGCGGAGTCCCAGGAGGAGTAGGAGGTAAAATTTCAGTTTTTATATTCCAACTTGTGTCAAATCTGTCTGCAGGATACAAATCACATAGGTACAGACATAAATTGAAGCAACATGTTACAAGCAGAGACCTAAACCTCTTAAGAATTGAACTCTTGTTGCATAATGGCAAATATTCCAATTGCAAATCTCACAATTCCAGATTCAAATGTATTTTAATCTTAATCACAGTTCTTGATGCCAAGCTGAGCGTTACAGATCGACCAACTACACAGCAAGGCTTAGGGGGAATGAGAACGGGCAAAAAAGGTGAGCTGACCTCTTGAAAATAAAATTGAAAAAAAAAAATTGTACAAGTTTTACAAAACTTTCAAAGACTGGTCATGGTGTGGAGCATTGAATTTGTGGTTTGCAGGTCATTCTGCCCTTAGTGCAGGTCTCGGGTTCGAATCCAACAGGGGTAATTATGAATTATTGGCACCTTGATAATCTGTTGACATTGTGCGATATAAATCACTACTATTTATTATTATTATTATTATTATTATTATTATTATTACTGTTGTGTAAACTTTGGATTGCCCACTTTGCAGGACCACAGCGTGTTGTTATGGACAAATCCTTCTTTCTTGGGACGTTACGCACAAAATTGAATGAGCTTCAAACAGAGAACAATTCCCTTCAGAGAAACATTGATCAGGCAAATGAAGAAAACAACAGCTACTTGTCGTACGAGAAACGGTGAGATAACGAGAGATTTAAGATAAGAATGTCCACAAACTACCTTAGCAAACTACCTGTTCATCACTAAGATCCTTTATACATACTAACTGCCCTTGCCAACAGATACATTCTAAGATTTGTTACTTTTTATGTTTAAGTTTCTGTTGTTATTTTCTGTAACAGGGCAGAGAGTCTTGCGAGTGAAGTCAAAGAACTTCAAGGCCAACTTGGTGATTATAACACGGTGAGTGAAGAAAATGGCCTCAAAATTGTTTTCAACAATTTCAACATGATTTCGTATTGCAGTGTTTTATGTTCTTTGATATTTTAATGCATTTGAATTGCATTTGTAACTCTTTGTGTTTCTGTTGTGATATTCCCTGGTAGTTGGTGGATAAGCTAAACACAGACACAGCTATGGAAGAAGTCTTAGAAGATCACAATCAGGTGAGTTAGTCTGAGAAGATCCCAACCAAGAAAGTTAATATTGACTTGAACTATTGTGGGTTTTGTGCTGCGATAGGATTTCTTTATGGTGGCTCTTCTGCCGCCTGAACACATAATCATGCCGTCCACACGCGGCACTGTTAGAGTCAGTGTTGAACAATAAAGTTTGACAAAACTTCGCTAAAACATTCGGATAAGAGGAGGAAATTAACTAAGTCTGGAGTACCTCTTATTAACCCTAACTCCCTACACAACAAAGGAAGTTGGAGGATTTTGAAGGAATTGTATTGTTTAATAACAATGGTGAGGGAGTTAGGGTTAACGAGAATTGACTGTACAATAGTCAGTTATTCTTAGTCTATCGTTGTCTGAAAACCTACCTCTGCAACACAGAGAAGATACTCTAACACATCACTGATTTAAATCGCATATTGTTTTGTTTCATCACAGCTTAAAGTTCAAAATGATATTGAGGCTAAGAACATTGATAAGATCTTCACACACAGACAAGAGTAAGTCGTTTCTTATATTTATTTTCTTAGTTTCTTGACTTCCATTTACTCTTTTGAAATACGTATAATGCCAATACGGCATTCGTACAGTGATTCTATAAATTGCCACTGAACACAAATGAACAAGAAATCCAAAACACCTGGACCTAAACTCTTTTATTTAGTTTGCACATCCAACTATTTGAAGTAAAACATCTGTACCTGGGTACCTATAAAAGATTTTAAAAGTAATGAGTTTCTAGTTCATGTTTGATATTCATCTTGTGACAGGATTGAGCAGAATATTCACAGTGTTGAGCAGGAGATACAACAGTGTCGTAGAATGGCAGACACACTGGTCGATGATATGGTAGGTGTTTTATCCCTTCCACACCCTACAATTTATTTATAAATAAATAATATTTTTAAAATAATGTCGCAAAATTTCATTTTTTGGGAGATTATGCTGAAAACTAGCTTTCAAATGGTATGCAGCAATGCTGGGGTCAAATTAAATTTAGATTCTCAAAGAAATCATGTACATGTATTTTTCTTTGTTAACAGCATCTATAAACAGTCTGTTAGTTTCTCCGTTAGTCCCTCTTTATCTATGCTGAGATCTCTCTCTGTATCTTATGCTTATTTGTGTTCCATATAATATTATGAGTTAGTTTATCTTTGTTTGATTCAGTTAATTCCAACATCTGTGTACATGATTGCGTGTCTATTTTGTAAAATGTTACCAACCTAACTATTCTTGGATGATTATCTTTACAGAATCCTCAGATGCGACAAAAGTATTCGTTACTGAAACAGACCAACGAGTCTTTGGCACGGCAACTGGAAGCTAGACAGCAAGAATTAGACTCACTTAACACAAAGAAAGAAAACTTGGAAGATGTAAGTATCTATACAGAACTAGACATTATGTCAACAAACTATGTCAACAAATTAAACACGTTTTTTGTCTCATCTTTGAAGTGTAATCATGATAATATTTGAACCCAAACATAATTTGATCTGTGGTTACTTTTCTCTAGGAGCTATCCCACTCCCAAGTTAAGCAGGAGGCGGTTAGGCTCTATGAACAACTCCATGAACTAGAAGAGAAGAAATCTCAGCTAATCGCTGAAGATCAGTCGCGAGGAACACCGACGGAAGAACGAGAACGGCTGCTGAAACAAGTCAAAGAAGACAACCAAGAAATAGCCAGCATGGATAGACAGTATGTACACATATTCAAAATAGGCAGGAAGTATTTATGGAGTTGATTGTGTGTATATATGTATTGAGTTGACAGAGACATAGACAGAAAGAATTGATTTCATCCGTGTTTATATATTTCATTATTTATTATTTTGTGACAGAATTCAGGAGTACAGAGATCAGACCACCATTTTACAAGACGAGATTCGACAACTGGACTTGGATCTGGAAGAACATCAAGGTAAACAATTCAGAACTCTTATCTGCTGACTCCTGCAGACTCCCTCAAACTGTTGGTAGGATGCAATTTAAGATTATATTTCATATTTGTATCTTGTGTGTATTTTGAGAAACAGGTGAGAAGAACATTAAATACAAGGAGCTGAAGAAGAGAGAGGAAACGATGACAGGTGGGTTATGTTGAAGAGAAACCCATGTTAGCTTCTCTTAAAGGCTGATTCATACTCGACACGAAAGCGAATATGAACGCAGAGCTATTTTTCACGCAGCAATTTCGTAAAAGCCGGACCAATATTAACTCTGGCGAATTTCGCCAATTTGCATCGCTTTCGCACAAAATATGAACTGGCACTGAGACTGGTTAACAAAGGGTTATTAATTAATTACAGCAATTTAGTTTACTAATAAGTTAGCATTAAGCCAATAAAGCAATCTGCACTTACAAAAGTCGTAACTGGTTAGATGTTTTGAAATTAAAAAATGGTTTGACTGTTGGTAGTGGCCCGCAGGCTGTAAAAATGACACTCGGTCTATAACATTGATGCACTGTTGTTTTGGTTCAGATATGTTTTTGGGAAACTTGAATAATAATGTTAAGGTGATAGTTCTTTGTTTAAGAATACTTAAATTTTGTTTTTCAGAATTTCTGGACAGCTATGAAGAAACTAAATTCCAGGAATTGGTGAGTAGCAGAAATTGTTTGGGGAAAAATATATTTTGGAAGAATTAACACCTTGGCTTAATATCTTAGATCAACACCTTGGTTCATGCCAAGTGCTATATCTACTTTTTTTCTTGATTGACAGGAACACAAGGCGAATCTTGAAGAGAACATTGTTGTCATCTTGTCACACACAAGCAGGGTGAGTATACCAAAACTTGTCATCACCTGCTCTCTTGCGATACAAACTTTGATGTTAACATTTCCTGTTAGCTGTATCTTGATATCCAATATTGTTATAATATAACAATATTATTGTGGGCTTGGATTTTGTGATTTCATTGGTCTAGACATTTGTACTATTATTTTTAATGCAGAATTTAGGTCGTACAAAGCACATGCCTAATCCGCAAGAGTTGGCACGTATGCAGGATGACCTGAGCTTTAAACAGACGGAGATGCATAAATCTGAGGCTACAGCGTCCTCTCTGGGCGGAGGTAACGGAGAAATTGAATCCATCAATTACAGTTACAAAAAAAACAGGTGTTCTTCCAAAGCACGCAGGCACTGTAGCTCATCAAGCCCGAATAAACACGGATGGAGACGACACTGACTAAATAAAAAATGTTCAGTAAATCATGGATGGATATTCCACTAAAAACCCATGTAATTACTGTAGTTCTTGACTCGTAATCCAATGCACACAACAGTCCAGACTGTATTCAAACCCTGGTCACAGAGGTGGAAAGTGAATAAAGCAGTATTGCACCAACCTTACTGCCCAAAGTCCAGACTGGATTCGAACCCTGGTCACAGAGGTGGAAAGTGAATAAAGCACTATTGCACCAACCTTACTGCCCAAAGTCCAGACTGGATTCAAACCCTGGTCATAGAGGTGGAAAGTGAATAAAGCACTATTGCACCAACCTTACTGCCCAAAGTCCAGACTGGATTCAAACCCTGGTCACAGAGGTGGAAAGTGAATAAAGCACTATTGCACCAACCTTACTGCCCAAAGTCCAGACTGGATTCGAACCCTGGTCACAGAGGTGGAAAGTGAATAAAGCACTATTGCACCAACCTTACTGCCCAAAGTCCAGACTGGATTCGAACCCTGGTCACAGAGGTGGAAAGTGAATAAAGCACTATTGCACCAACCTTACTGCCCAAAGTTGAAAACAGCGCGTTTATACAACAATAGGAGAAGGTCTTCTCAGTGCAATGTTCCATGCATATCTTAGATAGTCTGCTACACCGTGTAAGATTCATGTTCTGTTTTTGTTTTTGTCCAGACTGTATTCAAACCCTGGTCACAGAGGTGGAAAGTGAATAAAGCAGTATTGCACCAACCTTACTGCCCAAAGTCCAGACTGGATTCGAACCCTGGTCACAGAGGTGGAAAGTGAATAAAGCACTATTGCACCAACCTTACTGCCCAAAGTCCAGACTGGATTCAAACCCTGGTCATAGAGGTGGAAAGTGAATAAAGCACTATTGCACCAACCTTACTGCCCAAAGTCCAGACTGGATTCAAACCCTGGTCACAGAGGTGGAAAGTGAATAAAGCACTATTGCACCAACCTTACTGCCCAAAGTCCAGACTGGATTCGAACCCTGGTCACAGAGGTGGAAAGTGAATAAAGCACTATTGCACCAACCTTACTGCCCAAAGTCCAGACTGGATTCGAACCCTGGTCACAGAGGTGGAAAGTGAATAAAGCACTATTGCACCAACCTTACTGCCCAAAGTCCAGACTGGATTCGAACCCTGGTCACAGAGGTGGAAAGTGAATAAAGCACTATTGCACCAACCTTACTGCCCAAAGTTGAAAACAGCGCGTTTATACAACAATAGGAGAAGGTCTTCTCAGTGCAATGTTCCATGCATATCTTAGATAGTCTGCTACACCGTGTAAGATTCATGTTCTGTTTTTGTTTTTGTTAGAGAGTACTCGTCTTCAGATGGATCTTCAAAAGGTTGAGCAGTTAGAATCTAAGATCACAACTGAGTTGGAAACCTTGAAAGCTAAGATTGGCACAATGAATGAAGAATTGGAAGTTTACTCGGATCTGAACAAACTACGAGGCGAATCAGACAAAAGAAAACAGGTAGATGTTTGCAAAATTTGCAGATTGAAAATTATGTAAAACTTTAAAAGACCACATATTTATGGTTTTCAAAACCTGTTACATGACAAGTAACATTTGATTTCCCTTACACTGAATTGTTTCTCTTCTTCTAACAGAATTTACAAGGGGAAAAGGTAACACTTACTACCAGAAGAGACACTTTTAAGAAAGGTAAGACTGCAAATAGCCCCCTCTATGAATCACGCATGTAGCCCATTATACATTGTTTGGTTCTGTATTTTGCAAATCTCCTATCCACCTGATGAATAATTAACAAGTTTGTAGTCTAATTAGTGTCTGAATTTTAAATGTTTGACACATTTTGCACAAGAGTCAATTTCATTCTGTTCTTTTTAAGCACATGTAATCTTGTGTAATATTCTTTTCCGTTGACATGTTTTTTGTTTGTGATTTTTCTGCAACTCACAGCTGTGCAGGAGCTTTCTTCTCACTATGAAGCAACAAAATCTCAACTAAATGAGAACGAGACATATGCCCAACTTGGCAACTTGGAACGAAAGTGGCAGCATCATGAGCAAAATAACTTTGTCATGAAAGAATGTATCCTTTGCATTGAGTAATTTCTTTTGATAACTTTGTCATGAAATCATGTATCTTTTGCATGGAGTGATTTTTGTTGATTACTTTGTCATGAAAGAATGTATCCTTTGCAATGAGTGATTTCTGTTGATAACTTTGTCATGAAATCATGTATCTTTTGCATGGAGTGATTTCTGTTGATTACTTTGTCATGAAAGAATGTATCCTTTGCAATGAGTGATTTCTGTTGATAACTTTGTCATGAAATCATGTATCTTTTGCATGGAGTGATTTTTGTTGATTACTTTGTCATGAAAGAATGTATCCTTTGCATTGAATGATTTGTGTTGATTTTACTGTTCGTTGGTCGACTGTTTATAAACCAAGTGAATTTTAGTATTTACTTTGCATTGAATGTAACCAAATTGCTTAGTATCTATGGTTATGAGACTTGCACATAAAGTAAATGCCAAATAATTAGCAATTTTAAATCATTTTTTTTTAAATATGACATTCAAATTTGCCTAAAAGTGAAAAATACAACCTTTACAAATTAGTGATTATATCATGTGGGTTATGTTTCCATGACTATTTTTTCCTTCGTCAGTTATTGCAGCCAAGAGTATGGAAAGCGACTACCGCCCTCTAGTGACAGCTGTAAAGACGCAGATCAACGAATACAACAAGTTGATACAAGAAAGTCTGGCGCGAGGAGTCCAACGTTAATGGTGTCCCCTAAAGGCCACCATGTAGAAAATACATCACAACACTTTGTAAACTGTTTTGTTCCCAATTGACCACCTTAGTATTCAGTTTTGATTTTTAATAAGGTGAAGATTCAAATAGTGATTTTGGATCCTGTATTTAAAATAACATCAAAACAAAAAGAAGTATATATAATCAAAGTGTTTATCATTTGTTGTTTTTATATAAACACGTCTTGCAGTCGATATCCTAGTCACATTCGTGCTGAGAATAATAATAGTTACTGCATCAAAGCAAAATACTTGCTAACTTTTAGTGTACTGCGTGGACTTGGTTTTAAATGACTTTCAAATGTTGAGGATGATTTATAAATTCATTATAATGAGGTTGTAAACCATTCGGACGTAGTTTCATAATGCTCTTTTAATTTTTGCATTAAAAAAAATAAGGTTAGATTGGTAAAATTCTTCATTCTGTATAATTAATTTGATGTGCTTATCAATAGCACATTAAAATTGCTACACGAAAAACAAAGTACATAATATAATATTCATATTGTAAATAATTATAATTATGTGTCCAAGTAGATCAAACCAAGATCATCCTAGTTGGTTTATTGCCTTGTTGATTCTTAATAACATTTTGTGTTATTCTTTGACATTTTTGTTGTTGGAAATGTATACATGTACATGTTTATCAAAAACATAGTTGTGTATTTTTCGGATGTAATATCCTCTGAATTTCGGGATTTCAATAACAAATTTGCATTCAGACAAGAAGATGATGTTTTTCCGAGAAATGTAGATATTAAATATCCTTTAAAAAGTTAGCATGATTGTGATCTATTTGAAATGTCCACACTTAGTGGCAATTTATTTGTACAATCTCCGCAGATCTGTTGATAGTGCAGTCTTGGTTGATTGTAAGGTCTGGGCGGGGCCAATTTCATAGAGCTGCTAAGCACAAAAATTTGCTTAGCATGACAATTTGTCCTTGGCAAGAACAAGGTTACAGACCAAATTTTCACCTGATCTTTATTGTTCTGGATTGATAATCAGCTGTTGTTTTGCTTAGCATGAAAAAATGGTATAATTTTGGCTGGTAACCTGTTTTTAATGAGCAAGACTTTTTGTGCTAAGCAAATTGTTTTGCTTAGCAGCTCTATGAAATTGGGCCCAGATCCTAATGATTTCAACCCCGTTTACCCTGCTTTCTGTAGTAGTTGTATTTGTAAAGTCGGCAAGTAATGAAGCCCGTTTCCTGTATGCTGACAGACACGCAGGTGTATGGGCCATGTTTCCCCGCATTTCATCTTGTGTCAACACATTCCGATATCACCGCTTGCTTCTTCCCCCAGAATGATTTCCACCCCAAGCAGTTCCAATTTGAACGGCTTTTGTCGGGCGAGCCTGCGAGACGGGCAGTGCGGGGAGATTGTTAGAATTTCCAGGCGTACTGCCAGCCGTCCGTCCCGGTAAAGAAAACATAACTCGCTCGCTCGGCGACTTAAGCAGCTGCATTGATAACGTATAATATGAACTTAACGATTTGCTTCTGAATCTGTGAAAACATTTATTTCTGTAATTTGTAAAAGGTCATCCTGTGCGAGAGTGCATTAAAATTCCAGAATGTTTATAACAGCAGTTTTGTGAATATGACATTCACATCTATAGCAAGTCATAAAATGAAAGATATTTTGTAGACATTCTGTCGTCATTTAACATCTGGAAAATGTATAATCTAATGTGCACATTAGGGTAGAACGAAACCCAATCAATATTTGATGGCTTAATGGGAAAACATGTTTAGGGCCTACATTTTGTCTATTTTGTTTTCGTACGTTTGGGGATTAATTTCAATGCTGACGTCTTGTCTGAATGCGATAATGTCGAACTCTCACGAACCACGGCAAAAACAATGATCCCCAAAATATGTTGATTCTCTTCTGGTATATATGTACTTCCAGTATTAAATAAAATGTTTCATTTGGTTCCCCGTGGCGAGATAAACTTATGAAAACAAACGTCACAACCACTTATATTAAACCTCATAACGGGATTGAAAGTCCAATATTATTTTGGTTTAAGAAGAAATCCTATGCAGTCGATATTAACTCAAAGTAGGAAATAACGAATAATTAGGAATGAGTGTAACGACTAAAAACCAATTGTACGATACACGACAAATCTACAAAAACTAATGAACAAAAAATGAAATACCAAAAAGTATGTATGAGCAACGAGAGCCAAACGAAATCCTCATCATTATTTAAAATTTGCTGATTCTCGTATTTCATATCTTCGCATTGTGTTACAATTTGCGAGCTCTTTGTGATTGGAGTGTCTCATTTCATTTCATTTGTTCCTTTCTTTTAAGGGATGCGACGTTATTTATCTTCCTTCTAACACCCATTTTTTTCCACCTGTTTTTTTATTTTATTTTTTTATCCTGCGAATTACTCCAGGTCATCAACCGATATCATCACTCAGCATTAGAACCGTTAAAATGTAAGCCGAGATGGTCTCTGGTGGATGGACATACCAATAAAATTGCATCTTGAATTATAAGTCGATACCGGTTTTGTGTATTGTGTAGCATTAAAAACCAGGACTGGAGATGTTATCACGGGTTGAGTTTGACCATCGCGGCAGGTCACACTTTTAGTCCTACTATTTTGGTCCGTCGTGAATTCAATGTGCCATCTTAAGTCTTATTGAGGTAAACTGTTACAGAGACGGCTAGCACAACTATTCTTCTGGGATATAAGTTTTGAGTTACAAGTGGGCCTAAAATAATGGAATTGGTTGAACCACTTCCTAAAATATGCTTAATTAAGCTCCAATAAAAAGGAAATAAAACTCTTGATGATTCTCCAACTCCCATAGTTTTGGGGGGTTAAAGATGTTAAGATCTATTTATAACTCGATCACCTCACATGAGTTAAGTTATATACACCAAATTCCTGCGCGCAGCTGTGAAACGCACTCGCAGGTGCATCTTGAGAATTGTGTGATACATTATTCATCATTTCCCCTTCAATCTAGACCCTCTTGGTATTAAAGGCACATACCAAGCCCAAAAAACAAACTCGCGCGCAGCCAGAATGCGCGCGGTCTGTGCTTATAATCCCAGATTTCCAAAACCCTGTCATCGTTTTGGCGTCGTTCGTGCAGTTTGGCAATCGCGATAAAGCCGGGGACAAACATAAGGCCGTTTTCCAAACACCATCTTTGTCTTCATACCAGGCTTTATTTATAAAGTTTAGCCATGGGCTAGAGCCACATGGAGCCAAAGCTACAGGGTTTAGAAAATAGCTTTAAGCTGGAGATTGAAAAAAGACGAAACTTCAATGTCCCATCTCTCTGACAACAGTTTAAGGCTACGTTAGCTATTAGCATTCAATTATACAGCAGCTTTCCGTAAAAAAGGAAGGAGTGGGTGTAGGATCAATTTGATCCAAGTGCTACTTCACTAGTTTCTTGTGCGTTTCCTTTTGCAAAACCTCAGGTTTGCTTTCGTTAATACTGCCCCCATGTCGACTTTATTCATGATTAGTTTGAAGTTCGGTGGCCTGTTTCTGACCTAGTTTGTAGTTAAGGTTTCTAATCCAGTTCTGAGCAGTGCTCGTCGTCTCTGTTTCCATCTGCTGTGGCAGGTGTACCTGTCTACGTCTGCCGTCATTTCATCTAATTTCTGCAGACATTTTCTTATTAACCATTGATTACCTTTCTCTTTTTTGGGTGCGAACGAGACAACAACATGACATTTCTTATTGGGGGAGCTGTTGTAAAAACTATTTGTCTCTATATGAACTGTCTTGGTAAAGGCCTCGTATTAAGTCAAGATTCATCTGAAAATTTGCAAAATATTTTGAAATAAAGTAAAGATTTGCCATAAACTGTTGGCACATCGTTGTCAGAAAGATCAGTATCCCAGTTTTTCTTTAATTTATAACATGAAAATGATTTACAGGGCAATTTTTGTAGAAAAATAATAAGAAGAAACAGAAGATAATTACTGAGCTGCCAATCGGTTACAAGTCATGTTTGGGTCATACTCGGACATTGAAAATTAAGCCTTTAGAACGGTCTTGCTGACCCGTATTTTTTAGTCGAACATTAATGCACTTTAACCCTGGGGAACCCAATGTGTCTTAAAGATGAAATAAAAAATATTCATTGGCAGAAACATGTGTACATGGAACACAATAACAACTTTTTTTGGCATTTTTGAATACTTGACCTCGTTTGACCTTATTTACGGAATGTGACGCATATGTCACATTGGGTCACACAGGAAGTTAACCATAACAAATAAGCATGCGACAAAGATAATCTTGATTCCATTGTACATGTAAATATTGCATGCAGATAAATGTACATCACATGTGTGTTCAATATCTCAATTTGGGAATTACGAAGAACAGTATAATCAATTAATTAGGGGGGGTATTTAATAGAGCTGCAGGGTTCGATTTACCCGGGTGCACGCATGCACCAGTGCATGTAGATTTTTTTTTGTGCACGTAACTTTTCTGCCCCACGTGCACGCCGTGCATGTAGCTTTTTGACCACCAAAGTACTCATTTCAGACATATATTTATCAGCCCCAGTGAGAATACGAATAAAGTTGGTTGAATACTTTACCAGATAATGTACGAACGTGTTATTTATTTCATAAATCCATAATTTATTCCTTGCAGCAGATTCAGAATCAGTAAACTTGCGCACGCCGTCGCGTCGCGTCATGTTCTAGCGCTAGTGCTATTTTTGTAATCGGGAAAGCCCTCCATATTCGTACGTACGTACACGTTGTTTACGGGAGTGACGTCATACAGGGGTTATCGTAATTGACTCAATTGTGGCTACCCCTCTAGGCAATATTTGCTCAGCACTCGCTGTAGTCTTGGTGCAAGACGTTGTTGTTCATTATCACGCAACTATCGCGATTTAGCGCCCCTGCGCCTAACGACTATCAAACAATAGAGGGCGCTGTTGGGAAACTTCCAGA
This sequence comes from Crossaster papposus, assembly GCA_037893245.1. NCBI lineage: Eukaryota > Metazoa > Echinodermata > Asteroidea > Velatida > Solasteridae > Crossaster > Crossaster papposus. Next base: position 2,047,828 of record JBAIAA010000179.1, read on the forward strand.
TAACCACCACACATCGGCTCAGAACAGATTCGCGGCTTCCAGAATACGCCCTCTATCGGTGGAATAGTCGCGACGCGTATAGTGTTGAGTACATAGGCCCTATGGTTTTATGGTTTTACTAACTCAACAAGAACGTCTTGCACCAAGACTACACTCGCTGTCGCACGCACGTGTTGCACGCGCTGTCAGTGAATTGTGATTTTTGCAACGGCGGCCGCGGAGTATAGTACGAGTTTGCAAAATTAATGGTGCATGTAACTTTTTGCTGGTGCATGTAGGTTTTTTGGTCTACATGCACCAGTGCATGCAACTTTTTTTTTGTAAAACGAACCCTGTAGAGCTGTACCGAATATTCGGTATATCTCTTCATCTGATTGGATGATTGGCCGAGTTGAGTGCAGTTTCCGCCGTTTCTTCAAAGGGCATTACAAATGGTAGGACCTGAAACAGTTACGGTCTTCAACAAAGCACAGTCTGACATTGCGTTTTTCGCACAACGTGTTGGTGTTGTTGACCTCGCACAGCTTGCAGCGGCCCCGTTTATCCACCTTCACTGGCCAGTGGGCGTATTTGTCCTTACGAACATCTTCCACTGGTCCCTTACGTACTTTCCGTGGACGTGGTGTGACGACGGCATCGTTGATGTCGTCCAGTGATGGTCTGCCTGGTCGTCTCGAGCACTTCGTGCCGATTAGCGCTGACGCAACATCGGCTTGAAACAAACGGCGCTTCATCATTGACTTCTTGGGAAGCTGTAGCTGTTCGTAGTCACGTCGATACATCAGCCAGTCATCATCACTGTCAGCAAGATCTACACCTCTTTCCGGCTCGCTGTCGACATCCATTGGCTCATCCGTGTCGCTGTCATCGTCTGAGCCGACATCACTCTGGTTACAATCCAATGCTTGCAACACGTCAATGACATGAATACTCGTTCGCGTGTGCAAGGCCATAGTCTAAAAAGTAAAAAAAAAAAAAAAAAAAGTGGTCATTCACTAATTTACATTTTACACTCCTACAACAAAGATGCAGGTTAGCTATGAACCCAAAAAGTCCAAGTAACACATATATATTTACACAACCACCCTAGTATTTACGCACAGCAACGTGCAGTTGAACATGGTGTGGAGCCAAACTGGCGTGTATGGCACATTGTACACAAAATCGCGTACGTAAGATCCCAAAGTGACACCGGTGTAACATGAACGTTCTAGCCCCTCTTACCCCCCAATAATACCTGATCACCATACAATCCAAGACTTTATAAAACCTTTACTATCTACTGATCATGTTCATATATTATTCATGTATGGTTCTTACCTTAGAATTGTAGAAAAGGAGCATCCAAAAAGGGATTTCTTGTAGATCTGTACTTGCATCAAAACTGCTACGTTGGAAAGGTCATTGCCTTAGCTTATAAAACACCAGCTGCCAACAGAGGTCGCTATTTATGTTACACGGATGTCTGTGTGGGCCTTGGCGGTATGAATTTCTCGAAAAAAAGCATTGCTTATTTTTAATGATTTTTCGAAATGTTTGTGACATATACGTCACGTGGGGCTCCCCAGGGTTAAAGGTGTTCTGCAACAACATGTAGTGTGGGCACCGCCTACAATGCGATTATAATCATTTATACGATTGCATCGCCGTAAGATTATAGGTAGTTCTACTTGGTGACTAGCCTGGAGCTCAGTTTCGATGTTCTTTGGAGGACTGCTTCGAGTAGCCATCGACTCTCAGGAAAGACGAAGTGAAGTAGACATTTGATCTGGTTCAAAACAGACTGTTTGGCGGTTATTGGACTTGCTAATGTGTCACGAACGAATAACGCATCGTGACGATCATGAATGTATTGGACTAGTTTCTAGTCGTGCAACTACGGTAATTGGGGGGAGGGTGGGGGGAGGGGGGGGGGGGGGGGGGGGGGGTAGGAGGGAGAGGGAGGGGATTCAATGAACAACACATACGTGTTGTGTAATGTGTAGTTGCCTTAGGCGTATTTCATGAACGATGATTATGAATTTTGATTACCCAGACCGGAATGTTCCAAGGACATACTTCATTTGACTTTTTAATCTGTTTTGTAATTCAGTTTCCGGTTTGCGTGAGATATACACAAACAAAGCTATAAATCATCTGTAATTTCTGCATAGACCATGAGGCCTAAACATAGGTGAGTTGGTTTAAAATAGTCCACGCACAAAAGTATAACTCATTTAGCACTTGTCTGAGTATGTGTGTAAAATGCTTAAATTAATGCCATAAGCTTGTGTGTTACAGATGGGATATTTATTTCTTTTTAAAATTTACCTACTGCTTTTCTTTATTTATTTATACCTAAACATCTGTGGTATTTTAGTGTAAAATGTTTTGCAGTGGACCCTCGTGTTTTAACTATATTATACCCTCTTTAATCTGTTTTTGTACCCAATACCTATTGTACCCAATATCGGGTATATGTTGCCTAGTACTAGTACGGCTGACTGGTTCCTTTGCATTGTTGGTAAGTGTATTTAAGAAAGGGGTTGTACCGTGCTTGCATTCAGTACACCACATCCACCAAGTCTGCCAGGGGCTCTGCCCCCCTCTCTCTTCCAACTGATGGGTGTCACCGAACAGCCTTCGCCATTAGGGCCACACCTTGGCCCAGCGAGTGCCTTGGCATGGTGCGTGTGTAATTGTGGAATATCTATATAGCGTAAATGTGGTTCGTGTCGTTAAAGATATAAAACTTCTTCACTTTTTGACATTACCCAGATCTATTCCAACTGCAGTTTAAATGAGGTTTAATGGTTAGATCGTACTGCCTAGAAGCAACACGATCGCTATGTCATCTTCCTGACCCACTTTGCTTTTGACATCGGCTTAACCCGTCAAAATTAATCTGATTCGTTGAGTCTTGTTGAAATAAAATTAGGGCATATTACGAACGAGTCTCATAAACATCGCCAATATTCTGCATCTATGCACGTCGACAATTTCAGTTATTTTATTACATTTTATTTTGTTAATTTAACGCACATTATGGAATTATGGCGCAATTTATGAATTGCACTATACACCATGTGCTATAGCTGCCGACAGTGAACTTATAATGACGAAATCTTGACAGGTGGAGTAAGGACCCAGTACGAGGCTTGGCTTGAATGAGAAACCCTTTTTTGTCGTTTTATATCCTTTTGAGCTAGTTTCGTTGGTTTTGTTTTTATCTTCTTTATGTATATTATATAATTATTGTTCTATAAATATATAAATATTTTATGTATATACACAATGTTTATATACGTTGGCAGGGGTTTGGGAGGCCACATCTTTTGATGACAGTTATTCTTAACTTTCGCCTCTCCTAGGGCAGCCCCTGCCAATGAGATTTTTTAATTTTTTTTATTGTCCACAGATTTAAAATAAAAATAAATACGATATAAAAATATAAATCTTACTGCTGTCTGAAATTGCGCTGTTTGGACTGCGTGAGTAATTTCACTTGTTTACTCCGAGATTGTCAATGTTTAATACATTATTTTTTTAGTACTCTAATTGTGGTGACCTTTATTCTACACAATTTCCCAGAAATAAGACCGTAGTTACGTACGTATATCATACCTACGTAGATCTTTAACATTTCTTCGTCGTATTTAACACAGTATATAAATTATACTTTGTGTATCGGATCTTTTTCCAACCATTTTCATATTTATTAATCGGGCTGGGATGATTTAACTCGAACGATTCCACCCTACTCCCGTTCAAGACACGACTAGAAACAGCCGTCGGTTTGGAAGTAAATCGGTCATGCAGAATTGCTTGCGCCTTCGCATAGAGTTTGCCTCATCTACGTGAATGAGTGGACACCGGCGCAAATGAACCGAGCTCCCGCTAATAACGAGTCCAGTTTAAGAATTACCTCAACAACTTGAACGCGCGGCCAGATTTCCGTACGTTTTAAACCATTTGTAGAATTGCATACCACAATCAGATATTTTCATGGTTTAAATCTACTGGGAGCGAACCTCAAACAGATGGATGTCTTCGGAAGGTGGATCACATCCGTCTCTGCTGTTGAATAATGTAAAACGCGTCTCGTCGGACAAAATGTTGCCGAGTGAAGGAACTTCTATTTGATTAACGGTCGGTGTTTGGTGTGGAAAAACCAATTACTTGTTACGCGTTTACCGATATGGAGAAACTGGTGACGAATGTTGCTGTTGTGATTTCTGCATTTATTTTTCTTCAATTTACAGGTAATTGTGTTGGTTTTTGGTTTCTTTAAAACAAATATGCTAATTAAGACAAACGCATTTGTGCAGTAAGATTTGCATGCAGCCAAATGTGACCCAGCACGAGTAAATGAGACACTTTGAGGCAAAAATGAAAATTGAGATTTTGATTTCATCATTTAAAGCTTGTTTAGCTTTAAATGATGAAATCAAAATCTCAATTTTCATTTTTGCCTCAAAGTGTCTCATTTACTCGTGCTGGGTCACAAATAGTCATCATGGTTTTGTTGTCTATTTTACCATTACCATTTCTAGGTAAATAGAGCGTTGTTATAACGCGGCGATTGTTTTTGCTGATTTTACATGATTTCATCTATACGAAATCACCGTCATATTTTTTCATGGACTGGGTTTCTCAGGTATTGAATGACTAAGACAAGAGCGTACTTGAAATGAGCGAAAAACACTTCAAGATGTAATTGGGTCTTTTTGCTTCGTGTTCGTTCTTCGACATTGTGCATGATTACTGAGACAGTGACACTGACTCAACCAGTGAAGCAAAACGATCAACATCTTAAAGGAAGAAGAGGGATATAATGATTACAAAGAATGTATATTTTATTATTAGCTTTCATTTATTTTTTCGATAAGTATTTTTCATCATTTCTGTTTGTAATTTTAATAAAATATCATAATGGGGAAATAAACCGTTGATATATTTTATGTCGTTCAATTATCTACGGCAGATTTAGGAAAATACAAATACATGAAATGTAAGTCATTCGATTTGGTCAGTGCATTGCAGTAATCGTGTTCGTTTTGCATGATCGGGTATAGGAATCAATCATTTTCTACTTCTAATCCTTATTGACAAGATGTATTAGTGTGAATTGCACGGGGTGCTTCAGGCACTTGTTGAGTTTGCTATATACTAGCGGGTTTCTGGTAATGCGAACATTCAATTAGACAAAATGAAGTTGTACGTATACGACAGATCCTTCCTTGTTATATAATTGTTAATTAAAATCTGAACAAAATCATCAGTTGTAACTCTATGAATGTTTGCGTTCGTAAATGACTGTGATAACCTTGCAATGGTCAAAGTGACCATCATTATTTTAGATAATTTAAGAGTTTGTTTCCTAAAAATATTCCCGGCTATTTTAAACAATTTTTCATTTAATAAATTCACCAACTCTAACATTCAATTTCGTCTAAGAAAAACATTTCAAACGCTTTTATCAGAACCAATGTTGTCATTAGTTTAGTCACTCTCTTTGTAATACACCTTTAAGATTCTGGCTTCAGTATTTTAATCGTCTTAGATGAATTCATGTAAATTTCACCACGAGGCATCACCTGCCTGATCTAACTCATGACATACCTTGCCTACCCACCTACCTGCCTGTATATCCAGGGATAATCCTCGCATTATGGCGGCACATACAATGCTCCGTTTGCCCTCGACCCTCGTAAACTTGTTTCGATTATTTTCTGCTATTTGTAGCTCGAAGACACAAGCGATCCTTTCTCTTATATTTGGCAGATAATTGTATACTGCAGCCGACAGTGTGTGTCGGTGTGGGTTTTAAAAAGCAGCCTTTAGGTATTTTTAGTCAATCTGCATGGTCCCAGTAAATACAAAGTCATGCTTCAGTTTGGTATTGATCGCGGAAGTAGCTATTTTATGTGTGAACGAAGCATCACCTCCTTGAACGAAGTAAGTGAAAATATCGCATTATAATCTACAAAGGGGAGGCGCATGGGTACCTCAGGTGTGGTAAATGCCTCGCAATTAAATTCCAGATTCGTGGACCCCTTCCCAGGGGAGTTTTATCAACCTCGAGGTTAGTCTTCCTTGACTATCGGTCGTCATGCATATTCAATTGGGAGGCAGCTGCTTTCTGTGTTTTCGAATAATGGAATATAGACTGTCGAAGTTATAGTTGTATTGAATACGACGTCTATTGCTATCTAACTTATAATCAATCCCTTGTCTTCAAAAATGATGTAATATGTATGCCTATTTTTCAAAACCTATATATATTATTCTATTAATTTAAAACATATTGACCGGCCTTCGAATAAAGGAAGCACTTTGATGCGAGTTCAACGTAAATTTATGGAGCATCCAGTGTCAAAATAAAACAGGAACGGTTCTAGATTGTTCTAATTGATTTTTTGGTACAAATTGATGTAATACCTTGCCTGGTCGTAAATTCAGTCGGATTTGGCTCTTTAAGTTTGTTATTTTAGATCGGACTTTAAGAAATGCCATGGGTACAATCGTGTCCAAAGGATCTACGTCTATCCCAAGGCTACAGAACTACCAGTTTATTTGTACTGTCATACCAATCATGACTGGACGAGCAAGTTTCATCATTCTTAAGATCGTAGTCGTAGGTCCTTAGTGACCGAGTACGGATCTTCAGAGTGTGACCAAAGGTGTCATTTCACCACGAACTTATCAAATCATATAATCTTACATTCTGGTTAAATTCAACATGTTAATCGTCGATTTTAATGGGTTATACTAGCTCGATCGATTGGTTTATACCACATATCACCACCTCGCTTTTCGTTATAAGAAACATGCCTTTTGACTCGATATGTGTTGATGAACGATAAATAGCAAAGTGAGAAATTTCACTGCCTTAGGGGCATTCTAATCTGCCTCAACATTCCACTTTGTTATTTTAGTGTTCATTTCAGGTGTGGCTAATTATAGCGAGGAGAGGCCGGATTTCTGAAATGTCATCTCTTTGCTTTTTAGAAGTGGTTTGGTTTGATTTCTAGGGTCTAATAATACGGGAGTGGATTCTTTCTATTCACACTTTTGACAGTGAAATCACTTAAGTAATTTCAAGTAGTGCATGCGCAGTCGGGAGTTCTGACGTCAACAGACTTTACCATCTCGATAAAAACGCACAATTCTGTGACTGAAGCAATTTAATTAAAAAGGAGATGTCTTATCTAATAATGAAGACAATTATGTCATTTTCCTATTTCTCCATTTTTTAGGTTGCGATGGGGCAACTGGGTCGATTTACAGTAAGAAACTCTTCAAGAAGTTTTTCGGGGACGAAGATTATAATTCCAATGTTCGTCCAGTTCTCAGTGTGAACACGGTTACCAACGTACAGATGATGTTGTATGTTGCGCAGGTTCTTGATATGGTGTGTATTTACAACTCGTAATCTCTCTCAAAGAAATGTCGCCCAATTGCAATTTAAATACGTGAAAACGTTTGTTTTTATTATTTAGAGAATTTTAATTTAGAAGGGATTAATTGGTGACTTATTTGGAATTAAACAGTAAAAGACAGCTTAAAAATAATACACCCTAAAGCAGCATGGTTGGAATAACCAACTGATTGGTAGATATGTGTCCAACCAATGATATTGGTCAATTTTACCCTAATCAGTGGTTGAAATAGCCAATGATATTGGTCATTTTAACAAAGATATTGGTCAAAGTAATCAATATTTTGACCAATAAATTTACCAATATATTGGTTGGACAAAGATTTACCAAGTCAATTAGTTATTTTCAACCAATCTGTTTTAGGGTGTATTTGTATAACTTGGATGGTGGAGATGGTTGGCAATTTGTGTGTGTGAAAGCGTCATGAGGGACGCGTATAGATAGGATTTTTAAAACAAATATTTGTATACAGGTAATTTGATGAGTTTGCTTTAATTTATTTTTCTATCTGAATAGGACGAACGACAACAGACGTTGACAACCAACATGTGGTTAACCTATGTAAGTTAGTGATTAATTTCACCGCAACTGGCTGTTCTTTAAATTATACTTGCCGAAATGTATTGGAATAATGTATCCCATTTGATTTGCTTTTTAAATAAAGCACTGTTGAATTATCTGCTGAATTTTACTCAGCAGATAATAATTTATTTATTTTAAAATTCCATAATTCGGAGTCTCATCCAAACTGCGTCAGGGATTGGTATCGATATGAAAATAAATTCACTGCAATAAAAATAAACCACTCGACATTCGAGTGGCTTAATTATTTGTTTTATAAAGCATTTTTCTGCAATTACTCTGTCTTTTTGAAGTTGTGGAGGGATGAATTTTTCCATTGGAATCCCGAGGAATGGGGGAATGTTACTAAGCTGAAAGTCAATTCTGATTTACTGTGGATGCCTGATATCACACTGTATAACTGGTGAGTATAATTACATTAACCTGCTTAGCGGACAATACTGTGAAAACTGTGCTAAACGTAATACATATTTGGACGAGTGACCGTTATGCAAATTGGCCAATATCGTCTGCTGATGTAAGTTCCTTGTAATTTGCCTCGGGGGACCTTCGGAGTAATTCTCCCTTCTAAGATGATTCAGTCTTCGTGGCGTCACTAGGCCGTTCTGTCATCACTTCGGTTGATTTCATTATTGTCAAAGTGCGTCTGACCTTCAAAATAAAACCCTCTTTCTGCTCCGATCGTAAGCAATAGCCTAGATGAACGTAGGCTAGGCAGAACATTATGGTCCGGATCGTGGGTATTGTAATTAACTTGGTCACAAATCTATCCAATGATCACGCGATGAAAGATCAAGTCTTATTTAGTACAATTGTTTTGATTCAGTCGGAAAACAATTGAGTATTTTCATTATCTTATTTGTGTAGATGTAACGAACCAATTGTGTTTTTTGCCTGTATTGCATGCCGGTTGCTGTTGTTAACTCGTGGTTTGGTTCATAATGCCACAGTCACTGTTGCTATACTGCAGACCTACGTTCCCACGAGGCATAATATGTTCTGCTGCTGCTGTTGTTATAGTAACTCGTGGTTTGGTTTATATTTTGGTATACGGTCGCTTTTAATGACAAAGTTGTCTGGATTTATTTCCCCCAAGTGCTGCCGATAACTACCTTCCCTACCTTACCAAGAAGATATGCATCATCAATAACGACGGTCTAGTCAACTGGGCTTCTCCTGTCATCTTAAAGTCGCATTGTAACATCGATGTCACACATTTCCCCTTCGATGGGCAAAGTTGTGATCTCAAGTTTGGCCCTTGGCAATATGACGGGACGGAGGTCAATCTGACCGGTACAGGTGGGAGCAATTACCTGACAACAATCAAATTATAGTACAGTTATAAGATTGAATTGCTTAAATGTTTGCCACATTGCACACCATTCGCAAATCAGTGTCACTAAAGCATCTTTATTTCCACTCATTTCCCTAACCAATTGTCCTTGAATGTAGGCATCCTTTGCTGTAGGCCTACTTCAAGAAGTTAATGCAAAGAGTCTTGCCTATGGACATTACAGGCTATATTCGCAATTCAAATGGCTTGACTTAGAATTTACACCACCGTGCCATGGCACTCAAACGTTATATTCTACTTTTGTGGTTTTTTTTAAAGGTGATATATCAATCTTTATCAGCGATGGTGAATGGGACATGCAAGGCTTAGACGTAAGACAAGACGTGAATTATTACCCAGATGCCCCTGGTATACCATACACAGACATCGTGTATACCATGCATTTTAAGCGTAGATCGATGTACTATGTTTTCAATCTGGTAATGCCGTGTGTTCTCGTGGGGGGAATCACAATTCTGGGATTCGTCCTACCAGCTGACTCGGGAGAAAAGGTTAGTCTTTGGAAAAAACTCGCAATTCTTTTTTTAATTAGGCGCCCAAAACAATTACATTCTCAAAATAGCTAAAGAACCCCCTTGCCAAACAAAATGACAAATGAAGCCTATAAGGTATAAATAAATTGGACATAAAGTTGTGAATTTGTGGATAGAACAGGTGCCATTTTCTGTCGTTAATTCCAAGAGAGTGTGATTAATTAATTAATTAATTGTACCACCTGTTTTTTTCCCATCCTCAGGTTAGCCTGGGTATAACTGTCCTCCTGTCGTTAACCGTCTTCCTTCTCCTCATAGCTGAGACAATGCCCCCGTCTAGTCATGTTCCAGTTATTGGTAGGTTCATTCCTTCATCACTTATTAAAATCTCACCGTCTGAAATCAATTATTGAAATCACTGTGCCAGATTGACTAAATATTTAGCTCGGAAATCTGAAATGCGATTAAGGCAGACCAATTATTTATTTAAGACGTGGCAAAGTTCTTTTTTTTTTTTAGAATTCGTTGTTTAGACATCGCAACGGGCAATGAACCCAGGTCTTTGGTCATTCAATAACTTCCATGTTATACAACAGCGAATTTAGCAGTTTTTGATCGCGTATATTTATTTATATTATTGATTTTATCATGATCAATCCTTCATAGGATGGAGTTTACGTCGTTAGATTTAATTCAATTATTTAGTTCGGCCCTTCACCGACGTGTATTTTCACTGTACACTCGGCGTGAGGCATTCTTAAAAAAAAATAAAAAAATAAAAAATAAAATCCACTGACTTTGGACGGGACTTGAACCAACAACCTCGTGTTTTCTAGTGCAGACGTCTTACCACTGACCCGACTAGCCAGGATTGGCTGACTGGTTCGAATCTGATTAGTAGCGGCCGGGGTCCTGCAAGCAAATGTTTCATATTATGGGACAAGATCGATCTTAAACTTCCCCTACAGTGGAATTACAAGGGATACAGTAAACATGGTCACAATGGGTTTGGCAGGTATTATGACTAAACAGCCAAGAAGAAATTACAAGTCCAAAGGCTACAAGTCTCAACAAGATTAATGAAATGGATTTCTCTTCAAGTCAAATTTGAGTAACCTACATGTATATATCTGAAGACGCTGTGCTATTTTTGTTTCAGCCGCGGGCTCATTAAACATCTAAGAGAATCTTGGGTGAATTAAATTGACAGCGCTTGAAAGTCAGTGTTATTAATCACTCATGATAGTGGCGAATCTCCTATGTTATTAATAATGCCGTAGTCGCTTACGGTTTAGGATGTCCGAGATTACATTGGGAATCTCAAATAAATGCTGTAATTCAATCTCGTGAAAGGTTTGTTTTAAGCCTATAGTTTTGAGCTAAAACTAAATTATTTAATTCCAAAAGAACAGTTGAATGATTTTGTATATGTGGAAATCATCGCTATGTTATAATCCGACTTTGAGGAAACACATTTTACGCTCGTTTGGTCACTTTACCAAACCACAACCAGAATTTCACACGCACTTCACACGCACCCATCGCGTATCACCATGCGTTATTCAATTTGTCGTCCTACGTCTTTGTTTTGTCTGGGTCTAAAGTAAAGTTGCTATAGCGCTGCATTTTGCTCATAAACAAAAAGTGTTTTCATGTCGTAATTGGGGAGTACGCAAGGGCATTTAAAGTGCATTAACAATGGAGACAATGGATTAAGGTGCGGGAAGAAACAACTACATACGATGCGTAGAACAAGTTGATTTATATCGTGTGTGTATTATGTCTTGAATGCACCAATTGGGCATAAAACATAATTGTATGGCGACCGATTTTATAGTGGTATGTAGTTAACCTAAAGACCTGAACTTATCAAAGCTGTTTATTAATTTTCAAAACAAAATACTTTTTAATCCATTACCAATTATAACCTTTCCTGTGTTCGGCGCATTGACTTCACTAATCCACTGATTCCAGCGAGACGCGGGTTAATATACGTCGGTCGTACGGTGGTCTGAGCCAAGTGTCCCGCCCAAAGCTAAACGTGTTTCCGCTCAGTCCAAACACTCGTGTTTTCTTGATCCGTTCTCGCTGGGCGTTCATTTCGCCATGATTAATCATCTCTAGTATTTCTCATTAAGATGACATGACTAATTATGGAAATATGTCCCCGAAGCGTGTCTGTGTTTGATTTATTAATATATTTTGGAATGGATCCTGTTGATTAATGATTATACGCATCAAAGATTCAATCTGGTGGTGGGTTATAAATGCCCATGGGTATAACTCATAAAGCGAGACATTATGACGTCGTCGGATCAGTAGGAGATTTGAGATATCATTATGTCGAGGACTACTATCCCTATATTTATTATTTTTTGGTGAAGGAACAAATGAGTTTGGGTTTGACATCAACTGTTGATGAACAGATTCCCTTCCTGTAGTATGGTACTGGTTGTGAAATATCAACAGATTGTATATTTATACCTATTTAGAACTTTGCCAGAACGCCTTTACACTTATAGTATTCCCATCTTGTGGTATGGTACTGGTTGTGAAATATCAACAGATTGTATATTTATATCTATATTCAGAACTTTGCCAGAACGCCTTTACACTTATAGTATTCCCTTCCTGTAGTATGGTACTGGTTGTGAAATATCAACAGATTGTATATTTATACCTATTTAGAACTTTGCCAGAACGCCTTTACACTTATAGTATTCCCATCTTGTGGTATGGTACTGGTTGTGAAATATCAACAGATTGTATATTTATACCTATTTAGAACTTTGCCAGAACTCCTTTACACTTATAGTATTCCCTTCCTGTGATATAGTACTGGTTGTGAAATATCAACAGATTGTATATTTATACCTATTTAGAACTTTGCCAGAATGCCTTTACACTTATAGTATTCCCATCTTGTGGTATGGTACTGGTTGTGAAATATCAACAGATTGTATATTTATACCTCATTTAGAACTTTGCCAGAACTCCTTTACACTTATAGTATTCCCTTCCTGTGATATAGTACTGGTTGTGAAATATCAACAGATTGTATATTTATACCTATTTAGAACTTTGCCAGAACGCCTTTACACTTATAGTATTCCCTTCCTGTGGTATGGTACTGGTTGTGAAATATCAACAGATTGTATATTTATACCTATTTAGAACTTTGCCAGAACGCCTTTACACTTATAGTATTCCCTTCCTGTGGTATGGTACTGGTTGTGAAATATCAACAGATTGTATATTTATACCTATTCAGAACTTTGCCAGAACGCCTTTACACTTATAGTATTCCCTTCCTGTGGTATGGTACTGGTTGTGAAATATCAACAGATTGTATATTTATATCTATATTCAGAACTTTGCCAGAACGCCTTTACACTTATAGTATTCCCTTCCTGTGGTATGGTACTGGTTGTGAAATATCAACAGATTGTATATTTATACCTATTCAGAACTTTGCCAGAACGCCTTTACACTTATAGTATTCCCTTCCTGTGGTATGGTACTGGTTGTGAAATATCAACAGATTGTATATTTATACCTATTCAGAACTTTGCCAGAACGCCTTTACACTTATAGTATTCCCTTCCTGTGGTATGGTACTGGTTGTGAAATATCAACAGATTGTATATTTATATCTATTCAGAACTTTGCCAGAACGCCTTTACACTTATAGTATTCCCTTCCTGTGGTATGGTACTGGTTGTGAAATATCAACAGATTGTATATTTATACCTATTCAGAACTTTGCCAGAACGCCTTTACACTTATAGTATTCCCTTCCTGTGGTATGGTACTGGTTGTGAAATATCAACAGATTGTATATTTATATCTATTCAGAACTTTGCCAGAACGCCTTTACAGTCACTTATAGTATTCTCTTCCTGTGGTAATGTCCTGGTTGTGAAATATCGATGACAAGGCTGGAAGGGTAACTCAGTGAACTGAGAGTGGTGGGTTTAGTTGCCCTGGATGAATTTCAGGGGAGGTACAAAATCGTTTGTCTTAAATTGAAGAGGAATCCAATTGACCTCGTATGCGGTTGAGATAACCTATTGGTGACGCTGCAATGTGATCAAGCAAGACTTGTTGTCGCCACGAGTTTCGTACATTACCCTGCACTGCCAACGGTAGCAGTTGTTTTCGTATATGTTTGTGTTTGTTGGTGTGGGTGTTTGTTTGTTGGGTGGGGTGTTTGGTTGTTTGTTTGTTGTTCATCTGATGCAATGAACCCTTAATTTTTGTATTGATTAATCTCACTGTAGGCCAGTACTACGCAGCTACGATGCTTCTGGTATCTATCTCCATTATGCTTACTGTCATCGTCTTAAATCTCCATCATCGAGGTCCGACTTGTCGTCCTGTTCCTCTCTGGATTCGACGAATCTTTCTCAATAAACTCGCTCCCATATTGCGGCTGCAGCCACGACCAAGTCAGAAAAACAAAGGACTAAGCAAAGACCATAAAATCTTCATGAGAATGCAGGAAAGTGAGACATCAATATTGGACATGACGACACCGCTGCATCAGAACCACAAACCCCCTGGGGACGAATCGCCTTTACAGGCCATGCATAACACCGGTAGGAACCTACATAGAGACGGTCCCGAGAGGGCGTGCTGTCGTCAACAGATAGACATTCTGCGTAGAATGATGGATCACTTACGCGTTGTACGTGGGCATTACGATGGGTTAGATCATTCGGACTTTATCCGTGGGGAATGGAAGCAAGTGGCGCAAGTTGTGGATCGTTTGTTTATGATCTTTTACTTGATGGGAACTGTGGCTACCTTACTCATTATCTTCATTCAACTTACCTGAAGTGTCGTGACACTATTTAAACTCACTGGTGCGAACAATTAAGTTCGGGACCATTACTAACCATGGAGGTAGGCCTCCATGGTCTAATGTACAGGTTGATTTGGACGTAACATACGAAAGTCACTATAGCGGTTCGTGGTTTTGTTCAAAGGAAAAAGATATTTATCATTCAGTCTAGCTCAATGGTTAAACAAATCCGTAAAGTAAATTGGCGGAAAAAAAACCGATTAATGATAATGAACATGGGTGGATTTGAACCGCAGACTTTTGGATCCGCAGTTCCACTCGTTACACTAGGCTATTGGCAAGTTGGTTAACAAAAACCGCTCTTTAGATGAGTTGTCTTTGTTCTTTTCCCAGAATAAACATAACGCGGGCTGACAAAAATTCGCAACCCACACGGGGTAGTATTATGGCCGTTTACCAAACCCCAACTTCGTCTTCTTTTTGGCTTCGTTTGTACAGTTTGGCAATAGTGATAGAGCCAAGGAAACATGTGTATTCCGTAACCTACGCCTGCGCATTAGCAACGTACGAACTCTTCCGGACAAACTTTGTCAAAATGTAATCGCAAATCCTCTATAATTCCTGGGACTCGTGGCCGCGGTCAACTGCATGGGGACGAAATTGGGGTCTATTTGCCGACTCGATCAGTAATGCTGACATTGTCTATGCTATAGTTATATAATACCGTAATCTTTCAAAACCGCTTAAAACGTACTGTTGCTAGGAAAAGTATGCTAAAGACGTAACTATATAATTGTATTCATTAGATGATACATTTTCATGATAATTGAGTGGGTATTTTGTAGCTATGTATAGAGTTGTGTCAATGATGTAATCAATAATCACGTCATGTTATACGTTTGTTAGAAGTGATATATTATTTAATTTTAATAAATACCTAGGAGAGTTGAAGGCTTCTGATTGGCCGAGACTCGATCACGTGCCGGTCATTATATGTAGTAACATCATGGGTTTTCCAAGGGCCGTTTTCTAAACCCCGGCTTTGGGCTGCACTCTGGCCACATTACAGACGTTTTCCTAGTTCCGGATCGCAAACAATATTCAGGCTGTTTTCGGCAAGTCTAATCCTCGAAATTTAAATGAAATAGGTTTAGTAGTTTACCTTGAGTGATGGAGAAACTACAGTTTTTGTTTCGATATTTATGCTCTTCTTTATTTTAAAATACATACTGTACGACGTCAAATATACCGACATCCCTTTTTCTAGTTGTGGATCAGTTTAGGATCGAGTAAAAAAACTGCTTCGTACATGTACATGTACATGTACGTACATGAACAATTATCGCGCTGTGACTTATTTCTCCATGCTAGAACCAACCCGAATCAAGCCTATATTTCTGATAAAGTATTCATTAATTTATATAAATACAGTTTAAAATAAATGTCAAATACTTTAACTTCCAAAGTTTAAAAAAAAAGAATTGCAAAGAAATGCTTTGAAATGTTTTGTCCGTGTACGTGTGTTGCGCGCGGCAACGATCCGACTTTGTCCCACCATGGAGACATTTCTCCATGGTCCATTAGAATACGTCATATGAAATCGCTTGCGCGCGTGCTGTTGATGCATGTATTTTACGGGCGATCCGGAACTAGAAAAAAAAAATGAACGTTCAGTCTTTGGCAGATTTGAGACTTTTACTTCGACTTATTTTTACTTATGTATCAAGAAGCTTGTATGTTTCTTTTCAAAATGCACTTCATCTAAACAAATAGTATTGGAGACCAAGCCATAACAAGGTAGGTTTTTATTTGAAGCGATCTGGAAGTACTAGAAAAAATCCGGAACTAGGAAAACAACTGTACTACTAAACTACATGAACAAAGCCAAAATACGAAAACGAAGCTGCGTTTGTAAAACGGCGTAAAAGAAGCCGCGAAGTCGCGAAATTCGGAGTATTTTAACCATTTTTCTCGTTAAAAAGGTATTTATTAAAGGTAATAACAGTGCGAGAACCCGGTTGTTACTGCGTGGTAATGACCGGGTTGGGGGATGACCGCTGGTAATGGACCTCGCCTTCGGCTCGATCCATTACCAGCGGTCATCCCCCAACCCGGTCATTACCACGCAGTAACAACCGGGTTCTCGCACTGTTATTACCTATGTATAATAGAAAATACAGACTTTGGGTACGTTCAGAAATGTGTGTAAACGAAAAGAGAAATGTATTAGGCATTTAGTTTTGAGTGGCATTGCTAGAAGGTTAACGGGTGATGTATAATAAGATGCCCATGTGTAATTGAACAGACAATTATTGTTTTTATTTATTAGTTTTAGTGCCTGCTGTGCGACGGTGGGGTGGTATGATTTTAACACGATGAAGAAACGTACACGATAATAAAACATATCGAGATTGTTTAACTGGCTTAAATTCTGTATCATTATGTTTTATTGCTGAACTGGCGACCTAACATAAAACACTGTTGGACTCACGCCTTTATTGGCAAGGAGAAAGCTTTTTATGGGGTGTGTGGGGGGGGGGGGGGGGGGGGGGGGGGCATGCCTGTGTGGGCCGAAACAATAAATGTTTGTATAATTGAGGGCGTGCTTTTAATAATAACAGCCGTCCGCCGTTCCGATTTTGTTGCCGCGTGACGCGCTCCGATCGTCAACTTCTTTGGACTGGATGTCATTCGGTGATAGAGGGCGCTAGTCTATTTTGTTCACATTAGTCATTAATCGATTACTCGTTTTCGAAGCGCCTGGGCTGTCCAATTATTCGGTTCAAACCAAAATGGCAGGCTCCGTTGGAAAAGGGCAGCGGGCCTTTGCCCAAAAATTGAACAAGTAAGTATTAAAACGGTTCGTTTTTCTTGACATTTTTCTTTTCAAATGTACTATGAGAAATACTTAAGTTAACTGCGGCAATAAAATGTTGTTTGGGTTCGTAATTATTGGTTATAATGGCGTGCAAGTAATCGAACCCGGAAGTCAAGTCTGACGACGACAGCCGGTACGCATGGCCAGATGGCGGTTGTCAGTTTTTGTTTAGATTTTCTCTCAAACCCGCTAGGCCCTCAGCGCTAGGCCCGCCAAGTCAAAGATGTTTTTTAATCATTCCAAAAGGAGAACTTCATATCACTTGATGTTGTTGGAAAATGATAAATTCCAAACTAAGTTGTTTCCCTGCTATTTTTTTGTTGATATTTCCAATATCTTGGTTTTATTTTGATCATGAATACAGTGGTTTTTATCTTATAAAAGAAACACCATTTTTATTCATCTGCATTCAGGAATCAACCTGCAGCTGATATTCGTCGTCAGGTTTCCTCACACTACTCGGGTCGAGACTTGGCAAGACTTGGAATAGGAACGGCAGCAACAGGCGCGGTGTGTAAACAGTCCTTTGTTTGTCAGACCTCATGCATATTCATGATCTAGCTTTGTAAACTAATAAAGTTAATGCATGTGATGTCACACGCGCTACGCGTACGCGCTAATCGCACGTACAACCGGGCGGAGCGGTGAGGTCAAACACACTTTGTTTGACCTCACCGCTCCGCATGGTTGTACGTGCGATTAGCGCGTACGCGTAGCGCGCGTGACGTCAATGCAACCCCTTTATTGGCCAACCTTATTGGCAAATTCCTATTGGAGGATTCAGGACTGTTAGGGTTATGTGCACGAGAGTTTAATTGCATTTTCATTAATCTATCTGTTTCACTCAGGTTCCGTTATCAGAGGTCGTTGACCCCTTGGACTTTGAAGAATTCTTGGATGCCAATCGATGCCATTACAACAGAGACCCTCTACGTCATCTGCTAGAGTTTCCTGAAGATGACTTGGTGGTTGCGTCAATGCCTAAAGAATGTCGGACAATCAGTCCACCTCTGCCAGAACCAGAGTATGATTTTAATCCGCTCATAAAGCCCTTTTATGTAGAAACCATTTAGCATGTTATTATACAAGTCAACCTCACCATTGGGCCTTTATGATAGAATTATCAATTAATGGAATGCCAGGATTGCTCCGAATATTTGTTCCCCCATCAGAATTTTGTCTGATATAAAACATTGTAAATCCAAGAGAAACACATCACTACAGAATGCAATACATCTTTCAGACATTTCATCAAATATCATCAGATTAGTTTTAAAAAATGCCAATCTTTTGTGTTTTTTAATTACATAATCATCACTAAGAGTAAGACTAATACTGAAGAATTCTTCTGGATATTCTTCTTGCAGATATCCAACAGTAGAATAAGAAACACTGGAATCCTGAACATTTTAGAGGGTTAAACTTTCTTTCGCTTGCCATATGATTAAATTGTTAAATGTTGTAGAAGATTATTGGTCCATAAAATGTGGACATTGTATTTATTAACCCTCAAAGCACTTTTTTTGACCTTTGACCTTCAATAATGAATAATAATAATCATGCTAGTTCACCCTAACAATCGCTCGTTCCCCCTCTCAGTTCTGACAGTAACATACAGGTGCGCGACTGCCTTCAAGCCTACACCTGTGACTGGGCTATTGTCAAACGCAAGTATCAAGACTGTGTGTCCATTAAGCCGAGTAAAGCTATGCTGGGTACGAGTCAACAAGTGTTTGAAGTGGATGAACAGGAATTGGAGGAGGACGTACCCCAGGTAGGCAGGGAACCATTTAGGTTTTCAAGTATTCGAAAATAATTTATATTTTTGCATTGCCTTGCAGCCATTGCTAGCAAATTGGTTTATTCAAATTTTTTTGTACGAAATCTAGTTTTTGTTTATCTATTTATCTGTTTATCTGTTTATTTACTTATCCATTTATCTGTTTTAAATTTGTCATAATCAGAATACCCGTACTCTCAATTCAAAAGGATTGAGTGATATGGAGAACAAAAGACATTTTTGCTTTAGATTTTGCACTTTGTAGAAGCACCTTGCCATTCATAAAATGCACAGAGCCCTCAATATTCCAAGTAGTTGAAACTGTAAAGCTATCACTTATGACTGGAGCAGTGGGATGAAAGGTCAACTATTTGATGTCAGCAAAGTACTGTATTAAATTGTACATCAATCTATGAAACACTTGGGCAGTTTGGGAGACTAATTATAAGTCCTTAATAATTTATCTTCAAAAAGTTAATCTTGGTATTGAACAAACACTAGAGCATTGGTGAAGATATGGGATTTGAGATCATGAATCCCGATATTTGGAAGAGTCTGCTACCCTCCAAGTTTCATCTGCCAAAAAGAACGGTGAGATTAGCAGCAAATATCTACAACTAAACAACCGTCTATGCTTCCAACTTTTTGTTGCACAGGTCTTTTAGAAATATTGGAGACGTCTAATCATTCTAACATGCTTATATCATGATGGAGTCAAGCGATGACCTAACTTGATGTTATAGAGTTTTGCCATTGCTCAAAGTAACCGCTTCAACCTTCTAACTGCTTCAACTTTGCCTTCATACTCTCTGTAATACTATGAAGTACTCGCTGGGTTATGGCCATTGCAGTGTCATTACAAAGAAACCTGTGAAATCTTTCTATTTGTGCAAATTGACCGCAGCAAATTTTGATTTGTAATTAAAATTCAAATGGCATTTTATATATAGTTGAACTAGAACATTATTTTATGCATGTACCTATTACTATTACTATTTTTTTTTTTTAGTGCATAACTATTTTTTGTTTTTCTTTTAGTTAACACTTCTTTATCAACATTCTGTTAACAACTTAACAATTTGATAAAGCATTTGGAATTATTCAATACATTTAAAAAAACAAAATGATAATTTTTTTGTAATGATTTTTTTTCTTTTATAGTAACAGATTGTTAACAGAAAGCCTATAATTTTGTGGGTTGATTATTTTATTCAAAAGGAAAAAACAAATATTATTAGTGCCAGAAATACTAAGCACAAAATGTTGATGTTTGTATTGATTTTATACAGCTCCTCTGAGCATTTCTGGGTCTTTACTTTTTAGCTGGAAAAGCGCACTTCCATCCACCTAGACAGCACACCCAGAGGCAGCTGGGCCTCCAGCATATTTGATCTAAAGAACAGTGAGGGCGACGCCCTACTGCCACGCCTCTTAGAGCACACGCCCATTGAGAAGCAGGATAATATTAACGAGGATGTCAGATCTCAGAATCGGCAGCCAGATCTGTTTTGTCTCTACCCCAACATGGAAGAGGTGAGGTTAGACGTCACAGCAACATTTATAAATTTAACCCTAACCTCCACAACTCCATCAAAATACACCCCGCATTTAGGGGCATTTTGGCAGATAAGCAATGTGTACCAATTCATGCGCATCCTGTACATAATTCGTTTGTTTGTCTCGATGGGGTTTACAAAAATTATGTTCTTATTTGGGTTATTTTGGTTTCTCCATCTTTAGTCTGACGCCATTGAACGACGTATGCCTGCTGAGGTACCCAGAGAACATTTTGGATACCGCATCTTTGTCAAGTGCCTGACCCTTAAGTAAGTACTTATTACAACCACGAACCTTAAAACTGCAAAGACACGTCTCGGATAACAGGGGATGAATAATAACAAGGGATGAATAATAACAAGAAATACCTTTGGCAAAGTTTGTTTTAATATGTTGTAACTTGTACTGGACTTGAGTACATTTCTGAGAAGCGGATGATTCTCAAGCATTTTCTTTTAATTGTTTGGCTCTTACATTGTGTTTATTTCTTGTGTACATAGATTGGATCTTGAAGTGGAGCCAGTCTTTGCTTCCATGGCACTGTACGATGTCAGGGAAAAGAAAAAGGTAACAAGCAATCAAATATTAATGAGGAGTTGAACTTTCCTGGAGTGCCTTCATGGTAGATTTAATATTGATGGTACAGTTTCCGGAATACATATTTCTTAGCAGAAGGCAATGACAATTGTGTGTAGTGTACACTTGAAAGAAAGATAGAAAGTGGTTTTATTTTTCCTGAAGAAAAGTTAGGATATGCAACCTTTTAAAGATTATATTATGAGAAGCCTGGCTGTTTGCATCTCTGACGTTTTCTTTGTCCAAATTGTTTAGATTTCTGAGAATTTCTACTTTGATCTGAACACGGAGGCCATGAAGGGAATGATCAAGAGTCACCTAGGCTATCCAGACCCGTCCACCTTGGCTCGTAATGCAGTCTTCTCTATCACCTATCCTACCAACGATGTCTACCTTGTGATCAAGCTAGAGAAAGTCTTACAACAAGGCGATATCTCAGAGAGCGCTGAGCCTTACATGAAAGAACTGGATAATCCTAAGGTTGGTGTCTTGGTTGAGTATTAGAAAGTCTAGCAGCAAGGTGATATCTCAGAGAGCGCTGAGCCCTACACGGAAGAACTGGATACTTCTAAGGTTGGTGTGTTGGTCGAGTATTAGAAAGTCTAGCAGCAAGGTGATATCTCAGAGAGCCTTACACGAAAGAACTGGATAATCCTAAGGTTGGTGTGTTGGTCGAGTATTAGAAAGTCTAGCAGCAAGGTGATATCTCAGAGAGCCTTACACGAAAGAACTGGATAATCCTAAGGTTGGTGTCTTGGTTGAGTATTAGAAAGTCTAGCAGCAAGGTGATATCTTAGAGAGCGCTGAGCCTTACATGAAAGAACTGGATACTGGAAGGTTGGTGTCTTGGCCAAGTATTCTTGACATTTAAAAAATTGTCCTCTGACAATTGCAAGGTGTCGTGTTGCATTACAAAAAAATGTTTTTCCCTCTCTCCACAGCATGCAGAGAAAGCTAAGCAGAATGCGCGTTATTACTGCGAGAAACTTGGAGCCTATCGCATGCCCTTTGCTTGGACCGCAGTCCACCTGCTAAACATCATCAACGGAGCCAATAGCATCGACCCAAGCCCAGACAGCGCAAGTGTAGACAAGGCTAAATCCAATAGTTTAGAGTTTGGCCGTCAGAGGAGCGTTCCTCCTGAGCCGAATCATGGATCCTTGCCGAGGAAAGCTGGTGAGACAGGGGCAGTTGGTGGGTCATTGGGAGGGGGTGGGGGAAGTGGTCTGAGAAGAAATGGATCTGAGAGACAGAGCTTCTACAAGGTGGAGGATGATACAGGAAATCTGGACTCATTTCATCCAATAACAATTACAGTGTCCAGCTTCTTCAAACAGGTTAGTCATCAATGTCACATGCAGTCTTTATTGAATAGGAATGATTTTAAACACCCGTTTAAATTATTCTAGAGATGTCTGAGACCATTTATTTGGGTTGACTTGCTAGACTTTTAAATTTCCGAATTTTTAGGTGATGTAGGTTCTCGCTATTTCTCCAAGATAATATTATGCTGTCTTCATGAAAAACAATTTTTAGATGAAGACGTCACACAGATGAAGCATGTTAACTTTTCACATTTATTCTATGGAGAATCTTTGTAATATTTCTGTAACAGGAAGGGGACAAGTTATCCGATGATGACCTCTTAAAGTTCCTAGCCGACCTAAAACGACCAACATCTGTTCTCAAGAGACTCAAGTGTATCCCCGGTGAGTCCAACCTGCGACTATTATCTCAAGCTCAGTTTGTTGGTCTCTTCCCTTCAATGTTTTCATTTGACATTGATGTTTTTTTTCTGTTATTGATAAAATTTCCTTAATTTCTCAAACTGCTCAATATATCTTTCTGGTCTGACCCTTCCATATGAGCTTCTTTTTATAATCCAGCTTTGTCCATTTTCTTTGGCAGGTTCTCTAAAGCTAGACATCTCCCCGATACCTGATAATCCACCTTACTGCTTGACCCCTGACCTCCAGCAGGTCAAGCCTTACCCTGACCTGAGGACCCGACCGACGCGAGAGATTCAGGAATTCCCATCCAGAGACGTGTACCATCCTCATAGCATCTATCGGTAATATCAGGCTATGTCAGAATTACTTGGCTTCGGCTGTGCCTATGGTAGCGGCTGCGGCCATTTCACATAGACACGTGTGTTATTTTCAGCTGTAGCCATGTAATTTGGAAGCAGCCTTATTCTAATTTTAAAGGATTACAAATTTAAAGGCTTTAACAGTTTCTGGAGCAAATCAGACACGGACTTGCACTTATACTAATGCATTGAGTAGCATTATGCGATAAATATTTATAAATTAGAATTAACATAATACTATCGAGTCTTTATGCACTATTATATAATAACTGTGTGTATATTCTGTTGTTTCAGCAATCTCCTGTATGTCTATCCTAACACTCTTAACTACTCCAACCGCTCCGGCTCGGCCAGGAACATTGCCGTCAAAGTCCAGTTTATGGCTGGTGAGGATCCAACAACTGCTCTCAAGGTATGTAGTGTCACTGCTTAACCTTTGCTCTTCCTTACACTCCAACGCACTTCAGTATTTG
Organism: Crossaster papposus; assembly: GCA_037893245.1. Taxonomy (NCBI): domain Eukaryota; kingdom Metazoa; phylum Echinodermata; class Asteroidea; order Velatida; family Solasteridae; genus Crossaster; species Crossaster papposus. Next base: position 2,071,815 of record JBAIAA010000179.1, read on the forward strand.
CCCCCAAAATGACAGGTGTATAATTCTCTAATGCACTAAGCTTAAATGCATTGGCATGTACCACTGCCATACAATAAACAACTCTCACAGAGCAAGGATTAAGGTGGTGACAAATTCACTATTAGTTGAAATTCACGTCAATTTGCTTCGTTCAGTTGTTTTTTTAATTAATTATTCTGACATGTTGGGATTTGTCTTTGAATTTCCACAGTGCATCATGGGTAAATCCAGTTGTCCTGAGTTTTCCGACAACGCTTACACAGCCGTCACCTACCACAACAAATCACCTGATTTCTACGAGGAGATGAAGATCAAGTTACCTGCCGATTTGGCCGACTATCATCATCTGCTCTTCACTTTCTATCACATCAGTTGCCAAAGGAAACAAGATGTCATACCTGTGGAAACTCCTATAGGATTCACTGTGAGTTTTTATCAATGCAAACTTTCCTTTGAAAAAAATCCCGGGGATGTAAAATTCTTGTTTACTAACACTACATTTAATGATGGATTTTGTAACTTCCAATTTAACTTTTATATGCACTTAATACACTCTTGAGATAAACTCTCAAGCTTGCAAGGGTGGATTCGACCCTCTAACCCTCTGCTTAGAAGTACAGGCCATTCTACCACTGAGCTTGACAGAATCAGGCAGTTTATTCCTATGCAATATTTTCCAATCAAAGATCGTTGGTGGAGTTAAAGAAAGTTTCATTATTTTTTCTTGAAGTGGTTGCCAATGATGCGAGATGGTCGTCTCCAAGTAGGAGACTTTGGTCTGCCTGTTTCTATAGATGTTCCTCCAATGGGTTACTCCATGCTTAGTCCAGAGGTAAGACAAATTGCAAACATACAACACTCATATATATCTCACTTGAAAATGTTTGGATGAATGAATACTCCATCTGAAAAGTTTTGGTTGTGATTATTCGATTTTTATGACCCTACATATTTTACAAGTACGTTAATAACATATGGAATAATCTTTTCAATTTGGTTAAGGCTGTGAGAAGGTACATCGGGTTCTGCTTATAACAGGTTTGACGGGTTTATTTTCTATATAAATATTATTAAAAAGGAGAAAATCTTGTATGTTTCCTCTGCCAAAGTATCAAGGCATTGGAGTGAGTATCAGTTTTTATATTCAGGGAGGACTTTTTGTTTTCTAGTTGCTCAAGTCACGTACGTTGCCCAAGTCCGATGCCTCTCGTGCTCCTCAGGTATTCACAGTGTTTATGGATTGATTTTCTTCTTGTATCAGCAACGTTAACCTTACTAAAGTCTTGTCATCTGCACATAAACTCAAAACTAATTTTTTTCTGGACATACAAAGCATCCAATTGTGAAATTTATTGTCTAATTCATGGGTAGCAGAGCAGACATTTCTTATTTCAACTGTAGCTCATCTTTACAGCAACAAAAATCTGTGAAACATTCAACCGTTTTTGTTGTTAGTAATATAGAATAGCTGTATTAATATCTCTCGAGTGTTTTTAGCATGATGACAGAGTTCAGTTGGTTAGATATTATTAATGTGGCTGACTATTTAGTGATTTGTATAGGTATGGTGAAGCAGGTAGTCAGGCTACCAGATGCATTAAACTATAAGCGGTGCATACATCAGAATTCATAGCATTTGTTTTGCAGGAATTTTCATTTATATCAATAATAACATGCAAATTTGTTGTTAATCCTTTCGGGCTTGACATCATCAAGGTATTGCTTTTTCTTTTTAACTATTCATCAAAAATAAATGTCTAGCCATAAATTGTGTCCTAACCTGCTCTTCCTTTGATGTTTTTCCTTTCTGCTAAATATATGTATCACCCCTTCCTTTTTTGGTAGCCCTTTGCTCAGCCCAACCCCTCCCCCCCCCCAACCCAATCAATGGTAAATCAGATTAAGCCTAACCTTTCAACTGCAGGAATTGGTGAAAAGAAATATTTGAAACGTTCCGAGGTTGACATGCATGTCTTATACCTTGGTCAACCACTGGTACATAATATAATTGTGTCGTCATTAGCCATACGCATGATTCCTTGAGGGCGCTGTTTGAAGCTTAACAAGCATGCATACACGATGCAAGAAATATGCTTAAAGCACACATGTATTATGAGCATGTACACTGTGTGTATATGCACATGTACTTAACCTTGGATCTATATTACACAATAACACATTAAAACAATCAACCCTTATTTGTAATTTGTATTTATATATTGTTTGAAAGTTATCCTCAGATTTCACTTATTTGTCAATCATCAATTTGATGTTGCTCATCAAGTTACCAATTCTTTTTAATGATTATTAATTTTATTTGCAATACACTAAAATCGACATTTCATTACAGCCAGTTATTTCTTCAAATATTTGGTTTGTTTCTGTTGCTTTCATGGGAGATATGCATCCTTAAAATTAAAGTCATTATCCATCATTTGGACTGGCCAGGTAGGCAGGTACAATTAACAATATGTTTTCAATTTATTGGTGCTAAGCTTAAAAAAGAAAACACAATTTTATCAGTTATTTAGAATACCAAATTGATTAACCCGTATATACCTTGCTAGAAAAATGTATCATTTCCAATCTTTGACTACAAATCTAAGAAAATGTTAACAGGTTTTGGTGCATAGCAGGTAAGTACTAGGAAGTAAATACAATTGGTTGGCAAACAAATTGTACAATTTGTTCAACATTTAATCATTTAATAAATTATAGACTTTAAAATTCAACATTCCAAAAAAGAATACCCCATCCATTAGTAGCATATCGTCCTTGATATGTTTTTTTTTATGGTTTCTTTCTCAATTTGAAATCACAGATCTTATACAAGAATTGTTAACTTTGATGTGTTATAATGTTTGTGTATTTCACAGGTACAGCTGCCCACAATGCGATGGGTGGACGGCCACAAACCATTGTTTAATGTTGAAATTAAAGCGGTATCCTCCATCCATGCACAGGTAACTGTAACAACCCCTGAACAATTAATTAATTAAAATCAGACAAGTTTGTTTACTGACTTTGATGATGGTCTTTCTGCTGTTAATTCTGCCTGGCACAATCAAAAACAGTTCTTGTTAAAGTGAGAAGCCTGTCCAGTGAAACAAGATCTGTCAGGTCAACTATATCAGAGCCAAACTGCTTTGAGTTGACGACTTTGACACCTGTTGCACTGTGTTACACCTGACAGGGTTACTGTTAATTGTCCTCTATACCATCTGATTTGATAGGATGAGTTTGTGGACAAATTCCTGAGTCGATGTCACTATGTTGAGGAAGGCAAGATTCCACGAAGCATCGGCGAGCAAGACATGAAGGCTAAGTTAGTCAAAAGCATCATGGAACTCAACAATGCTGTGGCTGAACCATTGGTGAAGTTTCTACCTATCATTCTAGACAAGCTGATCTTGATGATTGTCCGACCGCCAATTATTGGTGGGCAGATCGGTAAGAATTGTCCAAGTCTTGAATTTCAAGTCAAATCACAAGTAAAGGAATATCAAAGGATTGCCTTTGACTAATTTGAATAGTTAGTGAATGATGTCATCTCAGCAATGGTTTTGATTTATTCAGTTGTACAAGTCTTTGATCTTTCTTTTAATTCTTTTGACAGTTGACCATGTCGGACAGCTGTGTTTTGATACAATCGCTGAGATCGTAGATCGTATTCACATCCTTCTGGATAAAGGTCAGGATAGTCACGGCAGGAATTCCTTGCTATGTTCCTTTATTCAGTTTTACTTCAGACCGCCAGATACTGATGATGAAACAATTGTACAAGGTTAGTCAGAAAAAATGGCAGTTAAGATTTATGAAATGTTTCATTTCAGACTTAGAAGAGTTAGAGGTTCAGTTATTGCTAGTTATAGCTAAGCTCTCATGCATAATTTTGTTAGATAATATATTTGTTCTTCTCTTTCCTTGGTTTTAAGCAAGTTGGGTACACATTAAGCAGCTTATTTGAAACTTGCTATAACAAAAACCTTGGCTCTAAAGTTTCTCATATTGATATATTGATGTGCTGTGGAAATTAATGTTTGCTTAAAAATACTTAGCTGAACTTGGTAAAAGTAAAATAGTGTTTTGAGAAAATTCTGGTGATTTTGCAATTTTTTTGATGTGCATTCTTATTTGTTTTTTTCTAATACTGCTTGCAATGGATTTTCATCAAATACAGTAAGTATGAAATAAATGCTGTGAAGGGTTTTTGGTTTCATGCTAACAAATGACTGTTTGTTTAGTTTTACTTTCTGGTTGAGGTTTTACCTAACAATTTTGATTCCATCTTGTGTTTATCTGTCAGTGTCTTAATTTCCAGTGCTTAATTTTACGGAGAAGATATTATAACCCTGTCTTTCTCAGTTCCAAATTAGAGATAGATACCCTAGCTGTACAAATCTGTCTATTACAGATTTTAACAGTTTTGTAGATTGGTTTGATGTTGGTGATAGGCTGTGGCGATGTTATCAGCTGGAGGTACTATGCCTTGACTGACTGTAATAGATATATGGTAGATTTGAGTACAGGGATACATGGGTTAGAGTATGATGTTAATACATTGCATGCATTTTACTTAGTGGGTTATTTGCCTAGGAACATTTTCTACCAAGTAGCTCCTTGAAATGTAACCCTCATCTCCCCCCCCCCTCCAAACATCTAAATGAAACCCGCTCATGAATCCCTGTTCATATTTTATTGTGTTCTTGTGAAGTGATTTTAAGTGTGTACCATCCTCGTACATTTCGTTTCTATGGTGTTATTTTTGTCCTTAGTTTGGTATGTCGTTTTTCTCTTCAATTAAAAATATATTGTTCTTTTGTTCATTTTTGTAATTGAAAATTAGACAGAAAAATGAAAAAACGTCTCATCCATGTTATCACTTCTCTAAAACGAGTAAACCGATTCAGTCCATCACTGACATTAGCCATCAACAAAAAAAGAGATCAAGAATCAGGCATTGTCCTGAATAACTAGTCGGAACTTATTTCTTCTCATTAGCCTGTCATCTCAATTGTTGCAGCTTTTTGAAACCACTGGATTATTCACTTCTTTTCTCTGCAGAAATCTCCCCCCGTACCCCACCACACAAATTCCGTATGATAGGCAACTATGGCACCGTCGCTCGCTCCAATAGTTTCACCGCCAATCAACGATCATCGTTATTCTCCAGCACCAGTAGTACTAGCCTGTCTGGTCCTGGATCACCTGATGATGACATGCAAGGAATTATTCATGGACGGTTTGGTAGCGAGAGATACAATGCTCATTCCTTCAGTCGGTCTAGTCTACTAGGGAATACTGGTATGGGTAACGTGCCAGTCATGGGACTGGGTAACCGCATACCTCCTAAGAAGGTAAATAATAATGACTGTAAGATATGACTCAAGTGGGATTAGTAGAGGACTTGAACAATTGTGTACATTTTTATAAAGGGGTTAACTACAATACTTAATTTCATTTCAATATCAAATTAAGAATCTTTTTTAGGAAAGCCTGGCAAAAAATTTAAACCATAAGATTTTTAAAAATATGTCTATTGATGTGTTTGTCATTGTCTGCTGCCCTCTACAGTTGGTACATGAAGAGATTGCTTTGTTACTTGTCGTCTCCAACGGTTCAGCGAAGGAGAAGGTTCTCAATCACGCTTGGTTCTTCTTTGAACTCATGGTAAGTAACAGCCAATCAGATCTCTTCATTTTAACATTCAGTGTGAGTCAATAATGATTGTGTAAAAAACAATTTCAGGCAAGGTGTTCTCAGATAAAATGTACAAAACAATTATTTTTAGCGGAGTCAACATTTTGCACTTTGTCATCTTGTTATCAGGTAAAGAGCATGGCCCAGTATCTTGCCGAGAATGACCGTCTGGATTCACCTCGTAAGGGTCAGTTTCCTGAAGCTTACTGTCAGGATATCAATAACATCGTTGGTATTGTGACTACGGATATAATCGCTAGATACAATAAGGTAGGATTATTGCATTTCAGGTACCTACACAATTTTACAACATTCTTAGAAACCAAACAAGTTAATACAAGTATCTGAACAGCCTTAAATGCTCTCCAGATTACAATGACTTCAGACTTTACTGATAAATTTTCTTAAAATAAGGTAGTAGTTAATGTTTGTGTGACGTTACTCCCCTTGCCTTTAGTAAAGATATAAGAATAACTTGTCAACAAATTAAATTTGACTAGGACTGTCATAGTACATTTCTTGACTTATTTCAGGATGTTCGTGCCATGCAGCTCCTCAACGCGAGCCTAGCTTTCTTCCTTCAAGATCTGTTGTCTCTGATGGATAGAGGTTACGTCTTTGCCCTCATCAGGAACTACTGCAAACAGGTTAACACTCCTAGAAAAAGTTCTTATTAATAAGTCGACAAGAAGAAATTGAACAAGAGAATTGATTTTTATTCATTATATATTATCCAAAAATAAGTTGGTAGTTGGAGACTTAAATGTCCGGAGTACGTTTTTATGCAGTATTCCAAGCTTCTTATATTTATGTCCTGTTTGAGTCCTTTCTTTTTCAATCTAATATAATAAGAATATATTTGGGTTCTTCTGAGTTTTAGATCATTATCATCGGCAGTCGGTATTCTGGGTATTGTTACATTTGTCACATTTCTTTAACTACCAATTATGAATGGCTGATATTCTTTGATTTGCTTACTAGGTTGCCGGCAAGATCACAGTCATGGCAGACCCCACCAGCCTAGCTCAACTCAAACTAGACTTCCTTCGTATCATCGTCAGTCATGAACACTATGTCACTCTCAATCTTCCCTTCTTGCACTCTGATGTGACGTCGCGTCCCCCTTCGCCAACCCCATCCATTAGTAGCATGTCATCCATGATGTCTCTGGCTTCTAGCTTGCCGTCTGCATTCAATAAAGCCAAGATGATGCAACTGACGCCAGAGTTTCGTCAGCAGCATTTCTTGACTGGGTTGTTGCTGTCAGATTTGGCCTGTGTGCTGCAAACGCTGTGAGTGATTATGTATCATTGGTATTATCATTGGTACATAACAAGTACTGTTGTGACCATGTGCAATGTTTAGATATTTTTTTAACGGAAATTGCCCATCGCAGGGTTAATGGTCACTAAAATATGTGGACTACAGAAAAACATAAGAAAGAAAAAAAAAGAGAGAGAAGATATCTATTGGTATTTTTCTTAACTATATGGTTCGATTGTAAGCTGGTGGAATTCAAGAGACAGGCAAGGAATTCCAAAGTGCAGCAATGCAAGGAAAGCAAGCAATACATTGGGTTTATATATCTACATCAAGCCATCGCAGTAGATAATTCATGATCATGACCCTGATTATGTTGTATTTATTTTGAATGTTATAGGAATAGCAGTCTCCATCGTCAAGCTATCGACACCGTCTGTAACCTTCTCAATTCCCACGATGCCGACACACGCTACACTGACACCGACTGTCGTATGCGTGTTGCTGCCCTCTATCTACCACTCCTAGGTATCGTCATGGATGCGATACCACAACTCAACTGCCACAGTGCTAGCTCTGTCAATCGACCATCAGCTGCTATGGGATATGATGATGCTGACTTGGATGGTAATCCAGTCAATCAGAGTGTGGCTATGGCTATAGCGGGTACCAGTGTCTATGCCAGGTCAGATGCTAAGGTGGAGTCGACACCGTTACAGGTAAGCCTTAACTGAATCAGTTTGTTTGCGGCTACAGCTTATACTTGTTTCGGAGTGGTATTCAGGAGTCAGGCCAAACCAAATAGTATTAGGATTCAATTTTATTTTAGCTTGAATCATAGTTTTGCTTAGCACATTTTCAAAAGCACCATAAATGTCTCCTTTGCTGTCCTTGCTAACCCCTTATTTTTCTCTCTGACAGCGACCTCCAAGTCACACCAGGCTCTCTGAGGAATCCACTAGAGACCTTCTTCTCTGTTTCCTCTGGGTTCTTAAGAATCTGGACCCGACCACTCTCCAGGAATCTTGGGTGGCACTGTCAGTCAGTCGCATCAATCAGCTCCTGGATGTTCTGTATTATTGCATCTGTTGCTTTGAGTACAAGGTAGGGAACTAGACCTTGGTAGTCAGGAACCTTACCTTGGTAGTCAGGAACCATACCTTGGTATGGGGGTGGGGGATCAGATGGGACTTTTTGTCAGGGATGAGGAAGTTTCAAAAATGCCTAATATTTTGCATAGCGAACATAGTTTTTCTGACTAATGCACAATTCTTAATTTATCTAGTTGGATGACCTACCCGGATGACGTACCCTCAGAACTCCTCAATGATACCTGTGGCACTTTTGTTAACAAAGAAAATATCTTATGATTGCAGGGACGAACAATGATTTACCGACGTCAGTCTCGACTCTCGCTGAAGAAACAAGATGTGAAACAACGTCTTGAGGACGCCATACTTGGGACGTCTAACGCTCGCAGTGAAATGATGCAAAGACACAGCAGACAGGGATCTGGATCATTGGGTAAGATATGATTTGTCCCTGAGCAGGGTACTAGAACACAATCCAATAGAAAGAATTTTACCTAGATTATTTGTTGGTTTAATTTTGTTTGGTTATATTCTTGATTCTTTTTTTTTTTTTATATTTGGCAAACAAATTGCTGAAGAAATATCTTTATTGAACTGCTATTGCAGCTGAAATTTTTTTTTTTTTTTTTACATTTTGTTTGAAGAGCATCCCTGATCCTCGTTTTGCTGGGGGTATATTTCGGAAATACACAGGAGTGATATTTAATACTTTTGTCAACTTTTCATCGTCACAGACAGGCACTTCAATCCAGCTTTAGGACAGTCTGAGAAACTGAGATGGCGTAAGGATAAGACTCACTGGAAGCAAGCAGTTGAGACCCAGTCAGAGAGGTGATGTAACAATGACAAACGCAGTATTTAGTCTTTTCAATATTGGGTATCATTCTTCACTGATGTTTATTTATAGGCACTGTACTCACAGCAATGATTGTGAACTGCTTAGTATACAATGTGTGGCTGGAGCTGAAACACTGGTCTTAACACTAACTTATGTAATCCATTCCTCCTGTCATCAGGCCTAGATCTGAGCTGGAATATGATGCCAATCTTGAGGGTAATCTCGCCACTGAAGTATCTCTGGCTGTTCTGGATACCATTGAGCTTTTAGTTCAGGTACGCTAAAAAATGAAATTCAGAAGGAACCAAGCGAAAGCTCTTGTTCTCTGAAAACAAATCAATTGTACTTCTGCGAAACCAAATGATTTATCAATTCTGAAAGAGAAACACATTGCTCTTGAAAAGTTGGTCATTTTTACATGATGCTCGGTAAAAAGTCCCATGTTTTTTTCTTTTTGGATTTCATATTGTGCCACATATTTCTTTTCTTTTTTATTTAATAAATCTTTTATTATTTTGATTTCTGAATCTCTTTACAGACCATACAAAACACCGACCATCTACAAGGCTGTCTGACCGGGGTCATGGAAGTACTGCTGCATTCCCTTGCATGTAATCAGAGCGTTGTCGTATTACAGAACATCCTAGCTACTCAGAGATCATTGGTTTTCAAGGTAAGTAACTCGCCATTTGGTCCATTCATTCACCATAGTATATATTCAAGCCAATGTGCGTTGAGGTGTGCTCCGAGTTTCTCGGTCCTAGTGCCAAATGTTTCAAGAGTGGATTTGGTTGATCTTGTTATAGTGCACTCTGCCACCCCAACTCCCTGTCGGCGACGGTAAATGGAAAAGAAGGCCATCTGCAAGGACGTGCATAGGTCTGTCCTTTTAAGAATTTTCATTGGCGTTGTGTGTGTAACAATACAAAGCCAATGTTATTTCTTACAAGTGAGGGCCTACGCATGTCGTTCTATATGCCTTCCTTTCTGTCTACTGTCAGTGACCAGCTGCTTTAAGAGAAAAACAAATCCAAATCTAGTCTGGAACCAACACTAGATTACTGGATCTTCTCCGATTTCTACAGAGAATACAATCATTGTTGTTGGTTCATTTTGTCTTAGTACCCAGAGCTACTGTTTGAGGAAGAGACAGAGCAATGTGCTGATCTCTGCCTGAGGTTGTTGAGTCATTGTAGTTCCTGTATTAGCACCGTCCGATCCCATGCCAGCGCGTCACTCTACCTGCTCATGAGACAGAACTTTGAGAATACAATCATTGTTGTTGGTTCATTTTGTCTTAGTACCCAGAGCTACTGTTTGAGGAAGAGACGGAGCAATGTGCTGATCTCTGCCTGAGGTTGTTGAGTCATTGTAGTTCCTGTATCAGCACCGTCCGATCCCATGCCAGTGCCTCACTCTACCTGCTCATGAGACAGAACTTTGAGATTGGAAATGTGAGTAGATATTTGCCAATGAATGTCTGTAGAATTGTAAATTAAAGGTAGAGAGGTGACGCAACTGTTTGAAAAATGTATGATTTTTTGTTATTGAAGACTGTCTTTACTTTATTAAGGGATTAAAAAGATGATTGTACAAAGGTGGTAACAACCAAATAAGAAAGCCTTTAAATTGAGCATCTTGTTTGTTTGTCTTGTATCAGAACTTTGCTCGGGTCAAGATGCAGGTCACCATGTCTCTATCCAGTCTGGTAGGCACTCAGACCAACTTTAATGAGGATTATCTGCGTCGATCACTCAAGACTATACTCATCTATGGAGAGGATGATGTGGAGTTTCAAGGCACTGATTTTCCTAAGCAGGTAGGTCTTGCAAGATTGCTTTTAGGAGTGGATTACGTTAGTCTTGATACTATCCCACCAAAGGTTTGGTTGAAGTATGAGGAGTCAACTAATTAATAAGACACCCAACTTTTCTTCAGATCAGCTGATTCCCCCTTTTATGCTTATGCCCTTAAAAATGGACAATCTTTGTATAAAGTCTTCTGCAACTTTAAATGTCCTCTTTTTGTTACTTCCCAGTTAATGTTTAACTTGGATGGCACTTTGTGGGTCTAAGTTGAAAAATTCAATTAATTAATTTATCATTTGAACAGGTGCATGATCTTGTGTTCAACCTGCACATGATCCTATCAGACACAGTCAAGATGAAGGAATTCAGTGAAGACCCAGAGATGTTGATAGATCTCATGTATCGTATTGCCAAGGGGTGAGGAATAACTCCAGGAATAGTGATTGTACTTGACAGATTATATACTTCGTTTACTTAATGGTTCAATGAATATTATTATTTATTTATTTAAAAATATGAAAAAACTAGACAGATCTGATTATGAAGTTTTTTGAGTTTCTCTATCTTGGCAGACAACAAATGTAATTGTCTTTTGCTTTGCTTATTTTTGCACTGAACTGATTACTGAACTTTTTGCTAATTCTGTGCTATCAGCTACCAGACTTCACCGGATCTGCGGCTGACATGGCTCCAGAACATGGCAGGCAAACACACAGAACATAAGAACCACACAGAGGCTGCACACTGCTTGGTACATTCAGCCGCATTGGTAGCTGAGTACCTACACATGCTGGAAGATAGACCATACCTTCCTATTGGATGCGTCGCGTTTGAGGTAGGGAACTAGACCATACCTTTCTATAGGCTCTCCAGTTTTAAGTAGGGGACTAGACCAAATTTGTAAGGGACCATACCATGTTGGCATCTAGAGCCTTACACAAACTTGGAAATCGCTCTATCTTCATTAAACAAAATTGAGACAAGTTGTTCCAATTTTGTTTAACACAGATGATTGGTGATTTCTAAGTTTCTGTAACCTGTAAGGTTATAGTGGTATTCTGTGCAGTCCTGACACCACCAAACTCTGCAATATTGACTGTAAACTTTGGTCAATGTTGGAAGTAGTTGCTTATCTCTGTGAATTTTCAATGCTGTGTTCACCAAGATATTAACTTTCCTTGTAGAAAATCTCTTGCAATGTTCTTGAGGAGAGCGCAGTATCTGATGATGTAGTGTCACCTGATGAGGAAGGTATCTGCACTGGAAAGTACTTCACTGAGAGTGGCTTGGTGGGACTATTGGAACATGCTGCTACTTCCTTCAATCAGGTAGGGAGAGAGAGAGATAATTGATTAGTTTGATTATTGATTAGTTGGGTGGGAGGTACTTCACTGAGAGTGGCTTGGTGGGACTATTGGAACACGCTGCTACTTCCTTCAATCAGAATACCGGCGGGGCCCGGGCCCTTAAACTGCAAGGGAAACGGCCGGCCTTGCGGGACAAATTTAGACAGGGTGCCGTGTGTCTGGGGAATCCTCTGTGGCCCGCCTTCCACGGGATTCTCCTGGAAAACTGCCTAGAATCAGCCTATCGTTATTCTTCTATACAATGGTTTTTCATTCTTTTGATAATTGTTCCTTCTGACTCCGAGTTCTTATATTCTCCACAGTTCACTTGATTGTTTTTTTGTTACTAACTATTGTCTTATATTTGTACACATTCCCGCCGTGAATATGGCCACTGATGCCGGTACGGCGTTAAACCCAAAACTCACTCACTCACTCACTCACTCCTTCAATCAGGTAGGGAGAGAGATAGATAATTGATTAGTTTGACTATTGATTGTTTGTTGTATTGATTGATTGTTGTATTGATTGGTGCAGTGAGATCAATTGATTAGTTGGGTGGGAGGTACTTCACTGTGAGTGGCTTGGCGGGATTATTGGATTTGATTATTGATCGAGTATTGATTATTCATTGATTGAGTATTGATTGTGTGCTTCATTGTGCGATTGGTATACGATTAATGTATCTGTTACTGGAGTTTGATTTCATTTTTTTATTGATTCCTTATTTGTTTTGTTTTCATTTATTGAAGAAATCTCTTGCCATCAATAATTGGTATTGTTTAATAATTTGTTAATGGATTCATCAGATATTGAGCAATTTAGTGGTACATGTAATTGAGTAAGTGATAATTGGAATTGTATAGGGACAGTGGATACATTCTATGTGCGATTGATCATTGTTATGGAGACTGCGCAATACAAATGTTAATGTATTATGTTATTATTATAATAAAGTGATTGAATAATTTGTTTGATCGATTGATTAATATGCATCGTCTTTTTACAATTTTTGTTTTATTAGGCTGGCATGTTTGAGGCAGTGAATGAGGTGTATAAGATCTTGATTCCTATCCATGAAGCAAACAGAGACTACAAGAAACTCGCTATCATCCATGGCAAACTACAAGATGCCTTTAATAAGATTGTTCATCTGGTGAGTAGTAATTAGAATGGATAGTTATTGACAGCAGGTCACAATAGTCAGTTACATAAACCCAGTGATGAAGTGGATGTAAAATTATGGCTTTCCTTAATCCTGCACAATTCCCCCAAACCTGCCTGGTTGATTTTAAATAACTGGAATGGTTAAGATTAAAACTCTACGGTATTACATTTATTTCCTGTATATTACCATTGTTTTTTCTAGCGTGGTAAGCGTTTATGGGGAACCTTCTTTCGTGTTGGTTTCTATGGATCTAAGTTTGGTGACATGGACGCTGAAGAGTTTATTTACAAGGAACCAGCCATCACTAAACTACCTGAGATTGCTCATAGACTAGAGGTAATCTTGATCTTATTGACGAGTTTATTTACAAGGAACCAGCCATCACTAAACTACCTGAGATTGCTCATAGACTAGAGGTAATCTTGATCTTATTGACGAGTTTATTTACAAGGAACCAGCCATCACTAAACTACCTGAGATTGCTCATAGACTAGAGGTAATCTTGATCTTATTGACGAGTTTATTTACAAGGAACCAGCCATCACTAAACTACCTGAGATTGCTCATAGACTAGAGGTAATCTTGATCTTATTGATGAGTTTATTTACAAGGAACCAGCCATCACTAAACTACCTGAGATTGCTCATAGACTAGAGGTAATCTTGATCTTATTGACGAGTTTATTTACAAGGAACCAGCCATCACTAAACTACCTGAGATTGCTCATAGACTAGAGGTAATCTTGATCTTATTGATGAGTTTATATACAAGGAACCAGCCATCACTAAACTACCTGAGATTGCTCATAGACTAGAGGTAATCTTGATCTTATTGATGAGTTTATTTACAAGGAACCAGCCATCACTAAACTACCTGAGATTGCTCATAGACTAGAGGTAATCTTGATCTTATTGATGAGTTTATATACAAGGAACCAGCCATCACTAAACTACCTGAGATTGCTCATAGACTAGAGGTAATCTTGATCTTATTGATGAGTTTATATACAAGGAACCAGCCATCACTAAACTACCTGAGATTGCTCATAGACTAGAGGTAATCTTGATCTTATTGATGAGTTTATTTACAAGGAACCAGCCATCACTAAACTACCTGAGATTGCTCATAGACTAGAGGTAATCTTGATCTTATTGATGAGTTTATATACAAGGAACCAGCCATCACTAAACTACCTGAGATTGCTCATAGACTAGAGGTAATCTTGATCTTATTGATGAGTTTATATACAAGGAACCAGCCATCACTAAACTGCCTGAGATTGCTCATAGACTAGAGGTAATCTTGATCTTATTGATGAGTTTATTTACAAGGAACCAGCCATCACTAAACTACCTGAGATTGCTCATAGACTAGAGGTAATCTTGATCTTATTGATGAGTTTATATACAAGGAACCAGCCATCACTAAACTACCTGAGATTGCTCATAGACTAGAGGTAATCTTGATCTTATTGATGAGTTTATTTACAAGGAACCAGCCATCACTAAACTACCTGAGATTGCTCATAGACTAGAGGTAATCTTGATCTTATTGATGAGTTTATATACAAGGAACCAGCCATCACTAAACTACCTGAGATTGCTCATAGACTAGAGGTAATCTTGATCTTATTGATGAGTTTATATACAAGGAACCAGCCATCACTAAACTACCTGAGATTGCTCATAGACTAGAGGTAATCTTGATCTTATTGATGAGTTTATTTACAAGGAACCAGCCATCACTAAACTACCTGAGATTGCTCATAGACTAGAGGTAATCTTGATCTTATTGATGAGTTTATATACAAGGAACCAGCCATCACTAAACTACCTGAGATTGCTCATAGACTAGAGGTAATCTTGATCTTATTGATGAGTTTATTTACAAGGAACCAGCCATCACTAAACTACCTGAGATTGCTCATAGACTAGAGGTAATCTTGATCTTATTGACGAGTTTATTTACAAGGAACCAGCCATCACTAAACTACCTGAGATTGCTCATAGACTAGAGGTAATCTTGATCTTATTGATGAGTTTATTTACAAGGAACCAGCCATCACTAAACTACCTGAGATTGCTCATAGACTAGAGGTAATCTTGATCTTATTGATGAGTTTATATACAAGGAACCAGCCATCACTAAACTACCTGAGATTGCTCATAGACTAGAGGTAATCTTGATCTTATTGATGAGTTTATTTACAAGGAACCAGCCATCACTAAACTACCTGAGATTGCTCATAGACTAGAGGTAATCTTGATCTTATTGATGAGTTTATTTACAAGGAACCAGCCATCACTAAACTACCTGAGATTGCTCATAGACTAGAGGTAATCTTGATCTTATTGATGAGTTTATATACAAGGAACCAGCCATCACTAAACTACCTGAGATTGCTCATAGACTAGAGGTAATCTTGATCTTATTGATGAGTTTATTTACAAGGAACCAGCCATCACTAAACTGCCTGAGATTGCTCATAGACTAGAGGTAATCTTGATCTTATTGACGAGTTTATTTACAAGGAACCAGCCATCACTAAACTACCTGAGATTGCTCATAGACTAGAGGTAATCTTGATCTTATTGATGAGTTTATATACAAGGAACCAGCCATCACTAAACTGCCTGAGATTGCTCATAGACTAGAGGTAATCTTGATCTTATTGATGAGTTTATTTACAAGGAACCAGCCATCACTAAACTACCTGAGATTGCTCATAGACTAGAGGTAATCTTGATCTTATTGATGAGTTTATATACAAGGAACCAGCCATCACTAAACTACCTGAGATTGCTCATAGACTAGAGGTAATCTTGATCTTATTGATGAGTTTATATACAAGGAACCAGCCATCACTAAACTACCTGAGATTGCTCATAGACTAGAGGTAATCTTGATCTTATTGATGAGTTTATTTACAAGGAACCAGCCATCACTAAACTACCTGAGATTGCTCATAGACTAGAGGTAATCTTGATCTTATTGACGAGTTTATTTACAAGGAACCAGCCATCACTAAACTACCTGAGATTGCTCATAGACTAGAGGTAATCTTGATCTTATTGATGAGTTTATTTACAAGGAACCAGCCATCACTAAACTACCTGAGATTGCTCATAGACTAGAGGTAATCTTGATCTTATTGACGAGTTTATTTACAAGGAACCAGCCATCACTAAACTACCTGAGATTGCTCATAGACTAGAGGTAATCTTGATCTTATTGATGAGTTTATATACAAGGAACCAGCCATCACTAAACTACCTGAGATTGCTCATAGACTAGAGGTAATCTTGATCTTATTGATGAGTTTATATACAAGGAACCAGCCATCACTAAACTACCTGAGATTGCTCATAGACTAGAGGTAATCTTGATCTTATTGATGAGTTTATTTACAAGGAACCAGCCATCACTAAACTACCTGAGATTGCTCATAGACTAGAGGTAATCTTGAACTTATTGATGAGTTTATTTACAAGGAACCAGCCATCACTAAACTACCTGAGATTGCTCATAGACTAGAGGTAATCTTGATCTTATTGATGAGT
Organism: Crossaster papposus; assembly: GCA_037893245.1. Taxonomy (NCBI): domain Eukaryota; kingdom Metazoa; phylum Echinodermata; class Asteroidea; order Velatida; family Solasteridae; genus Crossaster; species Crossaster papposus. The sequence continues at coordinate 2,088,586 of JBAIAA010000179.1, forward strand.
TTATTTACAAGGAACCAGCCATCACTAAACTACCTGAGATTGCTCATAGACTAGAGGTAATCTTGATCTTATTGATGAGTTTATTTACAAGGAACCAGCCATCACTAAACTACCTGAGATTGCTCATAGACTAGAGGTAATCTTGATCTTATTGATGAGTTTATTTACAAGGAACCAGCCATCACTAAACTACCTGAGATTGCTCATAGACTAGAGGTAATCTTGATCTTATTGATGAGTTTATATACAAGGAACCAGCCATCACTAAACTACCTGAGATTGCTCATAGACTAGAGGTAATCTTGATCTTATTGACGAGTTTATTTACAAGGAACCAGCCATCACTAAACTACCTGAGATTGCTCATAGACTAGAGGTAATCTTGAACTTATTGATGAGTTTATTTACAAGGAACCAGCCATCACTAAACTACCTGAGATTGCTCATAGACTAGAGGTAATCTTGATCTTATTGATGAGTTTATATACAAGGAACCAGCCATCACTAAACTACCTGAGATTGCTCATAGACTAGAGGTAATCTTGAACTTATTGATGAGTTTATTTACAAGGAACCAGCCATCACTAAACTACCTGAGATTGCTCATAGACTAGAGGTAATCTTGATCTTATTGATGAGTTTATATACAAGGAACCAGCCATCACTAAACTACCTGAGATTGCTCATAGACTAGAGGTAATCTTGATCTTATTGACGAGTTTATTTACAAGGAACCAGCCATCACTAAACTACCTGAGATTGCTCATAGACTAGAGGTAATCTTGATCTTATTGACGAGTTTATTTACAAGGAACCAGCCATCACTAAACTACCTGAGATTGCTCATAGACTAGAGGTAATCTTGATCTTATTGATGAGTTTATATACAAGGAACCAGCCATCACTAAACTACCTGAGATTGCTCATAGACTAGAGGTAATCTTGATCTTATTGATGAGTTTATATACAAGGAACCAGCCATCACTAAACTACCTGAGATTGCTCATAGACTAGAGGTAATCTTGATCTTATTGATGAGTTTATATACAAGGAACCAGCCATCACTAAACTACCTGAGATTGCTCATAGACTAGAGGTAATCTTGATCTTATTGATGAGTTTATTTACAAGGAACCAGCCATCACTAAACTACCTGAGATTGCTCATAGACTAGAGGTAATCTTGATCTTATTGATGAGTTTATTTACAAGGAACCAGCCATCACTAAACTACCTGAGATTGCTCATAGACTAGAGGTAATCTTGATCTTATTGACGAGTTTATTTACAAGGAACCAGCCATCACTAAACTACCTGAGATTGCTCATAGACTAGAGGTAATCTTGATCTTATTGACGAGTTTATTTACAAGGAACCAGCCATCACTAAACTACCTGAGATTGCTCATAGACTAGAGGTAATCTTGATCTTATTGATGAGTTTATTTACAAGGAACCAGCCATCACTAAACTACCTGAGATTGCTCATAGACTAGAGGTAATCTTGATCTTATTGATGAGTTTATTTACAAGGAACCAGCCATCACTAAACTACCTGAGATTGCTCATAGACTAGAGGTAATCTTGATCTTATTGACGAGTTTATTTACAAGGAACCAGCCATCACTAAACTACCTGAGATTGCTCATAGACTAGAGGTAATCTTGATCTTATTGATGAGTTTATTTACAAGGAACCAGCCATCACTAAACTACCTGAGATTGCTCATAGACTAGAGGTAATCTTGATCTTATTGACGAGTTTATTTACAAGGAACCAGCCATCACTAAACTACCTGAGATTGCTCATAGACTAGAGGTAATCTTGATCTTATTGATGAGTTTATATACAAGGAACCAGCCATCACTAAACTACCTGAGATTGCTCATAGACTAGAGGTAATCTTGATCTTATTGATGAGTTTATATACAAGGAACCAGCCATCACTAAACTACCTGAGATTGCTCATAGACTAGAGGTAATCTTGATCTTATTGATGAGTTTATTTACAAGGAACCAGCCATCACTAAACTACCTGAGATTGCTCATAGACTAGAGGTAATCTTGATCTTATTGATGAGTTTATATACAAGGAACCAGCCATCACTAAACTGCCTGAGATTGCTCATAGACTAGAGGTAATCTTGATCTTATTGATGAGTTTATATACAAGGAACCAGCCATCACTAAACTACCTGAGATTGCTCATAGACTAGAGGTAATCTTGATCTTATTGATGAGTTTATTTACAAGGAACCAGCCATCACTAAACTACCTGAGATTGCTCATAGACTAGAGGTAATCTTGATCTTATTGATGAGTTTATTTACAAGGAACCAGCCATCACTAAACTACCTGAGATTGCTCATAGACTAGAGGTAATCTTGATCTTATTGATGAGTTTATATACAAGGAACCAGCCATCACTAAACTACCTGAGATTGCTCATAGACTAGAGGTAATCTTGATCTTATTGATGAGTTTATTTACAAGGAACCAGCCATCACTAAACTACCTGAGATTGCTCATAGACTAGAGGTAATCTTGATCTTATTGATGAGTTTATTTACAAGGAACCAGCCATCACTAAACTGCCTGAGATTGCTCATAGACTAGAGGTAATCTTGATCTTATTGATGAGTTTATATACAAGGAACCAGCCATCACTAAACTACCTGAGATTGCTCATAGACTAGAGGTAATCTTGATCTTATTGACGAGTTTATTTACAAGGAACCAGCCATCACTAAACTACCTGAGATTGCTCATAGACTAGAGGTAATCTTGATCTTATTGACGAGTTTATTTACAAGGAACCAGCCATCACTAAACTACCTGAGATTGCTCATAGACTAGAGGTAATCTTGATCTTATTGATGAGTTTATTTACAAGGAACCAGCCATCACTAAACTACCTGAGATTGCTCATAGACTAGAGGTAATCTTGATCTTATTGATGAGTTTATTTACAAGGAACCAGCCATCACTAAACTACCTGAGATTGCTCATAGACTAGAGGTAATCTTGATCTTATTGACGAGTTTTGACTGTCTTTTAAGTATTCTTGAAGTAGTCAGGCTTATCTTTTAAGACCACCTATCATAGAATGTTGGTTGAAGTATTTTCTAATTTGTTTGCAACGAATACGACTTACAAAAGAAATCTGTTTATTGAAACAAGATGATGTTATGGCTCAAAATGTTTGTTTATACACTCAGTTGATTTGATTACTCGGTGGGACTTGAACCTGTCACCACCTGCTTACTGGTGCATTTTTTCTCACAAATCAGGCAAAGATTAAATTATTTTAATCAAATATAGCAGCAATTTAATTGTAAAATAAAATTATTATGGTTGGAGAAATATTTCCATAATAATTCAGAGTCTTCCATTTCATTGCAGAGTTTCTATGGCGACCGTTTTGGACCTGAGAACGTTGAAGTAATCAAAGATTCCAACCCCGTAGATCAATCTAAGCAGGATCCTGAGAAGGCTTACATCCAAGTGACCTACGTTGAGCCTTACTTTGACTTCTATGAGACGTTGCAAAGGCCGACTTACTTTGACAGAAACTACAACATTAGTAAGTATTGGAACAAATGCTTTAGTGTGTAATAGTAGCAGAAAATGCTGCATTTGGCTGTTATCTTTGTGCTATATTTTAAGTCAATGTCATTAAATGTCTAATGTCCTTTGCATTGCCTATTTGAAAAACAAATAACCAATTCCAATTCCCCCCCCCCCTTTTATCCCAGGGAGGTTCATGTTTGCCACACCCTTCACCATGTCAGGTAAGGCCCACGGTGACATCCGTGAGCAGTACAAGCGAAAGACATTCGTAACCACCTCCAAGGCATTTCCTTACATCAAGACCAGAGTAAATGTCGTGCACAGGGCGGAGGTAGGTCAATCTTCAATTAGACTGCGTCCAAATCTCTAGGGCTAGGTCTATTACAACTATGCGTGATTTGGCTGACAATAGACGTAGCCATAGCTCTGTATGCCCGTTTCAGATATGGCCTTGTATAGAGCCATTGCATTCAGGAGCCATTGCATTCAGGAGCCATTGCATTCAGGAGCCATTGCATTCAGGAGCCATTGCATTCAGGAGCCATCTTTGTGGTATCTTGTGTCATTTGATTTATTAACAATTAATGCACAAGGGGTCCACTCATGCGTATCCCTGTTGAATAAAGCACGCACCTCCAATATGGTCGTAGTGCAAACCGTCTACACCCTTAACCTAAATTATGGCCGTTTTCCAAACCCCAACTTCGTCTCCGTCTTTGACTTATGCAGTTTGGTATTATGGTGATTGAAATAAAACGGCTAATAACAAATTGTTACTTAACATGATAACACAACTGCAAATTGACAATGCATATTACATGTCAGCATTGGCATCACATATCTAACAGGGGAGTCAGGTTGGCGTAGCGGTTCTTTCCTCGCCTTTCACCACTATTTCCCAGGTTCGAACCCCGCCTGGGCCAATATGTGGATTGGGTTTTCAGTCCCTGCCTGACTCCGTGGGTTTTCCCAAGGATATTCTTCTGGGGTTTTCCTCCAACCTCTAAAAACTGTACCTTCTTCTCATTGTCTTCTCTCTACTGAGGGCCCCAAATGATCAGCTTCTGCTGGATGGGTTACCCTCATTAAAGATGGTTGTAAATAAATAAATAAATAAATAAATAAAAACTCTGATTAGTGGGTTAGTGCACATATTGTGTTTTTTCACGTGTCAATCTCAAGGTTATCAGTGACACTTTTTATATAAAGTGATGACTGGTGTTGATTTGCAGATTGTGTTGTCACCAGTTGAAGTTGGCATTGAAGACTTACAGAAGAAGACTAAGGAGCTAACGGTAGCTACTCATCAAGAACCAGCTGATGCTAAGATGCTACAGATGGTGCTACAAGGATGTATAGGGACTACAGTTAATCAGGTAATAATAATAATAATAATAATAAACAATACTAAACATCTCTGCCCTCACAGGTACCCATTTACTCCTGGGTGGAGAGAAGCAATGAGTGACAAAGTGCCTTGCCCAAGGGCACATGCACCATAGTCCCAGGCCGACTGGGACCCACAACCTACAGCTTTACCCACAGAAGACAAATGTAATGCCCCAGACCACGAGGTCACGACACTCCAAAACAATAATAATCTTAATTCAATGGTATGTTTTATTTACAGGGACCCATGGAGGTAGCCTTGGCATTCCTTAGTGACAGTACAGATGGACGACCACTGGACAAACATACCAACAAACTCAGATTATGCTTCAAGGAATTCTCCAAGAAGTGAGTTTAGATTAACCAGTTTGCGATATGATTATTATGACATTGAACGGGTCTAGGCGTGGGTCAAGCCTTGCTCACGTGACGTGTTTATCCATCATTCGTTTGGATTTGTTGTTGCTTCAGGTGTGGTGATGCTCTTCGTAAGAACAAGAACTTGATCTGCCATGACCAACGAGAATATCAGAAGGAACTGGAGAGGAATTATCATCGTTTCACGGATCGGTTGATGCCTCTGATTACCAACCCAGGTCATGTGGCAGGAGGAACGTTGCGTAAGAGTGGTAGAAAAGATCGACGCAGCAAAGGATCTATGACCAAGATTATCAAAACTAGTGAGACACTGTGATAGGACCCACCCATGAGAGGGTTTCGTCAATCTTATGTGGAACTGATGTGCAAGACTGAAGGTATTTCTCCTGAAGGTTGTAGGTTGTGTCTTGTTGAATATAGAATACAGTCAAAGATTTCAGAAGAATTTGGGTAATGTAAGTAAAGTCCCATCTTGAATTAGGTCTTTAGAAACTAGAAATTCTCAATTTCCTGACCAAATAAAAAGGCACTTGTCTCCAAAGGAAAAATGACCGCTAACATAATATCAATAACATTGTTATTTTTGTACATTTAATTTTGTTTTAGAATTCCCACTTGTTTCCCACCTCGACTCAATTTGTTTGTATGTACATTGTATGTATGTAATTGTGTACGTCTTTTGTTGTTGAAAGTTGTATCTGTGTACAATACTTATAGAAAAAACAAAATCAATTGTTTCTGCAGATTGCAGTCAAAATGCAACATTTGGTTCGACTCGGTTTGGACATCGTCTTGTAAATCACTAATGAGGCACAATAAATCAAAGATGCCTATGTAGCCTAATGTTTTATTTCCTATCAACCGATTGAATGTTTCTCAAGCAAATGTCACACTAGAATATAAATGGAGTTTCCGCAGCTGATGACCAAAAATCTACTTGGCCTAAGATGAAACAAAGCCACGGATTTGAAAAAGCTAAAAGTGTTCAAAAAATTACCTTTTGTCCGTACCCTAGACTTTCGCAATAATACAGTACTCGGTGTTAATCAGACACGGGAACTAGACATTACGACCATTTTCCAAACCACAGTTGAGACTCCAAGGTGGTTCCATGTCCATTGCCAAACTGCATGAACAAAGCCAAATTATGAAGCTGGGGTTTGGAAAATGGTATAAATTGGCGCTACAGGTAGGTACAACTTTACTGATCTTCTGCTTACGTTATAAAGTGCCATCCAAGTAAGTAAAAATGAGCGCCTAAAAATCAATATGAATAATAAATGAGCACATTGTACCCCTTTATTTTCTCAACAAATTTACACAATTTAACTTTCGACAGCCAAAAAAGCCATAACTCTAGGGGAAAAAAACAAAAAATCACTTCCCTGCATTTGTTTTGACTTTATTTTTTACTTGTAAAGTTCTCTGTTTGAAATTATTTCAACTGTACAATTAGTTTTCAATAAAAATCATGTAAGCGTATTTAAAGTGTGATTGCAATCTATTTAAAAACTCCAACCCTGCCTAGTGCAATCATGTTTATATGATTTATATCATTGGATGTTATGGATAAGTAAATTCATCCACCCGATCCCCTTTTAAAAACAAATTAAATAAGCAGGTTAGTTGCATGCAAAAATTTAGACAAACATGACATATTCTTTATTATTTATTTTTTTTCCCCTAGATTTCCTGAAGCTTCTTGCCTAACTTTCATTCTGTATTTGTATTTATGAAACATTTATTTTAACTGTAGCAGAGGTTGCAAGTTTATCATTGCTTATTACAAAAATAATGGGCTCTAAAAAAAGGTCAACATACATGTATACAGTATTGGGATGTTAACTTTTATGTAAGTTTTTTTGGACAAATATATGTACAAGTATTATTTTCATTGTTTAACTATTTTCATTGCTCTATTACAGACCTTTGAATTAAAGGTAAAATACACCATTTGCCAATATTGAAAATATTTACTACCGAATTATCAAGAAATATCTTACTCATTTGAAAGTAAATAATGAGCATGAGTGTAGTCATTCAGCAAAATGATTGCGCTAGATATCCTGTAATTATCCCGAAAAATATAATGTTATAACAAAAATATTGTGATTGCCGGATGGCGATCGAGAAAAACAAAGATAACATAAGATTGATGCCGGTTGAAAACAAACGCTGTTTTTCGTGCTTTTCTTGGCATCCATGATTGTCGGACAGGTCAGTTAAACGATCTTACTATAAAATACAACCCCCCAAATCTACCCATTCATGATAATTCAAACAAATACCAATGGTGTATCCTACCTTTAACCGGCATACCTTTAACCAGTGTTTTGAAATTAGGGCAAAATTGCATTTTTCTGAAAAATTGAATTTTGTAAGGTGTTAAAGCCTTGCATTTAAATAAAATGGGCAAAGCTAGATTTTTCAGAAAACTCCAATTTGTATAGGGTTAATCTTGGATTTTAATAAAATTTAAAAAAAAATTTGATATTTATAAAATGTATTTTGTCTACAGCGTGCACATTCCATATTTACGTGCCAAGTTTTCATAAATTCGTTATCCCACTTGTGCTCATTGAACAGAGCAAATGGAGTGTCCCAACATATTATACTCGACCTTTGGCCTCGTGGTATGTGTACTACAAATGCTCCCAGGATAACTAACAATACAAAACAGATTCTGTATTGTTTAATATCTTGCTAAATTTACTCTACAATATTCTGGACTCTTAAAACTATTGATTTTAAATTCTACAAAATTAAATAAACTCTTTTTTCAATATTTACATCACCACCTGAAACATTCCATAATCATATATTTATCATTAAAAATATTGTAAACAGTTTTACAATTTAAATTAATTAAAAGTAACAAGAAATAAAAGTTAATTTCGAAATCATTTTTTAAATTATCTACACCATTGCTGTTAATAACAACTATCACATATGTCTCATTTTTTCTTCTTAGATCTTGGATCATAGTTATACTTGACTGTTTGTACTTCGACTACTGACACTTGCAGTCAGTACATAATCAGAAACAGGCTGTGCATCTGATGCTGCCACAACCAAGTGATTACCAATATCTAAATTGCCTGTTGGTGTCGGATGAGGGGGTGTGTTATGTACCTGACTGAGGGTATCAGCTCCGATTTGTACATAGTCAGACAAGAGAGAATGTGGAGTAGTGTCGTTACCCTGGCTATCTGTTTCATTGTCAAAACCACTATCATCAGAGCTTATGTCGGAGCGAATATCTGCAGGAGAAGGCGTGTCTTGTACTGCTGCCACCAAAGTATAATCTGAAACATTGCTACTGATCTCTGATGGACCTTCTTGTGAGTTAAGACTGACATTAATGGATTGCCCTGATTGAGGATTTTTATGTGTATGAGCAACGTATCCAGGCACACCTTCTTTGGTGTTGTCAGTAAATGGGGTGGATGGTACATTGTCTTGTGGTGGTGCTGAAAATGATTGGAATTCTTCGTTTCTGCTCATTAGAGTGTAGGGTGAGACTTCAAGATTGGAAGCTTGATCTGATTCAGATCCAAGACCTGCCCTGTTTGTTACACTTGCTGACATTTGTGAGTAATCATCAAGTTCATCATCAGAATCACTGCCAAGATAAGCTTGAGAGTGGGGAGGGAGGCCTGGAGATATAGCCGAGTCTTGCATTCTGTAATATCCCTCAGAAGAACCATTGGTAAGCAAATAGCCTGGAGATGTCTGATTTGGAGGAATAGCTGAAGAGAGTTCTTGTTTTGGAGGACTCTGGGGGTTCTTGGAGGATTTTACTTGACCCTGTTTGCTCTGGCTGAAAGTACCTGGTTCTGGGGGCAAAACATTTTGGGGAACTGGAGCTCCAGTCGAGTAGCCCGATGCATCCATGTTTGTGGCATCTGAAAGACGAGGCTGCCAAGATTGCTGGACATCCAGGGGGGAAGACTCTCTGGATGAACATTGATCCCGTTTACTTTGCAACCTAGCATCTACTTCTGAATTCTCAATGCAAGATGTGACACTTAAAGGATGTCCAGCTGCCATTTGAGACATCTTGGTGTAGGGGGAGACAGCTGATACTGGAATGTAATTGGGGAGAAGACTCTTATCTTGTCTTGGTTGCATGGCTACCATGTCTGACATCTTGGTATAGGGTGACACTGCCAGAGGTGGAACGGGTTGGAAAGAAAGAATCGGACTCTGGTCTTGTCCTGGTTGCTTGGCTTCCTTGTCTGACAGCTTGGTGTAGGGTGAAATACCTCGAGGTAAAATGGGTTCAGGAGCAGTGGAAATAACAGAAGGAAGCTGGTGTTGCATGTCCTGCCCAGGTTGCAGTGCTCTTACTTCCAAGCTCTGGATGTAGGGCGATGCGGCCTGAGGCAAAATTGGTCTACAGGAATGACTTGGACTCTCGGAGATTGGATGGAGCTGATTTGATGACTCACTCTCGTCCTGTCTTAACAGCACATGTTTCATCTCTGTGTCATCATCTCTAGATGGAACAGGCTGGGGAAGCTGAATTGATGAATCACGTGGGTCTTCTCTTTGTTGCATGGTTTTCATGTCTGTCACCTTGGTATAAGGTGTGATTGCTAAAGACAGAATGGGTTTATTCTGTTTTGGTTTCTCTCCTAGTTCTGACATATTGGTGTTTGATGTTTTGGCTTCTTGCATGGTAGCTTTGGAGGAGAAAGTTTGACTTTCAGATGATTGTGATCTTGGTTGATGGGCACCCTGTTCTCTAGCATTATTAGGAGGTTTAAAGAGGGAAACCTGTGTATAAGGCGAGACAGGTAGAAGTAAGTTAGGAGAGCCATTAGATGGCTGTGATTTTGGTTGATCAGCTTCCTGCTGTTCCAAGATGGAAGCCTTTGTATATGGAGAGACAGCTTGGACTAAAGGAGAGCTGCTAGGGGGTTCTGGTCTTGGTTGGTCGGCTTCCTGCTGCCTAGGAATAGTAAGTTTCAAAAGGGAAACCTGTGTGTAGGGTGAGACAGTAGGCGAGTCACTGGTTGGCTGCAATGGTCGTTGCTGATGAGCTTTCTGTGACATAGGATTGGATAGTTCCAAGATAGAAGAAGCTGTTGTGTAGGGAGATATAGGTGGTGATTTAGAAGAGCCACATGCTTCTTGTCTTGGTTGATGGGCTTCCTGCTGCCTGGGATTCGGTGATTGACAGGACTTAGGCGTCAGTGATGCTATTACAGGCATCTGAGTGTAGGGAGAGGAAAATAAGCTTTTAGGAGTGTGACAAGATTTGTCGGGGCTGCCAGGTGAAGGCTTCTTCGCTTCTCCTGATTTCTGCTGATTCGTAGGCTGCAGGGATGCCATGGCTGATATTTGAGTGTAGGGTGAGACTGGGATACTTGCAGGAGATTGAGGTTGAGGATGCATGGAGGGTTGTCGGTTCTGCTGTTGCTGATGTGGATGAGATGCCAGTGCTGACATTTGTGTGTAAGGGGAAACAACTGACGGTGAACTGCTGGAAATTTGGACACCTGTTCTTGCTGTACTTTGAGTTTGGAGAAGATTAGGCACGTTGGCATGCAATGATACACGCTGGAGAGATGCTAAGGCTGACATCTGGGTATATGGTGAAACATCCATTGATGAACTGGAGGAACTCCTTATTGATTTGCGAGGTACATTCTGCTTGTCTTGGGAAGCACTTTGCTTGTGATTTGGTGAAGTTGGTAACACTTTGTTAACAGAGGATATGTCAAAGGAGACTTTCTTTGGGGATTTTACTGGACTAGATTGAGATGTTTTGGGAGTTTGTTTATTAGAAGGTATAAACTGACCTACCATTGTGTAAGCACCAACTGTCTCAGTTGGCGAAGATGGGGAAACTGGATTTCCCTCGTCCTCTAGGAACACGTTGTCATCACCTTCCTCGTTGCTGCTCAGTATATCTCGCATTATGCATAAGTCTGGAGACGGAGGTACCCCGCTGTCCCTGCTATGAGAACGGATGAATCTAGCTGTCTGGGCCTTGGAGTCCAATCTGACTGATTCTAAAATCAGATCCAGTTTTGGACACATCTGGGAAGCCTCCTTAGCGAGCTCAATCTTGTCACCCAGTAAATCGATGATGATGGCATCATTTGGAGATGGCAGAATCTCATCAAAGTGTTCTTCTTCCATTCTGCTGCTGCTCCTGGACAATCTTTGTGACTGTGAAGATATAAATAAGAACCAATCAATTTATTATTATTTTACCATTTTTTTTTTCATCAAAAATGACTACTTTTCGTGTTTTTATTTAAGCTTTATTTAGAAAACACCAATTCAAATGTAGATTTTTGCTCACATCATTCTTGAAAAGGTCGACCTCTTTATGAAACTTTGGGTCAGGAAGAGGCTGGAAGGCATGGCGACACTGCTTCCAAAGATAAACAGCCAACGTCATGGAGATTGTTACAATTAAAATAGGAACCACAATGGCCATTATCAAGATGCCCTGTGCTGAAATAAAAAAACAAACAAATGAAATCGAGTAAGTGTTGAGGGATATGTTAGGATAAATAGAGCCTTGTAAACTTATGCAGGAAGCCGTAGGGGAGGGGTGATGCGACCCCTAAAGAGTGTTTCTTATTTTTTTCTCTGAATGAGTCTACCTACTCTCTTGGGTTGTCTTGGCTTGTCGAGGCTGGGAGTCTGGTCCCACGCCGACTGCAGTGTAAGCTGCTATCCATACAAGGTACAATGTTGATGGCGCCAGATTAGTCAAAGTGTCACTCACTGCATCTGGACGACTCAAGTTTCGTTCATTAAGATCACCTTCAAAATAAATAAATATAGGATTGTTACTATAAAACAAATCAATTGTTTATCATGGTTAAAAATGAACACTTCTATATTTTTCAAGCAGTTTAGCTTAATTAATACTGTTTTTATTTGTTTCAGAAAATGTCAAAAAGTAGGTTTACTCTCCCAGACAACATCCTTGACAGAACAAAATATGTACACAAAACAACAACTGAATAAACAACAAAGACCAAAAAGCAGAAAAGTTGTACCTGCACATTTCCTTTCTTTGTCTTTATCATAGTAAGGACTGCCTTCACAATACAAGATCATGTAGCCCGTTAAATTGCCGTTGATATTTTCTGCAGGTGGTCGTTTCCAAAGCACCGTCAGTTTGTTAGGTTGGTTTGGGATGGCCTCTACCTCAACATTGGTTGGTGCTGCATTTGGAACTGTTCAATGAAGATGGACAATTTAGAGCTTTGTTACATTTTAGAAACTCAAAATAGTAGGAAGAAATTCTACTTAGTGAATCTCCTGCCGATTTACTTTAATGGTTTTCAAAAGACAATGAAACAGAGGTAGGTATATTAAATCTGACGAAATTAGTCATACGTCTTACAAATTTGTTAACATAATCCAGAGAAAGTATGAAACATTTACACTAAAGTTACTTAAGGAAGTTCCATTTGAAATTGAAACCAAATCATGGTAATTGTTTTCCCTCTTATTTTAGGAAAAAGGTATTCTTCAAATGTGACCCTCCCCATCAGTTTTAAATAAGAAAATAGACTTGCCTCCCTCCAATGTTCGTACTCCCCCAGGGACAGACCTATATCCCCCTGAAGATCCTCGGGAGTTTGTTGCCTTTACACTGATCTCATACAAAGCAAACTTCGTCAAATCTTCTATGGTGTGGTTGGTTCTATCATCAGGTGTGGTGTAAGAATGTCTGCAATGATAAAATCCAACACGAATTTAATCCCAGGAACACAATTACAAGCCATCAATTGTAGGTGCTGCCACAGGCCACGCGCACACATTTTGGTGACTCTACTTGTCCAGGAGCAGGGAGTGTGCTTGTAGGCCTATACTACCCGAGTGCGACGTGAGCGTGATGCTTCCAAAGAAAATGACTGCCCTTGGATTAGTCAATTGACAAAAACTACATTGTGTAGTGTTAATGATCTTTCACAGAAATTCTTCCATTAACCAGTTCGCGCCGGATGACGTATATAAACGCCAAAATTCTCCCAGATTCAAAACGGATGACGCATAAACACGCCAAGTTCAAGTTCGGAAATGTATGTCAGCAGCGGGCAAGGCCGGAAATGCGTGGGTGTGCTTCCCGGCACTATCAGCCTGAACACGCTTCGGATTGAGTTTCGTTAAAAATAATCCCGCCCGTGGGCTCGGCGATGTTAAAATAATCCCGGCGCGAAAAACAAACTACATTATATTTGATCACAAATTGTGTACATACTTTTGCCCATTAGCTTTCCACCACTCTATGGTGTATATGGCAATGTAACCATTGGGTTGCCTTGGTTCATCCCAGGAAACAAAGATGGAAGTCGTTGTCATGGCAACAGCTCTGATCTCATCTGGAGCATTTGGTGCTAAAGGACACGGTAATAAATCCACTTGAGATTATAGTAATTGTAGTCACATTTATTAACATGAAACTATTGGCGTTGTTAAAATTTGCAGGCCTGACATTCAGATACCCAACAGAGCAAAGACATTTTTGTGTTCACAATTTTATAGGCTCTTTCTTTTATAGTTTGTAATTTTCTGATCACTCTAGCATTTTCAGCAGCTTTCATTTATGGGATGATTTAACAAGAAATAGCCTGAGAAATACTTACCAGTGGTCAAGTCTGAGATACGTTGCGATTCCCATGGTCCCACGCCTGCCCCATTCTTGGCTGCAATGTTTATGTCGTAGCCTTGGAATTTCTCAAGATCTAGAGGAAAAACAAATCTGTGTATGATTTTTGCTTTATGTTAAGAGGCTAAATGAATTAATTATGGTTAAATGGGATGAATGTTCAGGTTTAAGAGAGCCACCTGTACATATGAAACAAAGGTATCCCACTACTAACTTAAAGGTAGTATACACCATTTGCAGATATCAAAAATATTTACTGCCGAATTATTAAGAAATATCTTACTCATCTGAAAGTAAATGTTGATTCTGGGCATCCAGCAAAATTATTGCGCTAGATATCCTGTAATTATTCCGGACGGCGATCGCGAAAAAAACAAAGATAACATAAGAATAACTGCTCGACGCCGGTTGAAAAAAACCGCCGTTTTTTGTGCTTTTCTCGGCATCCATGATTCTAAAACTTCGGACAGCTCAGTTAAACGATATTTACTATAAAATACAACCCCCCAAATCTACTCATTCATGATAATTCAAGCAATGACCAATGGTGTATACTACCTTTAAAGATGTCTGTTAATTTTTATGGTTTGTTCATTATGCTACCTGACAATTAAAAAAACAAAACTTTAATAGTTAATACCAACTTCAAAATGTTCATCTTCAACAACTAACCTTCAACTAACCATTCTGTGGTTAGACAAGTGTTGACCGGGTGCAAAGTTTGATCTAGAGATGTGACTTGTATTTCATAACATAGCAGTTTTCCATTGAGTTGGTCTTGGGGAACACCCTGCATGGAATACAACAATGTAATTGTGGAAGGAGTCTACCAGAGTAGGGTTTTGGGTGAGACTGTGAGGGAGTTACTAAGAACTTGTTATAATGTGGTCAGTATTTCCACGGAGGTTTGACTGAAATGTAAGTCTGATACTGATCTCTATGTTAGGTTTACCTGCCATTGAATTAACATGTTTCTAAAGTAGACACTTTCATCAACTTGAAGATCTTCCACTTGAAGATCTTGCACTTTGGCTGTTGGCACTGTACAATGTATACAAGGAAAAAATCAAAATGATTTCAGAATAATTGAAAATTCAAAGTAATTCCTACTACAAGTCTATTTGATACACTGCATGCTATTTGTAGTGCTTTGACAAATGTTATGATTTCCGAATTTTATGTAACTTAATTGGAATTTGTGTAACTCACATGTTTCCCTGGTAACTGATGACTTGGTTTCTGTCCATTCACCCCAATTCTTTTCATCATTTCCATATCTAGCTGTCATTTGGACATCATAGGAAGTATATGGAGCTAGATCTCTCAAGGTGTGTTCAAGCGGGAATCTAGCCTTTGGTAGTGTTATCTGATCGGTAAAATAGCAAATAGCAAATTACTACTTTTTTTGCAGAAATTCAATTATTCATGTCATCAGAAAATGGAGCAAATAGAGGTTTTGTAAACCACCAAGGAAACCACAACTTCATAAATGAGTTACTTTTTTTAATTGTTATTCTTCGCAGTTACTGCAAAAAAGAAGAGGAAAATGCCTCATAAGGTCACAAAAACTGTTTCAGAAAGGGAAGAATAAATGTCAATGTCTTCACAAATTGTAAGGAACAAATTTTCTCCGAGGCCAAATTTGACAAAGAAATGAGGATGTATCTTACTACAGTCCAGGAGCAGAGCGTGTCATTGGCTATGACACAGTCTGATCTCTTGAAGCGAATCTTGTAATCTAGTAGTGTATCAATCCTATGCCATTCTTTAGGTTTGGACCACCTTACGGAGAGAGACGTCTCAGTGTCCAACTTGTGAAGGGAAATGCCTTCAGGAGGATTTACGACAACTGGAAATATTGAAAACAAAAAGTAAAAAAGTACATTAATTAGGAAAACATTTGTTACTATTCTACAATAGCTATTAATATATCATATCGATGCTATTGTGAAATATATTCTGTAATATGTTTCCTTTTTTTCATTGAGTTTAACATATGGTGACAAAAAGCTATTAGCCTATGAACAAGATGTGTAATAAGTATGGTTACAAATGTATAGCTTGTGGCCCATCAATCATACCATCAATGCTGGGATTAAAGCTTTCGACTGTGTCAGCATCACCCAGGGCATTGCTTGAAGTAACTCGAACCGTCTGTCTTGTGACTGTGTTGTGTGTCATGGGTATGAAGCATGTGTCTGGTCCCTTGTCTTCTATGCCTTGGGTTTCGGGACAATCAGTCCAGGTACCACCATACCTGTAACAAAATTTCACAAAAAGAAATTGCTGCCAGATATTGTTTCATCGGTTTATCAGTCACAGATGTAGCTGTTCAAATTCATAAGCTTAGTATATTTGTATTTTTGAGAAAGGAAGAGAGAATTCAGATTATTCTCACAAAGATTTTGTTAACTATATAGGTTTTTTGATGACATCAACTCAAAAGAAATGTTAACATATGCAAGGTTTTCACTAAAATACTTGATTAATCTTCACATGAAAGTCAGAACTTACCAAAAAGCAAATGTGTGTGTTGTCCGAAGGTTTGTATGTGTGCCTTCCTCCCACTTACACCAGTAATCGTCAGGGTTAGGAATGAAACATTCTAGTAAGGGGGGCTCTGGTTGAACTAATACAAAACAAAACAAAACAAAACATAACATACAAAAAGATTAGGACATTGCAGTTTTCAGATCAGTGTTATGCAAGTATTAAAAGGGCAACTAAATTTTTTAATTGGCTCAATTGTCTCTGAAATATTTAAAATGACGTGACACTGTCAAACTGAAATCAGCTTGACATATTTGAAGTTTTTTTTATTTGGTTTTGATGTCTGCAAAACTCACTTCCAACTCTGACGAGGGAGCCAAGCCTATGAAGCAAATCATCCATGGGAAAGAGGCAGTAGTAATTGCCAGTGTCTTCAAAGGTGACATTTGTCAGTGTCAATTGAGACACTGTGTCATTGAGACTGATGTACATATCTGATGGTAGCTGGACTGAGTAGTGTTTCCAGATGACATCTTGAGTTGTACTACCTTCATTTGATGAAGCATCCAGGGTACAATTCAGGACAACATCTGAACCAACTTCAGTGATGGTATTTTCTGGTGTCAGCGTTCCTGTTGGGAACAAATAAGTCTCAAAGATGGACACCTAAGCCTGCATCAGTGCTAATAATGAGTTTAAGACAGGGAGAGGGAAGGCCGGGGGAGGTGTAGGTGTCAAGACATGCACAGCAACCAATAGACCTCATATTTCTTTAGGCCTATATTCTTTTGCTTCTTTCCGATTGTTGTACCATACATGTACCTTTAACTATAAATGTAGGCCTAAGGCTGCCAGAAAAGGGGTGGCAAAATGTAGGTGACTATAGCTATAGCCTCATGGTGAACAAATGTGAAGGTACTTTTGCCAAGTCTGACCAAAAAAAGTAAAAGATTTGAAAATAGACAAGCCCAGGCCACCTCAATTTAAGAAGAAAAAATCAGTGTTAATATTTACCAACTAGAGCTGCTACTGGTCTGGTTGAAGTGACAAGGAGTAACGTTAAAAGACTGCCACCTGTTATGATCAGCATACAACAGCTTCTTGACATGATGTCAATCAGTAAAGACAAGAGTCGATTCAATCAAAGATCTAAATGAAATACAAAAAGGATAATGTATTACTGCTGTCAGATATAATAATTTATGTCGCTTGGGTACATAAAATTTACAATTGAATTTAGTTTCCAAGCACACAATATTACAATCACCATCATTATCATGCAACCAAAATGACTTCAGTAAACATTATCAGCAACTTGCAGGCAAGAGTATGGATTTTGATACCTGGTTCAAACTTCACCTTACCACACTGCACGCTCTTCTCTCTAGTAATAACTGAATTGACCAGATTTGTTTGGGCAAGAGACAGACAGTTTGGCAAACTACAAAGACATAATGTACACTGAGGTACATATGCCTACGTAAACTGGCATGTGGAAATTCCCAACCACTGTATCCCATGACAATTTTGTTCAGCATTCAAAAGCCTTATATGGGAAATCCCAAACAAACACTTGAATTTCAACTCGACACGATTGACTGATCAATGATCATGGTGAAATAAACCTACGTGAACAAACTATACACAACTTGAAGTACAATATTTGCATTACAACAGCGCCATTGACATTACAGTAGTGACGCTGAGTTGTGCTTACCGTGTAGTTATAACAACTGAATGAGGAAGTAATTTTAGGTAATTTCATAAATATTTAAAAATAAGATCATATTAAAATATGTTTTAATAAGAAATGTACCGAAAATGTATTATGGTAACTTGACTTCAACAATGGAAACAATACATATACATGAGCAGATTTAGAGAAACTCTTGAAAAAGAAACTCACCCAACCTAAGAACATTTGGATTTATTTTCAGCAAAAATGTCTCCAAAATCAGAATCTGAAATCAACTCAATTTTAATCAGAACTTCCATCTCTGATGGCAACTCAAATGAATATTGTAACTTGTCAAGCGTCCTGCGTTTTTATAGATATTACACGTATGACTTTTTCCCAGCTAGGCATTGTATTTCTAACTAACCTTGTGAATATTCAGAACAATTTCTGTTTCATATAGATCTACTAAATTTATCTTTCACTTTTACTGGAGCATAAATCAGGAAATATAATGGCTTATAAAACAACTTTTTTTTCTACAGGGATGTAAACACCACTGGAAGAGTTATTTCTTAAGATAACATTATAAACAGTGGCAAAGTAAACAAAGAAAAACATGTATTTACCTACATTGAAGAATTGGTGGGTAGGTCTACCCTGAATTTATTCACGTTTCAATTAATAAGGCACAAGAACAAAATGACAATCAAAATGGATCGTTGCAACCAGGAAGCACTTTAAAGGTAATGGTTTTCACTTTTACATACACTTTCTAGAACTAGATGAGAAAGACTATTAGGTTTTCTTTAAATTATTTAGTCATGATGAGAGCATAATTATACTTATAATCGGGAGTTCTGTTTTTCCTGCTAATAGAAAAATTATAAATAAATTATGAGTTTGAATGATGACATAATGGACAAAAATACCCAAATTATATAAGATATGCACTTACATGTATACAATGAATATTGGTTATCAGGAAAAAGCTATTTTGTTTCTTTTTGAATGGGTCACACAAATCCCCTATGTTTTAATGGACGGTTATCGGAATTGGAAATGTATATATTGTGGAAGTATTTCAAAGCAATCAAACGGTTAACACCTGGACTTGGCTTGATGCCAACAATATTAGTCTTTTAGTTTCCTGTTTCAGCCCAGCATGTTTAATTTGCAATGGTCCCAGCATAACCAACTGGGTGCAGATTGAGTCTCAGGGAAGGCGAACAAAAACATTGGCAACAAGAACTTGTGGGGTCTCCATGTACTGTGACACCAAGCATTTGAATGGTCACAGTTAGTTTTTTAAACAAAGGAGAGACATTTAGTTGCTGGCTCTCTGCCAAGATATGGGGGCACTAACTCTAAAGTGCATCAGCCAAACATTTAAAAGCATAGCGTGGCCAAATCACTTCACACTTTGTGGAAGCCTTGAAACCTTGTCAGAAGTTCCGGTAGACATTTCTTTTGAAAATAAAATATGATGGCGGCACAACAACTAGCGGAAGTTTCTTTATGATTACAGGATAAATATTGTTTACTTTCCTGAAATTTGACTTCCTACACAATAGCATTTTATAAAGTATCCCTACTGAACAATGTATTGGCTTTGCTCTTTTATTGGTGACAGAAGCCAACAAAATCTTTGTGTCATCAGAAATTTATGAGAAGTTTCTTCTAAGCGTATCATTGGCCATTTTCTTAAAGAGAGCTACTACTTGTATTGTTTAACTATAGATAAATAACCATAGTGTCCTGCATGTAGGCAATCATTTTGGGTATTGTACACTAGTACTACAGAATACTACTCCATTCTCATAGGCCAGTGTACAGCATATTGCAGTTTACTCAAATAGTACATAGTATTGTGTGACAGAAGGGTTAAACTACGTTTTAAAGTTAACAATTTTGCAGATTAAAGTGTAATATATTAAACAGTGAATAGATGAACTACTAATATTGCTGACTTAACTATTGCCCCAAAATGTAAATCACTTCACACAAATATTTACTAACACTGACATCTGTTTAAAAACACTCCAGTCTCATTTTCATTAGAAACAAATAATTGTATTTAAAGTACCATTCGAGAGAATTGTGAAATGACACATTAAACTACACACAGTGAAGTGGTAACTCTACTGTACTTTCAAATTCGACAAAGGGTTCAGGAAACGCTCGTAAATATTTGTGACTTTTAGTTTCACTCTAGTTGTAAGAGTGAACAAAGGTTCTTTGTTAGATTTCATTTTCATTAAATTGTAGTAGTCCTGGCCCTTGTGGTTGATGTTTACCATGTTATTTACTTATAATTTATGTAATAAATTTAGGAAAAATTGGGAAGCTTGAGTTGTACAATGTAGGCCTAATATTCAGTTAATTTGACGAGCTATGATTTGACAAAGAAACAAATGCACTTGAACTTTAATTTAGCTGGAGAATCAAACAAGGTCCCTTTTTGGTTGAAAGTTTCCTCATTTGCATACTCTGATGATATTCTGGCAAACTCCTTTTGGTCGAGACTTGGTGGAGTGTTGTCTTGCACGTATATATTATTTTCCTCTTTTTACAGCATGAATGTTTCAATGAAATAAAGGATTTAACACAAATTTGGCTCAGGCTCAGAGCAACAAATAAATTTTAGATTTTGCTTTGATTTTACAACCACGAATATGGTCTTCTAGTGTCTCTTGTAATACGGTATGTGGCGAATAGGTAAGGGCGAATAGTCGATAAATACAACAGACTTAACTTGTAAACTTATGATGATTAATACAATTGTATGTTAACAAATAACGTATAAAACATAACTTACCTTCAAGTTACTCTCATTCAGCTTTTATCAGACAATAAACAGCTCCTGCAAATTACAAAATATTGGCGACTTTGAGATAAGATTGTACTGTGCAAAAAAGTGGGGGTACTGTGCATATTCGGGCTCTATTTAGGCTCACTGCTGTGGAGAATGTACCCTGTTTACCGGACTCGCAAGTAAGGTAGTGTTTTGCGTAATATGTGCACACACAATATAAATTTTGGGCTCACTGAACTGCATGATGTCACGCCTAGTTAGTGTGTACAGGAATGAATTGAATGAATGCAGGAGTCTACCTTGCACTTTGCCCTTGATGTTGAATAGGCGCTATTGATCTTGTTTGTTAACAGATGCAACAGGCGAGCAAACCATAGATCCTATGGTATGTATGCTTGAACATGATGGAGTTTTTCAAGTTGAAGGAGCGGGATTCACTATACCGGAAAAAACAAATAACTAAATACCAGAAAACACACCCCCAAAAAAACAAAAAACTATATACATGTAGGCCTAAATGCCCCCCAAAACTAAAAAACACCACTATAAATAGGTCTATCGAAAAATACACACACAAAATACCCACTAAAATACCGGAAAACGCACCAGATAAACCTACGGCCTAAATACCAGAAAACACCCCCAAAACTATCCAAAAGCAGACGGACATGGGATGGCCGCATTCCGTTTTTTCTCTCCGCCGCGTGTTGCACTCCGAGGGAGTTTCCATGTTCTATTTTCAGACACGTCAAAACTTGGCACGTGTTGTAGATTGATTGATTGCGCGCGGGCGGCGCGGCAAGAGCTCGCTAGCTAGAGGGTAGGTGGGTCGGCCGGCCGGCCACGTGGCTCTTTCTGGGGTTTGACTTTGAAGACGGACTCCTCATTATTCTGCAAGTTGTTGCCATGATCTTCGATGTCATTCACAAGTGCGCAACATACAATGAAGCGAAGCAAACCCTTCTTATTCCTCCATGAGCAAACGTAATGGCGGATAGAAGGTAGGTCTGGACACAAACCGAAAACTCGCTCATAAAACAAGCTGGTTTTATTTAGTCGCCGCACTGGCTCTAACAAAACTAGGCTTCAGAGGAAAAATCGGCCAGAATAAAAAATATAAATTGTGGGGTCATAATCAACATTTTGGGTTGAAATATCTGGGTGTAGGCCAAAATACGTTGAATCATGTTGAATCTAGTATTTTGTAAAAATATGCATGGTTTGTTCTTCGAGTATTATGCGCTATTTATGTTATTTCGTGAGAAAATATGTGTATGTCTCATCAGTTATTAATGCATTTTAGGCTAATCATTGGGAGTTATTGTCTTGAACCACTTGTAATCATCTTCTTCCAATCTCTCTGCCATGTGGTTTGATTTGGACCAGTCATGCACTGCACAGCGTGCAAGTGAAGTCATGTCGATTTGTATCATAAAGCATGCATAAAGTTACGTATCTTTAACCATTCAGCAACACACTGAAGACTGTGTGACTCAAATTGTTTGGGCATGGTATAAGCATAAAGAAAAGACCTAAGCATGGAGGAATCTTATTCCTTCATCACTCTCCTACGTCAACAAACTTTGAGAGCCTGCTGTTGAGCGTGTGCCTCACGTCATGACCCATACTAGGGTGCACTGGCACGCGATAGTCCGAGACTGAAACTAAAACAACACATGCAAGCCATTACATCCTAACCCTCTGAACAGAATGAACTTTAGGCACAATGCCAACCACAAACATGGTATAAACAATTTCTTGAAGTTTGTGAGAGTGATGCCTGGTTTGAACAGATAAGAAAGTTTGATTGAATTGATGTAAAAACTTGGTGGGTGGGTGGTTTGGAGGATGTTGTTGAATGATTTTTTTCCGATCTGGATTTGATTTGGTTTTTATTTTTGCCCCAGGAAATGGTAATTGTTTTTTTAATCAACCGGTTTAAGTTCAGCAAAGAGAGAAACCTCTTTAATCAGGACCTCATGTCAAAAGTGCCTGATTTTATTTCAACCAGTTCAAGATTTTATTTCAATTAAATATTTGTTCCCAATCTATTTGTGTAACTGTCGAGGGTAAATTTTTAAGTTTATCAATTTGCTGATTAAAATTTTAATGGACATTATATTAAAAGAAACTATGGTCATTTAAACCCTAAAGTATAAATCGCTGTGATAATGAACACATGAAGTATGTCCTTTCTTGTCTGTTTACTTGTGCCCACGTCACCACCCATATCAAACAAATGTGAAACAAATTATTTTCGAAACTATTGTTCTCATCTTCTTTCAGTCTTTTCAATACTTTCAAATTCTGTCAACAAATCTATACACAGTTTATGGTTTTTGGAGCACGCAGCTTGTTATCCATTTTCAGTTTTGAAAATCTTACATAAAGAAATTTAAGTGCATTGTAACTCAAAAGAAAGTGAAATAGTAACTTTGATTTAGTTTATGAATGCGTCACGTTTAATCAACGGTCTCAAAAGCATTGTTTACCTGAAACAGAAAGAGTAAGCTACTTTTTACCTTTTGCAAGAATGGTAAAGAAGACTTTGAACACCCCTGGAGGAGATGTTGTTACCTTTAACAACACCCCTATTGTTTAGTTTTAAGTAAACTCTTACTGTGTTACTGTTTAATCCCCATCATGCCCTCACACTATATGCCCATACAACTACAGACCTGACGTACCGACCTCAAAGAACCCCCCCTCTCCCTTCACAAGCTAAGTTTTCACAAACTATCTCTCCAGTGTTCAGCTAGTCTTTACCAGCCCACTCGTATGTCTCAAACAAAGGTGTTCTTTTTTTAATAAACCCCAGGGTAGCCTAATATTTTACAGGAAGTGTCTTCCTGAATTTTTTAATAAAAGCGTTTTTTCTTTTTCAAGGAAATCATGACAGGAACACTGGGCACAAGATGGGGGCCATTATTGTATACACCATGATGTGTATTATTTTAGGACTGTTTATTCTTAGGTGAAAGTGTTCGTGTAGGTTGTTGCAAATTAGACAAATTTGACATTTTTCCCTGTTTATCCTAGTCTTGCTCCAAGACTGAGCTGTTCATTTGCGCCCCTGAACAAATAAACAACTCAGTCTTAGAGCAAGACTATGTTTATTCAGGCCCTTTTGTTTGAAAAAAACTATGAAAAAAATTTGAAAAACTATCTTGGTTTCTGGTGTGTCTAGCAACAATTTGGTGACCTAAAACAAATCTACTTCCTTCTTTCGTCAAAAGTGAAAGGAAGGCTGCTTTTTGCACAACACAAAGGAAGTGAAGGAAAGTTTTGAAATATAATCTCGGGAAAAGAACTCATAATCACTATTTTTAAAGGAAGTTGGTGTATTGATAGTCAGTTTGCTGGTGATTAGGGGTCTGATCAGTTGACTCGACTGGTGAGTGAGGCTGACCAAAAATATTGAAGGAATTTAATATAGGTATTGCTTATTTATTTGTTGTGAAATTTCAGATGTGCTGTAAGTATTTTTGCTTGTAAGTTGTCAGAGTTTCTTGGTACATTTGCATTAAATGTTACTTTTATGCTGTTAGCATCTTTTAGGACTCATGGTTTTTAACAAAAGTTGTAGGAAAACTCTTTTTGTTTTGCAGGATTGACATCAAGGCAGTATTTTCTATGGACAGCATGGCTGGTGCTAGCTATATCCTGTTAACAATGGTTGTTTTGTCAACTGACAAAGCATTATCTCTTTATGGTAATTGCTCGATTGTCATCCGAATAATCAGTTTGTTAGTTAATCAGTTTGTTGGTTAATCATTTGCTTATAGTTGTTTGTATTTCAAGATGATTGTCCAGTTGTTTGTATTGACAGTTGACCAGTTACAGTTGGGCGATCAAATCTGGTCAGATCAGTTGGTCATTAGATAGCATGGTTAAGTTTGTCAATTTTTGGCCAGTTAATTATTTGACTGTTTTGCAGTGGGATTTTAGTGGGATGAGTTATAAATTTATTGGACTGCTTCCTTAATAGTAATTGCATCTGAATTGTCTGTGCTAGGATAATACTTAAACAAAAATATAATCACTTTTTAAATAGGTTCACTTTTACCAGCTGATCCCATCGTTGAAGTTGGTTCGGATGTGGTTCTGAATTGTACCCTGGACGCTTCATCGGACGGTCGTACAAGTGATGATGTCATCTGGAATTGCGATCACGTCCAGGCACACAACGAGTCCCAGCTTCCACCAGACATGTACATCAGTATCAGTGACACAGTGTCTCAATTGACACTGACAAATGTCACCTTCGGTGACTGGTGCACATACATTTGTTTCTTTCCTGGAGATAAAAAGTCTCTTAGACTTCACTCAGAGGTGTCGGTTGGAAGTAAGTCACATGCAAACTTTCTCTGACTTTATAAGTAATTCTTCTGAGGTAGAAAATTACTTGGAATTCACTTCCAGAATTTCCCTAAATTGGTTATGCCTCTCCTATGAATCTGGAACAAAATTGGCAACAGTAGATTCTGATTAATTAGTTCTTGCAGATAGATTATTTCTGATTTGTTTTATTAAATGGGAAAATATCCCATAGACTCAATCCCTATTACTCCATTCATGTAGCTTATAAGTGGATTTGTCATGATGAATTTCAGTGATTCAGAAGATGGTTTTATCATTTAAAAACAATTTAAGTTTGGATCTTTTCTGTTCACAGTGAAGCCCTGGCCACCTGTTCTTGACTGTGTCATACCATCTCCTGATGCATATCATTGTACATGGAAACAGCCTGTGGGGACGTTCACACAGATTCGAACTTTGCACAAGTTTATGTTCAAGTAAGTGAATGCTTAGGCAGTTCTTGTACATGTCAGACAAAGTATGTAATATAATAAGCTATGGCAACAAATTGGAGTGACAAACTCGGCACAAGTTTATGTTAAAGTAAGTTGGATACTCGTACTCGGGCAGTTCTTGAATGTCCTGTGCAGAAAGTATGTAATCTAATGGCGTGACAATTTGGAGTGAAGCTTTGGCAGTCGAGGTTATAAAAGCAGGGTTTTGTACATTATACGTACGTCAAACAATATAGGCTGGTTCCCATTATATTGTACACATTAGAATTTAATGAGCTAGGACACAAAATTAATCTAAGCTCGAAGGCAAAAGATATGGTACCTATACATAAAGTATATACATAAATTATGTCTTTAGATTGTCAAACAGTTTGGAAATATTTTTGGCCTCGTTTTTAGACCTCAAATATAAATTGCTTTATAATTTTGCACTCACTTCAAAGGCTATACAAAAGTTGCTGTTTGCCCTAGCTTAGGGGATTTCGTCGACTTCAATGGCCAGCCTAATGGCCCCTAGATCATAAGCACTCAATCCTTTTAATTGGGCTGCCATTTGGTCCCATAATTTAATTTGAGGAAATCCCAAGTTACATACCATTATGTATTCCATGTGCCCCTATTAAGGCCATATGTATGTTCAAAAATGACACCAGGCATCACATTGTCAGGTTTTTGCTCGAGATCTAATATAATATAATGTTTAATAGAGTTATGTTTTTGGTGCAGGGTTTATCAACTATATTTTGGTGGATTCATTTTAGATCCAATGGTAACTGGGTAGATTGTCCATCACTGCGTAAAAATACAAGATGTGATGTACCATTTCATATGATCATTGATGCCAATCAACATGTACGAGTCACTGCAAGCAACCATCTGGGAATGGCTACAACTGAGAAAGTCTTCAATATTTATAAAAATGGTATAATTAGCTAGAGGAGTGTACATTCAAACTTTTCAGAGTGTTTACATTTGAGAAATAATTTGTAGATGTTAATCTTTAGCTTGGTATTATGAGAGGAACAGTAATTAAGACACATCATGGTGTGGAAACCTATTTTGTATTATGTTGTGCCCTTAGGCAGGTAACTTTACCCATATTGTCCCTCTACCAAGGAGTATAAACAGATTCGTATACAGTGAAATACTATTTCATATCTTGGCACATCATTTGTGAGTCTGCAGAAAAGAATATCAGATTGTTAACATTTCTCTCCTGTTTTTTTCCTTTTTGTTTTTAAGTCACCGTGAATCGCCCAACAAATGTTGCAATTGCTAAGATGGAGAGTGAGACATCGCTAAGAGTGACATGGTCTGTGCCTGCTGAATGGCTGCCGAGAAGTGAAGGAACTCTGATGTACAAATTGAGATACAAGAAGGAGGAGTGTGAGATGGCTAATCATACCTGCTGCTGCTGGTTAGAGGTGAAGCAACGATAAATTGATCAGAGCAGTTTTGGTAACAGTTCTAAAAATATATGTCCTGATGACAATGCTGTCACATGCAGTCATAAGAATTTATCTTATTCTACAAAATACATAATTTGTCTCTGTTATACATGTATATGTTTGCATACAGTGCAAGTAACTGGTCATTTGTCAACAGTGCAATTAGACAGGAACGTGTTTATTATGCCACTCCAAAACCCTTGGGACAGGGTTAAATGGATTCATTAACCAGTTCGCGCCGGATGACGTATATAAACACAAACATTTCCCCAAATTCAAAACAGATGACGCATAAACACGCCAAGTTCAAGTTCGGAAATGTATGTCAGCAGCGCGCAAGGCCGGAAATGCGTGGGTGTGCTTCCCGGCACTATCAGCCTGAACCCGCTTCGGATCGAGTTTCGTTAAAAATAATCCCGCCCATCGGCTCGGCGCTGTTAAAATAATCCCGGCGCGAACTGGTTAAGAGCAGTCTGTGTTAATTGACATCTCCACGGTAATACTCTTTAGTGAAACGTGTGGTTCTAAAAAGAACCGGAGAGCATCCTTCATGTCCTGCAGGAGTATTTCCTGGGAGTTGCATCCTGTATAGGCTACACTTCATCGCCTCGGTGATCATCCAGCATCCTCCACGTCTCATATGAAGAGTTGCATCCTTCGTACGCTTCATTGCTTCCAGACTCCATATATAACCTCTCTTTTACCGTTGGTCAGTCTCCTGACGACGGGTAGAGCATACTGTCCAAAACATTGAGTTCCCCCCGGTTCCTTTCAGAAGTACACATCTCAATAAAGCTTATTACCGTGGTGTTACCGTAAATTACTTATCTTATCGCTTTTTCGCCAATTTCATCTGACATATTATCTGTTCTACTAAACCCTTCAGACACGAGATGTTGTGAGGTCTAAATCCTTTATATTGAGAAACCTAGACCCATATACCAACTACAATGTGCAAGTCTCAGCCAGGTATAAAGACTCGTGGGAAGAGAATTGGAGTGACTGGTCTGAGGATGTAACTGCACTCACTCGTGAGACTGGTAAGTATACATAGTCACATTCAAACAACTTAAGATAGAGCAAGTTTGAATGAGGACCATTGTGGACAAGTGGTTGATTATGTGACCGTCTCTTGAAGGTCAAAACAATGCATCTTGCTGGCTTCTTGCTGTGTATTATGATGAGTGTTGCTTTGCGGATAAACACACAATGAGCGAGGCCAGAAATATCAGGGTGTGCTACCCACAGATGACGGCCTGAATCTTTATGTTTATACTGTGTACATTTCTTTATTTAATAAATACAGCACCTGCAGAAACTGTACAAGACCTGGCTATCACTCAAACATCAAACAAAGTTGATCCAGTCCACAAGAGGAATGTTAATGTGCATTGGACAGTAAGTCAATTATCGTATAAGATTCACGTATGTTGCGTAGTCTTTTCGAAAATCGGTATTGTACCGTGTTAATGTCAAACTTTGTGACCCGTGGGCTATTCTGTGGCTGAAAACAAACAATGCAATTTGTGATTTTTGTTAGCACCCTATATTTTGTGCATCTAGATGACCTAGACGTACAGGCATGTGAGATGAAATGCAGGAGTCAGTTGCCATGGCGACTTGTGGGTGACTTGCGAATGATGTCACAAATGCGACATCATGCTCCTCGTATAAATGTGTCGTCTTCATTTGTTCATATTCAGAGTTTACCATATGAAGGCCAACATGGACGACTGTTAGGCTACAGGCTAGTCATCCACCCTGATGATGTAGGAGAATTAAGCCAAGATGTCCAACGAAACATCTTTAAATTTAATGGTGAGTATAATTTCCCTCTTGCATTGAGCAGGGGGGGGGGGGGATTTACAATGTTGTATGCAGACAGTAACTGAATGATAACCTTTGCAGGTCTTCAGCGGTTCAGTGGTTATCTTGTCAAAGTTGCTGCTCGGAATAGCGCTGGAACAGGTGATTGGTCCACCATTTCTGTCCAAGATTTAACAACAGGTAATTATGAGTCTTGGCACTAAATATTTTGGTCAACTTGTTTTGACAGCTTGTTACAAAGAATTAAAGACCATTTTAATGAGAATACAGGTAGGTACATGTGTTAAGCATATATTACCAATGCTTACCATAATTAACAGTCATTAATTAATTGTTTCTCTGTAGCACCCAATGCTCCTGATGAGGTCAGAGCTGTTGCCTTGACAACGACCTCCATCTTTGTTGAGTGGGAGGAGCCAAGTCAACCTAATGGCTACATAGAGAATTACATTGTGCAGTGGGGGAGAAACAATGGTGAAATGTATGTACATTCCTAAAACTGAGAATTTATAAAAAATAGTGTCATATTTACAATGATCCAGTTAATTTTTAACTTGTGCATGCATCATTAAGAATACATTTTGCAAACTAAATTAATTGTATTCTAACAAGTTTGTGTAACTTTTTTGACTGTTTTCATAATGCTTGCATTTTGTGTTTGGGAGCCCAGAGAAAGCTGTAAAGGAAGGACCAAGATTTTTAGTTTGTGAGATGTTTTTTATGATGATTGATTCTTTAATTTGCAGAAAATATTACACCACCTCAAATTCAAGCCAGTTATCGTTAGACATCAATAATCTAGAAATCTTCGCTCTTTATGAGGTTGGTGTCACGGTGGTAAACTCCCGCGGAGAGAGTGAAGTCATGTATGTTAGGGGCGGGGCACACACATTGGAAGGAGGTAAGTCTAAGAAAGATTACAGAAGGTTTATTGTTTCGGGGCCAGAGCAGACAATGGCCTTGAGGTTAAGCCACGGTAGGACACTCCGGATAAATGTACTTTTAATTCCACGTCACCACAAAAGAACCTCAGTTTATATGCTATGTTTAAAATCTTAAAGTAGTGATTTATTTCCAAGAGTTTTGTTTTAATACCAATTAGGTATTAATACCAAAAAGGTGGCTCAGTTTTAGACCTGAAGCACTGAGCACTCATATGGGGACAATGACTGAATAGATCCATGATGATATGTAAGTATCTGCATTATGTAACAGTGTATTTGAAATGTCTTTTTCCAACAGTTCCAGATATGTCACCGATCAGTATTGAAGTTAGGTCTTTGACGAACCATCCTGACAGACTTATGTTGTCATGGCAACGACCACCTGCTGATAACATCAATGGTGTCTTGCTTGGATATGTGATCTCATTCTGCAAACGTAGTCTGGATCCATGCCTGGATTGTGAGAAACCTAGCAAGTGTTTAGGTAAGAGGGTTGTATGCATACACATTCGTTACGTCAGAGTCTGTGGTAGGCAGCAACACGTATATGGAAGCAGCCGCGGGGTCACTCTGACATGCCTCAGTGAATCTAATTCTTAAGAAGCTTCTAAATAACAACTCATGTCAAGCAAATCTATGTGCTAAGCATAAACAGAACATATATGTCATAAGCATTGTAACCTTTTAAAGTGCATAGTGGGAGCCAGCGTCAGTGTTTCGGCCACGCTTAGCAAATTTTGCAACAAAATGTGATCTATATATTCTTTCTTTTTTTGTCTACGGTAGATGAAGTTATTATGCAATGGAACCTGAGCAATCCTGATGCAGTCAAAGAAACCTTGACTGATTTGGTGCCATCTACATCTTACCTCGTCTGGATAGCAGCTTACACTGCAGTAGGCGTGGGACCAGACTCTAAGCCTGTAGAAGGAAAGACAGCAAAAGCAAGTAAGTCAGACCACATGCGAATGACTTGGCAATGGCTTACAATTACACATGCTTCTATGGTAGTGGCTGAGGTCATTTTGATAAACGTATGTTACTTCTATATAGCCATAGTCATAGACAAAGAATTTGAATATGGCTATAGGGTGCAAAAGAGGCTGTAAAACCACTAATGATGGATGTATTGTTTTCATTGGCAGACCATTTCATGCTACTGATTTGCCCTACAAAATTTCTGATATTTACTTATTTTATTATAGCATTGAAACTGTCATTTGAAAATTTAAGTTAAACTTTGCCTTTATTTTGTTGAGTGTAAATCCCAGGTATTATATTGTTATCAAAGTCTTATTTTTATTGCAGCTCAAGGCATTATCTTGCTTGCTATTGTCATCCCGATTGCTATCCTACTTGGCCTGTGCATCTTTGGCTTTTGTGTTTGGCATTTTCGTCACGTCTCTGATAAGGACTCAGAAGACATTTGTAAGGAAAAGGCACGTGATATATGTTTGTTTAGAAGTTTGTACTAAATAAGTTAGAAAATAGAGTTTAGTGTGCCCATAGGGCTACCTCTTTGTCCTTTGTCCAACTGAGTAAATCACTGACTGAGCCATTGAATAAACTCATTGACTGACTGACAAGCTGATAGACTGGCTAGCTGACTGTCAAGCTGATAGACTGGCTAGCTGACTGACAAGCTGATAGACTGGCTAGCTGACTGACAAGCTGATAGACTGGCTAGCTGACTGACAAGCTAATAGACTGGCTAGCTGACTGTCAAGCTGATAGACTGGCTAGCTGACTGTCTAACTGACGTATAATGTCCTAACCTAACCTGTTTTGGTCGAGATGGACGAGGCAGGCCTTGTCCTGTTTTGAAATAAATATAAAATGTTAAGCCTATTATAGTTTTGTCTTCATTTTACATACTCAGCCCTGTAAGATTAGCAACAAGGTCCACAACCAAGTCTCTTCACCAGAAATCGCTGTCATCAGTGGGACATCCGTGAAGCAAGACAAGTGTCAGGTGAGTAAAGCTGCATTGCAGAGTTCCACTGGTCTGGAACTGATCTTCGATTCCATCCAACTACACTCCAAGATGACCACCAAGAATGACCGATCGGTGAGTGGTGATAGTGGCATCCCGTCCTCCCCAGGAATTGAGCCTGTGGATTTCAGTGCTCTGGGAGGCAAGGATAAAAGCATAGTGGAGGAAGATGATGACAGTGTGTTCTTGGAAGATGGAGTGTCATCTGCCAACCAGCAAGAGATGATGAGCAACTGAGCAAGGGTCATAAGATATCTTCAGAAGCATTCTGTGCACCTTGAGAAAGCTACTAAGTTTAACATACTGGTAGGTCCAGGACAAAAACGAAAACATGTAAGTCGCACTCACTTTGGGTAATAACCCTTGCGCCTCTCTAATGTTCTAGATGTATAAGCATGACCTCTTTTAAACATTTGGTCGCACGGCGGTATCATGTCATGGCGGTATCATTGGGTTTATTTGTCTAGAATTCTCTGTGTGACCTCACTTTTGCAAAAAAGTTGAAAACTTGAAAAATTATGTATGCCATTTTGCCTTGCCACTGACGATAATGACATTGACATTGACATAAGGACAATGACAGTTATTTAACGCATACCACTTTAAAAGGAATTTATACAAAAACTATGGTGCTATGTTTTTCATGGTTAACCCTATATAAGACAAACACATATTTTATTTTATTTGTAAAACACAAAAAACAAATCTTATTTATTTGTCATTTAGTAGTAGTAGTAGTAGTGTGTGTGTCATTTGTAGTAGGTTATGAAAACATTGGGGCATTTGAATGTTTGTTGAGATTTTAGGAATCTGTCCAGCTAGCTGTTTTATAATTTCCCTTTGGCATTTTTAAATGTATGGTCAGTATTTTTAAATTGTTGCCGGCAGTATTATTACGGTCAGACAGGTTGGGCGGGGCTGGGGGAAATGGTGGGGCTGGGGTGGGGTAGGGTAGGGTAGGGTAGGGTAGGGTAGGGTGGGAAGAAGGCAAGGGAGCTCGAAATTTATATAAATATATGTACATAATTATGTCATTAATGATTGGTTTAGATTTGTCAAGTTCTGTATAAACCGTCAATAGAGGGCGCACGTCAATTGTATGCAATTTTATATTGATATCGGGCATGTGAGAAGACATTCAGATAGTTTGGATATGCTTGTGATGAATCGTGATAAATCGGTGCCATGTACATAACTCGTTTAGGCATGATTAGAAATATCCTTTTTATCTCATTTTATCTGCATTAAAACGGAAACAAAACGAAGCTGAATCCGTGCGTGTTAATTAGCAGTATAGAAAATACGCCATTTGCAGATATCAAAAATATTTACTATCGAATTATTATGAATTATATCTTACTTATTTAAAAGCAAATAATGATTCCAGGCTTTCAGCAAAATGATTGCGCTAGATATCCTGTAATTGGTCCGAAAAATTGAATTGTTTAAATAATAACTCCGATCGCCGGACGGCGATAGAGAAATAAGAACAAGAACAACTCCCCGACCCCGGTGGCGGCCGTGTTTATCTTGCTTTCTCCTCCGCATCCACGATTGTAAAACTTCGGACAGGTCATTTACATATAGAATACAACCCCCCAAATCCACCCATTCCTGATAAGTCAAGCAATTGTCAATGGTGTATCTACCTTTAAGTATATTATACAGGTAGAAGCTGTATATCTACAGCTATACTTCGATCGAAAATACAATATCGCCAAGCCACGCATGGGCCTGTGAAGCGTTTAGGCCGTAGGCCTATTTCATTTAAAACTACAAACCGAACCAACCGTGATGTATAATGTAGTAGTAGACATTATTGGAGACTGAATACGAGTTTTTATTTGTAAAAACAAGAGAAAAAAAGGCAACACTTATGGTATGAAAATTGTCTCGGGTGCCACTAAAGTTAGAATAAGAAACACTAGTCGGCCCTATTAGTTTTAAATTAAAAAAATTAAAAAGAATAAAACTTTCGCCTTTTGCGTGTCTTGTTTTTATTTTAATCAGCTGTTTCATATCGCTTTTTATTGATCGCTTTCTTAATTAGTTCTAAACAAGGATCCTTGGAACCGATCGATTGGTAAAAAAATAATGCGGAACTTAATTGAAGAGAGTTTTCCTAGAATCGATACCGACTACCGGGCTTGAAAACGCAACTGCACATGGACATTAGTATATACAAGAACGCAGCCTGCATAGACAATGGTATGGTATGGGTGGGTGGGGAGAGAGTTGGGGGGGGGGGGGGGGGGGGGGGGGGGGGCGGGGGGTGGTCATGCCCGTAAGATTTGTTTATGTCCGATTGTAGCGGAAAGGCGCATAACATATTATACAGATAATAACCCGTGCAAAATGTCTTTTTATCATTTATACTATAAATCTGCGCCTGAGAAAGATGGTTAGGTAATTCAACATCTTTCGTATTTTTTTTCATGGGCGAGTTGATAACTTTGGCGCAACTTGGGAGTCCAACTAATCGTCGCCTCCTTTTATGGAACGGGGCACTTGACTCCGTCCTGCATTCCCGGAATGCTGAGCAGGGCCGGATGGGTACAAGAAATGCAGTAACGTAATTCGTTTGCCTCGGTGGCTTTTGATATAGTCCAGAAGAAAAAAACCCAAGAAAACCAAGTAGTTTTAAGACTGTTCCTACGTCGATACATTTTTGTTAAAGCCCATCCTTTGCGCCAGAGAGAAGAGGCGATAGGAAACAAAATAACGAGTAGGCCTACATGAGACCGTGAAGTCTAAAGAATAAAAATGAACATCTTCAGACGGCTTATTACGATTGCACGCATCGACCCGCCGTAACATGTCCTATGCGTTTCCGTTATACCATTTCTCCATGGTTATACGCCCCCACTTAATCTTGACAAGAACGACACAAGACTTCTGTATTCGATCGGTTCGAGTTATACAAGACATAGGCCTACCTCCGTAGACCTTGGGAGACTGAACCTCCGTCTTCACGTAATAAAACGGTCATCAATACACGAATTACTGCAGAACCGATCGACCTCCCCTGTATAATTAAAATTATAGATTTCTGTGGTTTACTTTCACCAGACCACGAACTTGACCAGATCCTTGCCCGTTTATATGCAAGGCTTTCCAGCATTGATAAATTCCCGCGGGAGAACGAGTCGGTATTGAACCCACGCACAATAGTCTTCGTTTAATAGCTTTGGTTTTTAGTTTGTTTGGTCACGGAAAGTTTGTGTCCTTCTGTGGAGGATTTTGACAGATTTGTTGGGCTGTTTTCTTGGAAAAAATCTTAAATTTAAGACAAAAGCTTTGTCAACTGTTGTTTGGGACTACGTATAACCACGGTGGAGGTAGAATTCTGTTTCAATTGCGGTTAACAACAGGGGCTGATCTGGGGTTTTATTTGAAGGGGGGGGGGGGGGGGGACCCGGGTTGTACCATACGTGACTCCTGCGAGCGCGTAATCCAATAACGGCGTGTGGTGCGCCGGGGCGCGACTTTTTTAAACGTACCACTAACGAGCTATATAGAATTATGCTGGGGGCACTTTATACGCAATAGTATAATTATTAAAACCACGCAACTTAACTTAAAACTGCTGTACTGTAGTGGGTAATGTGTGCGCCGTTGATGTTGAATTGGATTCCACACAGTGACGATAATGTTGAATCGTAGTATTATATTTTGTAAGAGGTTTTAAACTTTAAACAACTCAATAACATCAATAAAACAAATTTAACCAAAGTTTCGGGGTTTTTTTCTTCTTAAAATTTTCAAAGAAACGATACTCTGTTATCACGTTGTCGACGTCACTAACACACCGTCCACCTACCAACCTTTCCCCGTGAAAGCCCGCCAGCAATCCTTGTCAATGTATTTTGGATTTTTCGAGGAATTATACATAACAGATATAATGCTATTGTCAATTAATTGTGGTTGAGGAACAGCGATCGACAAATTAAGGTGGGAGAGGATGATCATCTTAACTCATTCATAGAATAACGAATCGAAGTATTGTCGAAACGTTGTTTTTGTGGATCCCTTCAGAATTTCGGGAACTTGAGCCGAGATCTTTTTCATCTGACAGTAGTTTTTCTTAATTACATGTAATAGTTGTTCATTTTGACCTGCAAAAGTTCCCTCGGGGGAAGTGGAAGTATAGGCATTACGTGAGTGACCTTGTCGATTACAATAAACAACCACAAACCTAACCACTACTCTGGCCTTGACAAAAATGAACAATAATTTATTCACATCTATTGAATAGTTTCAGTATTTTGCAGTCTTCTCAGGGAAACCACAAACCGGCCTGAATGATCTTGGGGAAATTGACAAATATCAATATACTTGGAGAGACTTCCGAGAAGCTGAACAACGTGTATTATATTATATATATATGGATCTTTGTTGGACAACCTTGTAAACAAAGGAGAACCCTGGATTTTATTTGTCAATCGAAATGCACAGGTTGGTTGGTTATTTGATTGGTTAGGAGGGGAGGGGGGGGGGGGTGTTGAATGTCAATTGATCTGTTCTAACTAGGATTTGAAGACAGTCAATGGAGGTTCTGCGAAAGTCACAATTCAGTCTTCGTCAAATACTGTCTTGTTGAGCATTTCGTACCCCCTCCCCTCCTACAATATTTGTTAATTTCCAAACCCATCCCTCTATTTTCCTCAACGCATAATACGTGATACTCGGTTCTGGATTACACATGTAGTTTTCTTTTAGACTTGTTGATATACAATCACTTGATAATAGTTATACTGTTCAACTTAAGGTCGTTCGCATCGAACTTCTCCCTCAATGCAAACTCGCAATATGATTATTTGTGATATAAATCAGTTTTAGATCTCTGGTATTTGAATACATTGCTGATATGATATCATACAGTTGTAACCGGCGCCTGGTGAGTCAAAATCGTGCATAAATCACGCACAGTGCTAAATTAATTGGTCAGCTCTCTGGAATTATACCCACGGCGTCTTACCATCTATCAATTATTGAATAAAAGGCATTGCACTATACAATGACTGGCTGTATAAGGTACTTTTGAATTACGACTACTCATAATTTATTCAACTGGGTGGTGATAACCTTGTAATCTCGTAAAGTACGTCGTGGTGTGGTGTATAACGATTGCCTCCAGAGGTTCGGTTGGGTACTCCGTTGAGTTCCCCCGGGCCCCATGGACATCTCTTGAAGACGCTGTCTGTAAAACCATTAAATGAATGAACCCAACTTTTCTCAGAAGCTCCAAATAATTCACATTCTTGTCCTTGAGGTGTGATCCCTCCTGGAGATCTTTTTTTATCTCGGAAACAAAAACCTTCTGAAGTTATTTGGGGGTGGTCTTGGCCTGCGTCAAAATACCTTCATCTTGTCAATTAAACCTAAGGTCTATTCACGATCTGCCTGTCAGTCAAGAAGTGAACTCCATTAACCTTTCGCTTGAATGCTCTAGGTGTGAATAATCACTTCTACTTAATGCGTGTACTAATGAAGCCAAACCCTTTCTCGTGTTTCCTTTTCAAGATTGCTACAATGTCTTCAATTGATGGACGTAATGCATTTCCGGAAGTCACCATGAGGTCTACAATGAAGATAATGCCCTTTGGTTTGTCCTGATAATACAGTTTGTCAAAAAATAAACCGCACAGCTCAGTTTAATCGGAACTCATTTTTGTAATGTTTGACACATCTATGACATTCCCAAACGTTTTCTGCTTTATTCGTTGAACAATTTTAGGAGGACAATTTCAAAAATGTTTAAATATACGATAATGCATTCCATGTAGGTTTGAATTGAAAGACTTCTAATATGGCATTGTAACAATTTAATCTGCCGATATGTTATTAAGGCAAGTGTACAGTAAAGCAACACTTTTAGAAAAAAAAGGTTAATTCACAACATACATTGCGTTGTCAATTTGAATAGAAAACGTTACCACAAATAATACATCAGTTCTCGTTAAAGAGAATAGAGCTAACACTAACATGTTATTGAAAGCATTTCTAAACTGTAATTTAGGACGATATGTGCTTACAAGTATATTGTAGGCTTATATTGAATGCAACCAGAAAGTGTCTCCATAGCAACCGACCCAGTTCACACCCTGAATCCCAACAAATATAAATATTGTTGTCATGGCATTTATAGTTATACGTACACAAGATGATTGTATTTTTGTGTAGGGGTTGTATTGTGCATGGCTCGGGGTTCGGCTGATTTCCGGGTCATTCTTTGCCTACTGGCTTCGCTCCAACACCGTACACCTCGATTTTTACAGTCATTACAGTATTTTCTGTGGGTTTTGTCCAGGAAAAGAGTGACCAACCACTCTCAGTTCACTATGGCGACGGTCAAATAGGAAACAAGATGGAAAGTGAGAAGATACTTAAACGCCCTGATTTTGGCGCCATAATTATAATCGTCAAGTGAAGCATTTAGTGTTCTATAGTCGAATGGCTCGTTCTATAGTCCACGCCCTGACTCGGGGTATGATGCCAGGCTTGTGTGTGGGTGTGTGGCGGTTTATGCTACTATTGAAACTGGTCCAAGGTGTACGTTGGTTAATGTTAATACAACATGACAAGAGCAATTTAACCAAAACTATTTTTTCTGCAACTCAGACCTAACTCGATTTGGTTCTTTGGGATTGCGAAAAGAAACGGACACTGCATGGTTGAAAGTAACAGGGCTAGAAATCCATCAATTTCATAATAAAAAAAATGCCACAGGAGAACCAAATCTGAGAAAAGGTATTCTATGTGAAACAAAACAAAAATTGTAATTTTGCATTCAAGGGGAAATGTTATAGGCAGTGGTGGAGAGAGAGGGGAATCACGCAATATAACCACCCATGCATTACATTCGCAGTGAACCACAAGGCGCCATTGATGATGCGTCGCAATAGATGTATTTTGGGTTGCCATTGTCCACACAGCGAGCATTGTTGCAAATCATACAATATTGCCCCCCCCCCCCCCCGCGAAAGGAAAACGTGGCAACGGGCTATCTCAATAAATGATTCAATATTCAGATCACACTACGATCGTTGTCAATATCTACATGTTTTTAAACGCTTGGTCACGCACGTATACGACGATTCTTCTGAGAAAATTATGAAAGTTATGACTCGGACGTTAGGTATAGCACATGCCTTTTCAAACTTACACAAAAACGTGGATTACGAGGAAATATTTGGTGTTGTATTCTTTTGTGCAAACTTCATTGGTGCCAAATAGTTTCATAGAAATTAATATACATAATGTTATAGTGAGCGCTTGCTTTAAAGTTAATTGCGGTTTCACTTTCGATGTCTTTATAATTATAAAATGCGGGAACTAAGGCTAGTTGCATGCTTTGTTGTGGTCACAGAAGCACGTAAACAACAATAAACGATTCGATTTTTTTAAATAGATTTACTTTAATTTACCGCGCACCATAATCTACACAACCTGTACTCGATTGAACCGTATTTGGAAACTGTATTTCTGATTTACTCGGAAGCCCCACCGTGACTTCGAGTCTGTTAATCACTAAATTCCCATCTTTAAATACTCGGGGGGTGGGGGGGGGGGGGGGGGGGGTGCGGAAATCATTCCGACAATTTAGAGCTTTTGAAATCGGAAAAAAATCGAATTATTTCAATTGCAGGGTCCCAAGTACGTGGTTTAATGAGCAACAATCTTGAGCAAGTCGTTGCAGTGCCCGTGGCGTTTCTATTTCCAGCAACAATAGAGCAATTTGGTGAAGAGGTTGACTCCTTGGCGTTCCTTAGTCCTTGATCAGGTGGCATTGCAATTTTCGCAGAATTTGTGTATTTTTAGTCCATAGATTGGGGACAACTATAGCGCATGCCCCTCCCCAAAATCGTCATTTATAATTTTGCAAATCACGGACCGACAACAGGATCTTACACCAAGTCATTAACGAAATGAAACCACGTGGGTGTGTATCACACCCCACTACAACACGCCAATAAACTGCGCCTATCTAATGTTGGTGGTGCGTGGCCCGTTGCTAGTGTGTGTCAAACTTAGACCGACCGTAGGCATTTCCGTGACGCAAAGCTCACCAAGCTGAACTTGATTGGCACGTGACGTCACCAGGTGTACCATTGTAGCAGCTGTGTGTGGATATGATAAAAGGTTGCTCCCCACTCGGTTCGGTTACTCGGCCCCACCGCGCGGATAGAGTAGTGTACTAACGGATAGCTGGTCACGGAGAATACATTAGACGAGTATAGGTAGCATCAGGATCGGGCTCAATTGTGTTAATCACCTGGTACAAATCACCACGCTCATTTGACTTACAGGTAGGTAAATTCAAATTCTTTTAACCTGTTTTCAGTTTGATAATTTATCAGGGAATCAATAATTATATAGGCCTATCTGAGGTAAATAGGTTCTATCGAGATTTACGATTGTGAAGAATTACGATCAGAAGCTAAATTAAAAAAAAAAAATGCTGCTGGTAGAATAATCTTTCAGTGATTTCTATCTCAATATATTTAGTTTCCGTTATTGCAATATAATCCAAGACTTTTCGTCTTCTTTAAAAAACTTATCTGACCCTTTCTCCCTTCGATTCTGATAATGTATTAGGGGGAGGTGGGGCAGGGGGGGGGGGGGGGTGGTAGTATTTGACTAAATACACATCTCGTACATCTCTGTCAAAATTCGTTTGTGTGTCACGATTTTTTTTAAATCGCTTAATACCTCTCCTCCTTATCAGTGAGTCAATATTTATTTTTGGCGTGAAGGGGTTCAAAGATTAAACGATAATATTTATTATTTTATCGCAATTGATAAAGATAATTCTTGCAGTTAAAAAAATAAGTTTTCACAAACAAAAGGGGGTGTGTATCTTCGAATTACGAGCATTATAGTATTAAGGATTATACCGTCGAGGTTGTCGTGGAGTAGTTTTTGGATCACGATTTTGTTGCTTGGTCTTTTTGCGTGCTGTGCAAAAGAAACATTGTGTGATGATAATCCACGTGCGCATCTCTCCTCCGCATTACAACTGTTATTCCAGCCTGTTGGGTAATTAACCAAGACCTGAATTGAATTAATTCATTAATTCTTTAGAATTGTTAGTATTGTCTCAGTCAAATTAAATTGTCATGATGACTGGATTCATCACAGCGTGTCTTAATTTACAGGATGTAGTTCCTCATATCCCGTTTGGCATTTTGTTGACGTCAGACATCTTCAGACACAAAGACAAAATTTAAATTTCTGTTGTTTGATCCTCAAACATCATGACTTTGTTGAAATTGTAAATTCTGACCCAGATAGCTAACTTCGTTTCAATTCGGGTTTAAATGTAAGCCTCTAAAACACATTACAATATATGTGGTCCCCCCGCTAAGGGTATCCGCGCGTCTTTGCTCAGATTGTTTTTGAGGGAAGGTTAAATACTGAGTGCCCCTGCAAATTTGACCCGTGAAAGTTGAAATATGGACAGCATAAAAGAATCTAAAATTAAAACAAAAACATTCATGATTTATCTTGTTTCTGTCTGGAATTGCAGGTGAATTCTTTCCAACACGTCCGTTTGAGGCTATCATCGATTGCACGATATCGATTATCATCGTCTCTATCCTGAAATGTCGCTCCTTTTGCCCACCCCGGTTGCAGCTCGATTGTTTGTTTTAGTGATAATTATCTGCAGAACAAACGAAGTTGTGGCTATTCCTGGTAAGACAAATTATTAAGTATAACATTGTTAGTTATAACTGTGGTTAGAGTGCGGCTTTGGCAAAGTAAATTTATTTAGTTGGCTTATCTTATGTCTCATTTAATTTTTTTTTTTGGTAATAGGGACCGAGGTTTTCACCTTAACAAAAATGTGTTCTTATTTAATCCTGCAGCATCTATTAAGCCTATGGACCCCACGGTAGTCGTGGGTTCAAACGTCACACTTCGCTGTGTGCTCAACACATCGGCTACAACGCAGATCGCTACAGATATAGTCTGGTACTACAAATCATACAGGTAAAATTAATTGGTAATAACAATAGTAACTAACACTTGAACTCATCGATCTCAATCTTAGATTGGAATAATTATCACATGAAATTCGAGAAAAAAATTCCTGTGAATTACGCAACTTGCTGTTTTGGTCGATGCGGGTTACGGTGTGAAATATCAGGTTCGATTCCCGTAGCTCTTTTTAATTGAATTTGTCCTTCTTGGTTACAGCCATTTAATCCCACGCGAGCAATATGAAGTGGACGACAACATATGTCGTCTAACAGTGCGTAATGTGACCATTGCCGATTCTGGTTCCTATTTCTGCGCGTTTGAAAGCGATGGTCGAAGCATATGGAATTATCAAGGATCTATGCTTCGAGTTGGAAGTAAGTAAAGACTGTTCATTTCAGAGACTTTCGACGCCAGGGAAACCAATTTGGGACGCCTTTATGGCCAGAAAATGAAGAACATTCTCTCGTGAGATTCGTATTTTCAACAATGGTATAACATAATAAATAAATAAATTATTAGAGAAACTGGAGGTTGTGCGGGAGAGTCCCATTTTACGATAGGAGTTGAATTGGGCAAAAAAAGCCAAATTGATAGTTATGGCAACTATATCGGCTCTCTGCAAACGTAGCCTCTCGTTAGTAAAAGTTTAATACGGTGAAGGGCATTTACCTGATATTTTAGATAGCGAAGTAATAATTATTATGAGCTACAACAGTTCGTTCAAATGAAAGTGCTCCACTTAGGAAAAGTGGAAAATATACATGATGAACTTGGGGCTAACAACCTAGCTCTCTTTTCTCTTGTAATCGTGCCCATAACAACCAATCACTTTGATGCAGGAAATGGTCCCATTTATTTCCTGGTAAAATAATCGATGAAAATGAAAAAAACAACTTTCAATTAATACATATAGACTAATAATATGGCGATCTCATTTAGAAACCCGCGACCGATGTGGGTTACTATAGGCGCGCCTCGAGAACGCACCTGTTATGCAAGTAGGCCGTGGTTAACCTTAATATTGGCTTATTAATATAACGTGTATAATGTTTTGTATTTGTAGTGCCACCCTCTCCACCGGCAGGACTTCGTTGCCATAGCCCAAACATGCAAGACTTTTGGTGTGAGTGGAGTGAAGGTACCGGGACTAACCTCAGAACACATTACAAGTTCAGCTATAGAGATCGGTAGGTTCTAGACTTATTATAATTTGTTAATCGGCAAATTTACATAATACTGTACCATTTTAGAAACACTTCATTTACCGTCATGTTTTTGTCCATTCACTTTTTAAAAATAAGTAACCTTTTTGAAAAGACACTTTCAGTAGAATATATTTCAAAACCCCTTTAGATAAAGTCCGTCTAGAGACCGTTTTGAGACAAACTTTTGACAAGCCTGTTCAAGTTTTCAGTAAATTTCGTTTCAATGTAGTTCGTGCCGTCAGTGTTTTTTTTATAGTGGATCCATCCTGTTTCATTCGTGTGGATTCGTGTATCTATAAAAAGACATTAGCAACGTTTCTCTTTTATTTAATAGCTATGGGTCAGGTGACTGGAAAGACTGCCCTAAACGTGAAGGACAGGGGAAGAACACGTGCGTGGTTTCCCGTGTTCATAACAACGGTTACAATCAACTGGTACGCGTGACAGCCACTAATAAACTCGGCACCGCTACGTCAGAAGTACAATTCAATCCGGGAACAGCAGGTAGGTTAGTGTCGTTGATGACCATGACAAAATGATGACAACGGTGACAGTAATAACGATGACACTTACTTAATATTTAAGCATGCTGGTGGGTGTCAATGTAGCAATAAAGATGACACAGAGAAGACACATCACAGCTATAATTGTAATAGTCAATGAGAACTGATGTGACCAACATGAAAACAATAGTGACAACGTGAACACAATAGTGACAATGTCGTCGGTGATGGTGAAGACAATGTCTTGTACAACGACGACAATGACTGCGACGGTGACCCTGGCCCTGACAATGGTGTTGAATCGTTCTTATTTCATACACAAACAGCAGCAACCTTGAATGACTGAATCCAATAATGCTTCTGCCCACTGCAGCTATCCCCAACCCACCAACTGCCGTCGAAGTGGAGACACAAGGTTCCAAAGAGCTCCGTATATCCTGGGGATTTCCCGATGATTGGAATGACCAGCTCTTTGCTTACTTTCTTGAGTACAAACTTGAAGTCACAACGGATCGACGATCTCTCACACGAATGGTTGGTCCTCTTTCTTTCTCTAACCCTGAATTTCTTAGGAAACATTATATTTCATTGGATACTAATTAAGAAATAGGTCAAATTTGTAAAGTGGTCGTTCATAATACATGAGGTATCGTTCGTGTCCATACGTATATCACATTCGTCTATGATTACACTTTTCCTTTTTTTTTTATTCTAACCAATTTTGAATCTTAGATCCCTGACTTAAGCCACAGTGAAGCCTACGTCCATTCTCGTGTGTATACTATCAACAACCTGCTCCCACATACATCCTACAGTATCCTTGTCTCTTGTCGTACATTGGGAAGCTACTCAGACGACCGATGGAGTGCGTGGTCAGAGTCAGTTAGCCACAGGACAGCTGAAGCAGGTAGATTAAA
The DNA here is from genome assembly GCA_037893245.1 of Crossaster papposus. Classification (NCBI taxonomy): domain Eukaryota; kingdom Metazoa; phylum Echinodermata; class Asteroidea; order Velatida; family Solasteridae; genus Crossaster; species Crossaster papposus. Next base: position 2,133,180 of record JBAIAA010000179.1, read on the forward strand.
AACCCAAACTTTTCGGCTAATTTAACTTATGAAACGACTGTGACGTTTTTGCTTAATGGATGCACAAAATAAAGATGCATGTAATTAAGTTAGCTCATTTGTTTATACTGAAAGAATTGACAGTAGACTTGCTGACTTTATAAAGTTGAAGAAAAATACGGTGTCATGCCTTTTATAACTTGTAGCTTGTCTTTACTTCTCCAATAAACGCAGCACCAAACGCAGCAGTATCCGGAATACAAGGCCAAGAATATGACAACATTGACGACCCAGCTTACCAAAGAGACGTGTTCCTTCAATGGAAGGTACACCAAAATTGCCAACAATCATCAAACATTATTATGTGATAAACTTGTTCTTAATATCTGTGCGAGTTATTTGTGGTCCTAGGAAACTCAGAGTTTGGAATGAAAATTGCTTTGTTAGTCGACGATCTTCTGACTTTAGAATCCACTCTTCGATTTCTATTTCAGGAACTTTCACATGAGAACAGACAGGGTAAAATCCTGGGATATGGCGTTCAGTTGCGACAGCTGTTATCTAATGGTTCCTCCAGTATTGTCAAAACAGTCAGAGCAAATGGAACCATGGTCTTAATTGAAAGTAAGTTGATTTCGTCTACTTGAATCTGCTGTTGACGTTTCACTCTTTCATCTTTAAATATTTTTGCTGATATTAAATGAACTAATGAAGCACATTCTCACAGACGACGACTTTTGGATTCCAATCCATGAAAAATATGGACAGAAGTTTTATTTATTTTTTGCTATTTTATGATATATTTTTATTTTATTTCAGATTTGGAAAAATTCCAGGAGTACTATGTGGATTTTACCGCGTTTAACGCAGCTGGACGGGGTCCAAAAGCGAGCTATTATTTGGCTGATAAAACATCAGGTAAATGTTTCACTAGGCTATTGTGAAGCCGAGTTAAGATTAGTGATTTCTCCAAGCTAGCTATTTTGGCACTTTTCGAAAACATTATGATTGTTTTAGTTACAAAATGTGTACCTCGTTCTAGTACATGCATAACGGATTTACCCAAGTTCCTCTTCAACTGTCAATGTCAGTGACATTAGCGGGTAGAACCCTGACCCATTTTATACGAAGAAAAGTCAGACAGACACATGCCAAATTAAGTTAAAGAAAGAAAAAAAGAGATAATTATAGGCATAGTTTGCAAATTTGAATGTTTTTTTTTAAGGATAAAATACTTGGTTAAATAAATGATTTCCACGGTCAAAATTAATTTGACTTACGTCTAAAGCACGCAAGTCTTCATAGTAACCCTTTGGCATTGTTTTTCGTTATCAGAACCGGGACCACCAGAGAATGTTCGCGTTCAAAATATCTCAGAAACGTCTGTCTTGGTCACGTGGCAACAGCCAACCAGACCCAATGGATACATTGAAGGTTATTATGTGGAATGGAACAAGGGAGCAGTGGCAGAAACAGTAAGGTATTATTCAGTAGATATATATACAAATAACTTTCCAACGCCACGCCCATGCCCATGTTGTTAATTTGAGGCGCGCGTAAAATTAATCTTATTGATGAAAAGAGCACTGATTGCGCCGTGTGCCACCTGTGGGTGCTAGCGTGGCACCTGCTTTACGAGTGAATGTGGTGTCCACTTTGAGAGTCGGATAATGATTTGGGATTGGTGAATAAAATAATGAAACCTGCAATGCATTTTATTTATTTTCTTAAAAATGTTTCTTTCCCCTTTGTTCCCACAGCAATTTCATCGAAGTGAATGGTACCCAGACGTCGTACACGATCGAAGGACTTGAGGCTAATAGACTATATCAGTTCCGGGTCAAAGCCAAAAATTCACGAGGCTACAGTGGTTGGTCTAACGCCCCCATACAACACATGGGAAGTGGGTCACGCATGGAGTTACTTCGTACACTCATTACTGTACTGCACAATCTACTTATGAATATGGGAGATGAGGGGGAGACAGGTAACCAGATCAAATTAGAAACAATTTCATCATTCTTGTGATCGTCATGGCAACAGGTGTTCCCCGCGCTATATAATTGGCAGCAAACAATTGTATTGTTTGTTACTTCTATAAGCGAAGTGGTTGGTTTGACTATTGAGGAAAGCGCTAAGCCCCGCATGTCCGACTGGTCGTAATAAAGTCTTGTAAAAACAATCCAACACTATGTAGTGGAAAATCTACACATCTTATTAACAACTTATTTCAACTGTCGTCAAATTACATTGGAAATCCCGGACTGAATTTCAATTGACGTTTTTTAACACAATAAACGACTCTCAAATGACTGGCGTAAGGTAAACCTGAGCTGAATTTGCGATAAATTACTCAAGATTCAAATGGCAAATTGTTATGTTTATGTCTGGTTGAGCAAAGCGCACTGTGAAACAACAAGGCAACATTATTTGTTTTTAATGTAAAACAAAGTGTAAGCTGCAAGAGAAAAAAAAACAATTTAAAACAGATTCAGGAATATTGTTAAGACTGAGTTTGGGATGTTCCTCGCTAGAGTTCACAAGAATTTCAGTAACTCTAAACAAACAGGGTGCAACTGCGTATTTCTTTACTTGTTTCTGTGCGAAATATTACTCTGGGAGTATTGTCCTGTAAATATGTGATATAATCGTGTATAATAAGTGCATATAAGTATATTCTTATTATTTCAATAAACATAATAATATAGCCAATATTAAAATGTATCGTTATAATGTACAAAACAGTCTTTGTTCGGAATTGTTTTGCGGGAAATTATATTTTTCGGGTATGGCTGCAAAGTAAAGTTAAGATTTTGTCAATATGCTTCAGCATATCGTCTTATATTACCAAGAGTTATAATTTATACCTGTATATAAAATCGTATATTAAGTATTTGTACAGCCAATTTGGCAACATGAATAAAATAATTTTGTTTTTCTCAACTCATTTGTTATACACCATTCAAACTGTACGCTCTTGTTTTTTAATTGTAAATAAAATGCTAAATATCAGAAGTGGAGCTTCATTTAAGCGGAATTATAATTATACCGCCTGTTACTGTATAATTCCATGGTAATTTAGTTTTAAATACTTGTTGTACTGATTATAGCTATAGACAAAGTATAGTGTATGTACATGTACATGTACTGGTAGTTCTATTCATCATTCGCTTCCAAAAGTTCGCTCGGTCCCATAGAGCTGTATAATCGGCCCCAACCGCCCATTAAAGCGCTGATGATGCGCTTTGCGTTCCGATTGGATGCATTTTGTGTGACCTGTGAAACTGGAGGTCACAGTTCCACGGCTCGGCTGCGCTACGTGTAATTTGAAAGATCATGGTACGCTACCCAGAATCCCGCGCGTTTCCTTCACATAAATTTGTGAAGCTGCATCAGCGCTTTCCATGCCCAGTGCTGGTTTTGCACAATTCAAATACAAGATAAAAACTTAATCCGAGTGTTAAACGTGGCGCGCGCAATTGAACACAATCAAAAAATCCCAAGTTAACATTTAAGAATTTCTTTAAAGTTAATAAATTCTGATAAACCACAATTATCTTTACTTATAATATACTCAAGTGGAAGTTTGTCAGATTTGTTTTTTATTGAGGGCATTTTCAAAAGGTTCACACCGAAATAGATTGTGTGACGTGTATGCCTAGATAAACTCGCGATTTGTGAATGGGAGCGTTTAGAACTTAATTGATGGAATTTCACTTTATGTGAAATTTCAGTTACACTAGGCACTATTACGTTACAGGTGAACAATCTAAGCGCGACAGGGATTTTATTGGGGCCCGCGCGCGGCGCGCCACCCCGCACTGGGTAGATAGGCTCAGGCTGGCCACGGGGCTGCAACTTTGCCAAATTACTAGTACAGCAACTTACTTTACCTCCATAAGTGCTACCCTTTTTGGCATTTGCGCAGAGATCATATACTATTTTTCTCAATATGAATTTAGCAAGAAGCCTAAAGAATATTTAGGTGTTTAAAAGCTACTTAAATAAATAATCTTCTGAATTTTCTGCTGGTCAAAATAAATATTGTTACTTTTCCAGGTTACTTACTACAGTGGCCCCGTAGTATACCAGCGCTTCCACTTCTCAACTTTAAATTTCCTAGTAGATTGGCATATATTGTTTTCTGAGATTTTCTTAAATTTTCTTAGCGATTTTTCTTTGAATTTCCTATTGTTTTTCTTAAAAGGAAAAAGAAAAAAGAATACCCAGTTTATCTTTTCGAAAGGCGTTTCTTTTTGCTCGGAAATGTTACTACATGTACCTAAAAAACAAAAGGAGGAATATGGACGGTGCTGACACGGGGTACAGGTCAACTCGGTTTCGTTTCGAATTCGGTTGAATGTTTCGGATCCTTGTCAAATAATCCGGATTCGATGCATGGGCGCCGGGCGAAGCCGGCCAGGCATAAGCGCATAGCTTGCTTCTTATTCCTTCATGGCGAAACACATGGCAGGACTGTTTTGGCCCTGACACGAAGACCCGCAACTACTGCTAAATGGCCACAGTTTGCATTTGACATGTTTTTCCTTAGGATTTCCTTACTACATTTTAAATTTCCTTAGAAATAGTCTTATGTCTACGCAGTAATCCTATTTCCAATCTTCATTGTTGCTCCGAGCACAGAGTACCAGCGAACCGTTGACGTGTGGCAGATTTGATCACATGACCTCAACACCGCCATATTTTTCATGTAATTGTTCGTGTGCAAACCAATGTAGGGAACGGACTCTTGTTTTAGATGAAATTTATTTGCTGATTCAGCCACTTCCTCGACCAAAAAATTGAATTCCGTGACTTTTTGGAGTGACCTGGCTTCCAGATTGCCAAGTTGTCATGGCTCTGAAAAAGGTGAAAGGGAGTTTGGAGCGCGTTTTCGACAAGAATTTGCAGGATTTGGTGAGAGGTATCCGCAGCAACAAAGATAATGAGGTGGGTGGATCAGCTTGCCGTGCGTGCCGGTTGTTGTACTGTTTTTTAATTCAATTATTGTGGGTGGACACACGACAATGTTTTGTCTTTCGCTAGTATTATTACCTTGATGGTTTATTTATGCAAGTATTTATTTAGTGATCGAAAGTGACACTAGTGTAGTGACTGCTTTTTTTGTTTTAAATGTTAACCCCAACTTCCTAGTAGTACGTACTCGCTAGATTGTGTGCAAAATCATTGATTTTGGAGGATTTAGGAGGGTTAATTAGGGTTATATAATTATTAAACCCCGACACTGACTATGACAGTCCTGAATGATGAATCCTCCGATAACATTATGTGCAATTCAATAAGCAGTGGGTCTTCCCAATCCCACTCTCTCCGTCTGACATTCTGACGTTCTGTGGAAATATATTTATAGGTGCATTATAAAACCAAAACAGCCCTTTAGAATAGACCTAAACCTATATTATTGTTAACATGGTTATAAATCAATCTTCTTTTTGAATTGTACAGGCCAAGTACATTGCATCATGCATCGATGACATCAAACAAGAGTTGAGACAAGAGAACATTGCAGTCAAAGCCAATGCAGTGGCTAAGCTCTACTATGTAAGTTTCCATAGAAAGCCAATGCAGTGGCTAAGCTCTACTATGTAAGTTTCCATAGAAAGCCAATGCAGTGGCTAAGCTAGGCGCGTGCGAAACCCCGAGAGGGCGCTGTTCATCGCGTAATGCTATTTCGCGTATGGAAACTTGTTGTGAAAATTGACTTATTTATACCATACATGAAATAGTAGTAAACAGTTTTCTCATTGCAGTAGAGACACTTTAGTCGAGCTTGGTTAAAAATAGAATAACCACGCTCCATTTTGATGGGTGTTCACGTTAGTTACGATCGGTTTTCGTCTGCCAAATTGTTAAAGGTAAGTTTGGAGTCCGATTTTCAACTACCAAATGAATTTATTCGCGGCTAATCGACCTAACATTTGATAAATCTTGTTTTTCTTTATGTAATATTGCATTTACTTGGGGGGGAAAAGCAGCGGAATCGGAGTTATTTGACGCGAAATGCACTTTACGCGGGACTTGAAATTTCACCGCGTCATGGGCGATTGTCGCGTGGGAGATTTTTCTCGCGCATGCGGCGTGGCGCATGCGGCGTGGTGCCGTTGCTAGCGGCGGGCGCTCGTGCAGTTTCGTTTTGATGTTTGTGTAATCATAAAATGTGATATTCCTGTGCCTCTAAATCTCCGGTAAAAATCCCAGGTGTAATGCACTTGTCAATTGTAGTCCCGGCCCTGGGGGACCCGGGGCTTTGGACAAAGTAGCGGGGACATAGCGGGGGATGTCCAAAAAAACGTGCCCCGCTAGCCGGGACAATAGCGGGGACTTGGCCGGGGTTGTACAGTTTATTGCCCCGCTGTACCGGGACAATAGCGGGGACTTGGCCGGGGTTGTACAATCTTGTTGCCCCGCCGTACCGGGACAATAGCGGGGACTTTGCCGGGGTTGTACAATCTTGTTGCCCGGCCCTACCGGGACAATAGCGGGGACTTTACGGGGATGTACGAAATGTGCACACTGCATGCACAAACTCATTCGCACACGTTTGACCAGGTTGGATCGGACGACGTTCTTCATTGCATTTACGACTGACGTCCAGGGTATCAATTTATCCTGCCATAGCGAAACAATTTACAACCAATTTTGTTCCTATTTTTACCTGATGAAGGAAGCTGTAATTTCGTTAACATCCTTCTTGTGTCTGGAATCACAGATCGTCATGAGTTACAAAAAGCAAATGTGTCTTTGGGCTACTTTTTTACAGAAAATAAATTGCAAATCCACGCTTTTCGACGTGAACATCGTGTACGAACTTTCTACGTGCGTGCGCGCGTACCCGGCAGCCGTGCTGGCCTAGTATGACTGATGAGCTGGCCTCTGGTGGCTGTTAGTTATCACCCCCTCTGGTCTCAAAGGCGAATGAGTAGCAATGAATAGTGTTGTGGTCTATGTAAACAAAATCTAAATAATTAATTATTGTCTAACACTACACCGAAATATTTCCAAATTTCATTGTTTTATAAAGTAACAAAATCTCTCACGATACACCGAGGAAAAAAAAAAATTCATTTTTTATTGCTGTAAAAAAATATAGAAAACAAGTATCCCTGTACAAATTAAATGGAGGGTTTGCCCTTTGCCCGGCAGCGTGTGCATTAGGTGGAACAGCCTCCAACCATGAGAAGCATGTGGCAGGAGAAATTGATACAAAATATACCTTGGACTCCATCGCGTCGCGTTGTACACAACGGAGGAGTCCAACCTGGACTAATGTGCAAGTTTGTCAGCACGCCCCACGAGGCTATTGGTACCCTGTAACATATACATTTATTTCTGGTGATCTAACGGGTACCAGTACAACTCTTATGACTGCGCAACTTCGTGCATGCGTGCTGAAGCGAAATTTCCCCGCCAGAAAAGTCAGCACACCGGATAGGTGAGACCGTTTAAACCTGGATTGTGCATGCCGGGGCCGGGATCGTGCGGGGGTTGTGACAAATGCCCCGCATTCTGGGGCCGGGATCGTGCGGGGGTTGTCAAATATTGCCCCGCATGCCGGGGCCGGGATCGTGCCGGGGTTGTGCAAAATGCCCCGCATGCCGGGGCCGGGGTATAGCCGGGAATGTACAAAAACCGAGTGCCCCGCACTGCCGGGCGGTAGCGGGGACTGGCCGGGACAATCACGCTGGGCCAATTGTACATCCCCGGCTACGTCCCCGCTAGTCCCGGGTCCCCCAGGGCCGGGACTACAATTGACAAGTGCATAAATTGGTTAGTAATAGTATTAATAACATTATTCCTTAAATTCTAGCATTAATATTAGGGAACAAATTTGGGGAATTAAATGTGTTTGGGGAAAATGGAATACGTCTACTGAATGCCAGCAGTTTGGATCTGAACTGTTTAGTTAGTGTAATTAGGACCAAACTACAATCACTATAGTTGTGCCATTTAAACAATGCATTTAATGTAATGAACTTGCTTGAAGTGTTCTCGCACAAAAATCGCAGTAAATTTGCTCAGCAGCACCGTATAGAGCTAATTTATGGTTTAAAATGTTCCTGAAAATATACTCTAAATGATGTTAACAGTTGTAAATGCATGAAATGTATTTTTTATTTTTTTACACTAGCCTAGCTAAGCTCTACTATGTAAGTTTTCGTAGAAAGAACAACTCTGATTTCCTTTTTTAGTTAACAGACATCTATATCACTATCAGTTACACAGCTTGCAAATTTTTAAGAAGATATCAAAATAATGGCGATTACAGGCCTTGCGCTAACTTCTTTTCCTGGATAGCCCACCGGGCTAGCAAACTGCAGATTTTACTAGCCCGTTTACATTTTCGCTAGCCCGTATGTACAATGCACAAAACTATTCGTTCGGCGCGGGCACGTACACGTACCGGCGCGGTACGTACAATAATGTATATGTACATCCGTAGTAATGTACACAGAGGGCGCTGTTCTGAACAGACTCTTTATCAGGCGCTACTACTAGTGACACGGCAGCACGCTCATGTACTATACAGCTACGCAGTGGGCCGTTATGGTAAGAAAGGCTGAACGATGTGAAAGAGAATAGTGCACATATGTGCGGTACCCTGCGCCGTAGTTTATACTATACTAATCTCACTGAAGCCCACCAGTCTACTCTATTCGTGAGATCGCAATGCACTGCATGCACGCGTGGATCGAGCGCTCCCAGGCTATCGATAATCATGCCGAAAAACACAAACAAAAGACAGTTTATACTCGGTTTATTTTGATCCAATATTTATTTAATACACAAAAAAAACAATACAAATTTTAACATGTATTTTGATCTAAACATTTACAGGTAGGTTAATGAATTTTTCACTAGCCCACCGGGCAACCAAGGAAGTGGGTCTGGGTAGCCCGGAGCAGTTTTCGCTAGACTTTGTACGCCGGGCTAGTACTATTTCGAGGCCTGGATTATTCTGTTCCATTTGTGAAAAAAAATTCGCTTAGGTTATTAATATTAGACTTTTAACAAAACTGTTGTGGATATAAGGCAGAGTTTTAAATTTGAAACAAAACAATAAAGACGACAAAGTGTAACTAAATTTGAAAATAAAGATCACGGCTAAGCACGGTGATTGCGCAAAATCATGCTTATTCAAATTACAACATATGATGTCATTAGAATTTAGAGAAGACTGAGCACTTGTAAAGGTCAGTTTGGAATGATAAAAACATATACTTTGTCCCAAACTAAAAAGGTGCCTGTAACTACATAATCGGCAGTTTTTTCCAAGGTGCGTTTAATATTCGGTCTGTTGTGTGTATGTAAACAACTTGTTAATTTGTCAAAGTGTAAACCTTTGTCAACTGCGAGAGATCCACCTGCTGCACTTGGTTGCATGTGGAAGGGTTACGGGTAATCAGACCTGTGCATAATTTATAAGCAAAAGATTACAATTAATTATTATTCATATAACCATGTACCAAGGATTAAATATTCTGCCATGCCATAAACAGGTCTGATATGCTGCATAATTTATGAATGCCTTGCCATAAGTTTCTAGTATTTTTATCTATTGAATTTGCGGTTTTATTCAATTTTATTCATTTATTTATTCCATTTCTTTACCCAGGGTGCGCACAAACAGTTTAAAATTGGTTTTTACTGGGGCCCTGCAATTAAATACACATATATGTATTCTTGTTTTTCTATTGGGTATTTTTCATCATTACCTTGCTTAAACAAGGTAACACTTTTCTGTTGGATTTTGTTGATCTGACCACTCTTGGATTTTGTTTCTTGTACACTCTTGTTTATCAACTTCCTTCTTTCACAGTTGGAAATGCTTGGCTATGACATTAGCTGGGCGGCTTTCAACATTATCGAGGTGATGAGCTCATCTAAGTTTACTTTCAAACGTATTGGATACTTGGCTGCATCTCAGAGCTTCCATGAAGGAACGGATGTGCTCATGCTTACCACAAACATGATCAGAAAGGTTAGTTAAAAAAAACACTGTACAAGTACAAATGTACTTTATCAAGTGTTCTTCCTTCTTCAATTCGATTTTATTGATAATGCAATTTGAGAAATGTGCATTTATGTACACATGCAAATAGAAATTTAAAAGAAAACAAATTGCAAAAAATGCACCATTAACAGTAAATGAGAGAATAGTTACATGGAATGAATTGTTGGATGCAATTATTTTAAATAGGTGTTTTGTATATTTACAGTCAATAATGAAATGTTGCAGTTGACTAGGCAGTATCAGCTTGTCTGTATTGAGAATTCTACTATGGGAAAAATGTAATGCAAAATAATTTGCTGGCTTATTGACAAGCTAGTGATTATAATGCAAATTGATGCTACATGTGAGTTTCCTAATGAGTAATTTTCACAGGATCTGGGCAGCAAACAAATGTACGATACCGGCTGTGCCCTCAGCAGTCTGTCATGTTTCTTGACCTCCGAAATGGCCAGTGACCTGGCCAATGACATTATGGGGCTGGTAAGTTTAGAGGTCAAAAGGTCAACGTTCTGGATCTGTTGGTTTGTACGTGTAGATTATTTGAAACTTTCCCTGTTCCCTTCCATCCCTTGGCAAATTGTTGTACACCGTGTGAAAATGCTAACTGTAGACCAAGATCATCGGTAGAGCTGCTTGATGTGTGAGGAATGAAACTAACGTACCAAATCAAAGCCAGATGCTTTTTCGACAATCTTTGCTTTGTTGGATACCAGTCTAATTTCGTATTTGATTCAATTTATTCCAGTTTTTACGTCATTACGTCAAATCAAAGCACTGACCTTGACTTGCTCAAGTCATGCTTTGTAATTTCTGCTGTACATTAGACCCAAAACAAGTTTCAATATTTAATCGAGTTGGTTCCATCCTGACACATCAAACTGTCATTCCTTTCGGCACTTTCATTGGTAGTCACTCTGTCTTACCATGTTTAATTCTGGCTATGTAGTTCTCGTACACGTATCTTTCAGTGGTCTTTTTTTGGTTTTTCTTTTGTTTTGTTTTTGATCTCTCCAACTTCATGGTCACGTTACCCCCTGCTCCCCTCTACCTTCAACACTGGTCCCACCTACCAATCAACTGACTGACTGGCCCATCACCATCCACCTGCTGTTGACACCTGCTACATGCTGATGGTTCTAATGGGACCATCTGGGTGTATTCTGGGGGGTTATGATCCTGAGTAGGATATTAACAGTACGAACCAGTATGATGCTAGCGTGGCCATGAACGGTCTTGCATGTTTCACATCCCCTGACCTGGCCAGAGATTTGGCTAACGATCTCATGAGTTTGGTAAGTCCAGTGTTTGTTCCATTTGTTGAATTTTAGTTGGTTACTTGTTTTGGTATTTCGCACAACCCAAATGTGATTTCATGGCTGTGTGTTCCACAAAGGAGTCATCTTTGACTTAGTCTGTTCCAGGTCCTAACAGATAACACAGACTCCAACATTTTACTACATGTAGCTTGTTCAATTCATTCAAATGTTGAGCCTTGCATGCAACAGTATTCAACTAATGAGACCCTACAGAAAAAAAACTGTGTTACATAATTTAACTTTGGATAGAAATATAACCTTGGACACCAAAGCCATGAAATTAGATTTAGATATTGTTCGTTTTCTGGTTTGTTTAGTTTATTCAGTCACTTTTTTGTATCATTCAGGGTTGTTCTTGAAACTCTGAAAAAAAAAACTTCATTTGAATTTGGGCGCTCAGTTAGTGTGTTAAAATGATAATACATTCTGTAAACAATGCCACCTATAGGTTTAAAAGCTAAACTGAGCTCGGTGTGGTTTTAAAAGCTAAATGACCTGTTTCTTAGTTTCAAGACGACTCTTCGTTTTTAACAGTCAATGCTTTGATTTGTAGTTGTGGTATAATTGTCTTAATTCTCACCAGCTTAGTTATTTTTGTTTGTGTGCAATGTTAGATACTGTGCTACATCAGTTAAATGAACCATCTATTTAAAGATCAAGAGACCATAGAACAAGAGACCATAGAACAAGAGACCATAGAACAAGAGACCATAGAACAAGAGACCATAGAACAAGAGACCATAGAACAAGAGACCATAGAACAAGAGACCATAGAACAAGAGACCATAGAACAAGAGACCATAGAACAAGAGACCATAGAACAAGAGACCATAGAACAAGAGACCATAGAACAAGAGACCATAGAACAAGAGACCATAGAACAAGAGACCATAGAACAAGAGACCATAGAACAAGAGACCATAGAACAAGAGACCATAGAACAAGAGACCATAGAACAAGAGACCATAGAACAAGAGACCATAGAACAAGAGACCATAGAACAAGAGACCATAGAACAAGAGACCATAGAACAAGAGACCATAGAACAAGAGACCATAGAACAAGAGACCATAGAACAAGAGACCATAGAACAAGAGACCATAGAACAAGAGACCATAGAACAAGAGACCATAGAACAAGAGACCATAGAACAAGAGACCATAGAACAAGAGACCATAGAACAAGAGACCATAGAACAAGAGACCATAGAACAAGAGACCATAGAACAAGAGACCATAGAACAAGAGACCATAGAACAAGAGACCATAGAACAAGAGACCATAGAACAAGAGACCATAGAACAAGAGACCATAGAACAAGAGACCATAGAACAATGGACCATAGAACAAGAGACCATAGAACAAGAGACCATAGAACAAGAGACCATAGAACAAGAGACCATAGAACAAGAGACCATAGAACAAGAGACCATAGAACAAGAGACCATAGAACAAGAGACCATAGAACAAGAGACCATAGAACAAGAGACCATAGAACAAGAGACCATAGAACAAGAGACCATAGAACAAGAGACCATAGAACAAGAGACCATAGAACAAGAGACCATAGAACAAGAGACCATAGAACAAGAGACCATAGAACAAGAGACCATAGAACAAGAGACCATAGAACAAGAGACCATAGAACAAGAGACCATAGAACAAGAGACCATAGAACAAGAGACCATAGAACAAGAGACCATAGAACAAGAGACCATAGAACAAGAGACCATAGAACAAGAGACCATAGAACAAGAGACCATAGAACAAGAGACCATAGAACAAGAGACCATAGAACAAGAGACCATAGAACAAGAGACCATAGAACAAGAGACCATAGAACAAGAGACCATAGAACAAGAGACCATAGAACAAGAGACCATAGAACAAGAGACCATAGAACAAGAGACCATAGAACAAGAGACCATAGAACAAGAGACCATAGAACAAGAGACCATAGAACAAGAGACCATAGAACAAAGGGGAAAAAGGGTTACAAAATAGTGTAATTCTGACGCTTTCCGAAAACCCTACTTTTATACAAATTCTCCAAAGTCTGTCAATCAGCACCAATATATCTGGTACATATTTTGTGTGTAAGTTACTGAATATGAAAATCAATAGGAATCAATGAGTATTTCCATTGAGTGTTAATAAGCTGGTATTGAATGCTTTCTTTTCAATTTCTTTCATTTAAGATGGCTTCCACAAAACCCTACATCAGGAAAAAAGCAGTGCTTCTAATGTACAAAATCTTCCTTAAGGTAAGGCAGTATACCTTTCGACACTGTCATCAAAAGTTATATTTTCCTGTGTAAATTGCAGAAAGAGAGTCGAAAACCAGGTAAATCAGAATTTGTCTAAATTAGAAGGTAGCATAACAATGGCCCCAAATGTAGCATAACAATCTGAAGCATTGTTAAGAGTGAAATGACCTACATCCCCTTCAATACATATTGTTTCCTATCACTGTTCTTATCATTGTCTGGGGTTTTGTTTGTGTGTTTTGGTTATTGTTGACAGTTTCCAGAAGCACTGAGACCAGCCTTCCCACGATTAAAGGACAAACTGGAAGATCCAGATCCAGGTGAGATCCTCTGATTAACATTCTTCAAGGAATATCAGTTTTATTGCAGAACTGAGTGACTGACTGAGTAATTGAGTGACTGACTGAGTGACTTACTGAGTGACTGTGTTTTTGTGCATAGAGTTGGTGCATTAAAGTTGTGGGCAGAATTGTGTCCCCATAGGAACACATGCCAAAGGATGGACTCGAGACATTTGTGCATATTTGTGCTGTCAAACCATAGAAAGGTTAAAAAGTAACTTTAGAAATATGTTACTTCTTGAGTAAAGTAATTGTAATTGTAATGTTGCTTGATTAATTGGCAGGTGTTCAGTCAGCTGCAGTCAATGTCATATGTGAATTGGCTCGTAAGAATCCCAAGAACTACCTGTCCTTGGCGCCGCTGTTCTTTAAGCTGATGACCAGCTCCACTAACAACTGGATGTTAATCAAGATCATCAAACTGGTGAGTCTACACGAGAAGAAGGCTACAAGTAATTGAGTCTGGTCACAAGACTAGACAGTTTATTCAGCAACAGGAGGAGGAACATTGAGAAAGGGATTTCTTTGTCACAATTTATTTGATTGGCTTATGATTTGATATTAGACTGGATGATATGTAAAGACTTTTGGTTCACTTGTAACAATACAACACTACAGTTGCATTGCTGTTTTAGGAGTAAAACTTAAAGTTCATGGGGTAGTTTTGTTTTAGGAAATGCTGTATTTTAATTCTGTTGAACTTGTGTTTGTGTTCAGTTTGGAGCTTTGACCCCACTGGAGCCAAGACTAGGCAAGAAATTACTGGAACCACTGACTAATCTCATTCACAGGTGAGGAAATCTCTCTGATTATTTATCTGCTTAGTATGTTTATATGCTAAGCTGAATAATAGCTGAGAACTGCAATAAGTAATACATATCACACCATATTCACAGGTAACATAAACTATAAGTTATTGCTAAGCAGGAGGTTATTTTACTGGCAAATTTGTTGCGCTAGGCAAAGTTAAAGTGTATCTTGGACTAGAAGAAAAGTTTGAAATATACAGTTAAAAGGTGTACTAATTTTGTGTTTCATCTTGATAGTACATCGGCTATGTCGCTGCTCTATGAATGCATCAACACTGTCATCTCCGGTAAGTCAGAAAACAAATCTCCTTTGATAACTTGTCTCTTCGATTTTATGTTTGAAAGGTAACAGTCCAAACATTGAAATCTTGGGCCTCCATTTTACCATGCAACTGAACACTGCTCTTTGTTTCTCTTTTCCCCTTTTCCTTCCCTGTTTCTCCATTATTTGTTTTTATTCTTCCCTCTCCTTTGTAACTTACAGTTTTGATTTCGTTATCTTCAGGAATGCCCGACCATTCTGCGTCAATACAGGTATATATATACACATTCTGACTTGGTGAATTTTGACCCCTCATCCCCTGCTGCTTGAAGCCATCTTGGGAACCTAGGGGATGTTTTGTGGGTTGGTTTGAGTTCTGGTTTATGGTGAGGTTTCTCCATTTGCATTTGCACGCCAAGCTGAAACCCTGTTTATAAATTGCATGGCAGTTTCTCATCTTAACTTGACATTTTGATATTAACACAATCGAACCAGAAATAACAAGGATATTTCCCGTAGTATGACAGCGGTTTTTATGTGGATAGAAAGTCTGCCCCCCCCCTTGGTGCCAGTTAGCTCCAGGCTTCATATAATACTCAAGCCTGCTCTTAAGATTGATGTCTTGTGCTCATGAGTTGATACTGTCGGAATCCAACTTTGTTTCTAACATATTCATGTATATGTGCATGTCATATGAAGATTGCAGCCTTGTGCTAGCTAAGAATTAGGAAAAGAGACCATGCCAGGTTTTTTAGAAATCTTTACCACCAAAAAAGCAGTAAATTAGCATAACAGAAATAGATGTGAATAGTTAGATAAAGAAGAACATGGAGAATTTTGCAAACTAAAAACGAGCCAAGCGAAAGAAATATAAATTTATTAGCATTGATTTTTATCTCTTTTGCAAGAATTTCTAGCAAATTTCTGCTTCAGCAGATAGCTCAGTTGCTAGAGCGAGGTTTAAGCTACGAGTCCTGCCTTGCAAATTTTGTTGTTCACTTTGAAATTTATGCAAATTTACCAACTCGGTTTTCCTTGAGATTTATTTGTGTATTTACAAATTCTGTTTGCTTTTAGTTGATGTGATTGGAAAAATGACACTTTATGCCTTGACTAATTGTCAAGACATTACTTTTTTCTATGTGACACATTTGTGACTATTCCTAATATTGCTAAACATCATCCACCAAAAAACATTTTATAGCTGTTTCTGTTTTGATGCTATTACTTGCTCATCAGTCATGTTTGTAAGTATAATTTATTTCAAACAAGCAGCAAACGAGAGAGAAGTATATCTCAAGAAAATAATTTTGTTGGTGCTGCTTTGCTTTGAGTATTGCAGCGAAAACATAAAAACAGTTGTTCACTTATTTTTTACATCGCAGAAGAGAACTCTTTGATAATTGAAAATAATTATATTTGCACCCTGCCAACTAATGATTAATTATGAAATGTTCTACTAAATAATGCGTTTGTTTGCAAATAATCTTGTCTGTAATTAGTTATTTTTGTCATTTCTTTAAAGCTTAATTTGTCACTAATACTTTTGTAAATAGGTTTTATTAATGTTTAACTGATAAAAAAAATAGATTAAAAAAGTAAGAAACAAGAAATAGAAACTGAAAAATTGTCTCTCTCGATGAATAATGATTTTATATACTGGTAGATATTGAAGGAACAAATCCTTTCAAAAAGAGTTTAGTATTCAGCATTGAGTTGTATTTAATATATTGTTTCATAACCATGTCCACCCATTATTGATTTTCTTTCCACAGCTCTGTGTTCAAAAGCTGTGTATTCTCATTGAGGACACAGACCAGAATTGTAAGTCCTTGAACTTTGAGTTTATGTCAATAATTAATCTTGTCTGCCATTCAGAATTACTGAAACGAAACTACATCTAAATAAATCTAATAAGTCTAGTTTGGGCTAGTTAGTTAGTAGAAGTGTAGTTTACATGTGCAAATATTACAATATTGATTGATTAAACTGAAGAACCATAATGATAACAATTTTCTTACATGAATATTAGGGGAAGATTTCAAACTACTTAAAGGTAAAAATAATTCAGGCACATCTTTTCAAGGGATAACATTGGATTGGAGAGATTGGATTTTAGTTTTAGGACCCTGACAAAATTGAACGAAAGACCACAAGGTGAAATTATATTTGGAATAAGCGAAAGTTTTATTATAATCTTAGTTTAGCAATACCTCATACTATTGTTAAGTTTGGATTGAGTTTTTAAATCCTTGTTTTCTTTCCCTGTCCAGTGAAGTACTTGGGCTTGTTGGCGATGGGTAAGATTCTTAAGACTCATCCCAAGTCAGTTCAGAGTCACAAGGATCTCATCTTAGACTGTCTAGATGACAAGGATGAGTCTATACGTCTCAGAGCTTTGGACCTACTCTATGGAATGGTAAGGGGAATTTGGGGCAGTGTTGTGTGTTGCTCTTCCATGAGCTTCAACAAAGTTGATTTACTTCTAACAAATTTCAATTTGTATGTTTTACAAAACTTCTTTTAAAGGGGCTAAATGAACTTTGGTTGACCTGTCTAAACATGAATGTTTTCAGGTCTCTAAGAAGAATCTGATGGAGATTGTCAAGAAGTTAATGATCCACGTGGATAGAGCGGAGGGTTCACAGTATCGGGATGAACTCCTGGCTAAAATCATCCAGATATGCAGTCAGAATAACTATCAGTACATCGTCAACTTTGAATGGTAGGGTTTGTCGGTGACACCCAAAAGGTTACTCATGTTTGTAGAATTTTAGCAAATTAAGTTAATATGTATAAAGTGTGAACAACTAATATTAAATATACTAGAATATCAGAAAGCCAAGAAAAGTGGGACATCAAAGTATGTTAAATTGGTGATTTGTCAATATGCATAAATAACAATTCTTAAAAATCAAACTGTTTAGTTGGATAGCAAAGCTTACTGTTCAACTTTCCACTTGTTTCTTGTAACAGTTGTGTTAATTGATTGGGTAACAGGTACGTGAGTATTCTAGTTGAGCTGACTAAGATTGAAGGGACAAAGCATGGTCACCTGATTGCTTCACAGATGCTGGATGTAGCCATCCGTGTCAAGGCTATACGAGCATTTGCAGTTCAACAAATGGTAAGACTTCAAATCAAATCGTGACTTGGTGTTTACCCCTCTGGTAGTGTCCTAGAAAGATTAAATGGCCATATTTTCACTCTAGGGTGCGAGACTGAGTAAGTTGGACTGAAACCCTGTCATATTCTGTTAAAACTTCATTGAGGATGTATAAGAATACAAGAAGACCGTTGTACCTTCAGATTTATCAGTGGTTTATCCTCAAAGTTTATGTATACAAATTTTTAAACGCCTGTTAAAGATTGTATTTAACAGCCTTTGACGTTCTTTACTTCTGACACTGACTGGCACAGGTGGTATCAAAATCAAACCACGCTATAAGATGCTTTTGTAGTTCATTGACTATAACCTAAAAAAGATTGATCTTTTGAATGCTATTGATTACATGTAAGACATTGGATTGCATTTGCTCAGGCCAAGCTGCTGGAGACCACCAATCTGTTAGTGGGTTCCGCAGCTCAACTGAATGGTATCTGTGAGGTGCTGTATGCTGCTGCCTGGATCGTTGGAGAATTTTCTGAGTTTCTTCTGGAACCACATTCAACGTTAGAAGCCATGTTAAGACAAAGGGTCACTTGCCTGCCAGGCCACATTCAGGTCAGTTGTGATTTAGTTAGGGGTGAATATGCTTAGGTTTAGCTGATGATGTTTATATTAAGGTTAATTCACTTAAATGAATGAATCCCTTCTTTTTCTTGGTTGCCTACTCGGTGGTTTAGCGTCGTTAGAACCAAGTTTTTAAAGTGACATCCGAACATGACTATCATGAACGTGTGATTAGAAAAAACAACCATGGCTTAAAAAAGTTCTCCCCTGATTTCTTTACCATCTTAAATCTTTGCCTAGATATTAACCAAGATGACACATCAATGGATTTTATTTTGTTGCAGAGCATTTATGTTCACAACATCATCAAGCTGTACAGTGCAATACTGATAAAACTTGAACCGGACGGAGAGAAAGAAAAGATGACAGAGGTGACTCAACTCATCACTGAGAAACTGCCAGTGTTTGCTGAAAGTGCCAATCTGGAAGTACAGGAGAGGGTGAGTGTAGTCAATAAAACTCAGATTTGTATTAGAGTCAGTCTCAAGATGACAGAGGTGACTTAACTCATCACTGAGAAACTGCCAGTGTTTGCTGAAAGTGCCAATCTGGAAGTACAGGAGAGGGTGAGTGTAGTCAATAAAACTCAGATTTGTATTAGAGTCAGTCTCAAGATGACAGAGGTGACTTAACTCATCACTGAGAAACTGCCAGTGTTTGCTGAAAGTGCCAATCTGGAAGTACAGGAGAGGGTGAGTGTAGTCAATAAAACTCAGATTTGTATTAGAGTCAGTCTCAAGATGACAGAGGTGACTCAACTCATCACTGAGAAACTGCCAGTGTTTGCTGAAAGTGCCAATCTGGAAGTACAGGAGAGGGTGAGTGTAGTCAATAAAACTCAGATTTGTATTAGAGTCAGTCTCAAGATGACAGAGGTGACTCAACTCATCACTGAGAAACTGCCAGTGTTTGCTGAAAGTGCCAATCTGGAAGTACAGGAGAGGGTGAGTGTAGTCAATAAAACTCAGATTTGTATTAGAGTCAGTCTCAAGATGACAGAGGTGACTTAACTCATCACTGAGAAACTGCCAGTGTTTGCTGAAAGTGCCAATCTGGAAGTACAGGAGAGGGTGAGTGTAGTCAATAAAACTCAGATTGGATTAGAGTCAGTCTCAAGATGACAGAGGTGACTTAACTCATCACTGAGAAACTGCCAGTGTTTGCTGAAAGTGCCAATCTGGAAGTACAGGAGAGGGTGAGTGTAGTCAATAAAACTCAGATTTGTATTAGAGTCAGTCTCAAGATGACAGAGGTGACTCAACTCATCACTGAGAAACTGCCAGTGTTTGCTGAAAGTGCCAATCTGGAAGTACAGGAGAGGGTGAGTGTAGTCAATAAAACTCAGATTTGTATTAGAGTCAGTCTCAAGATGACAGAGGTGACTTAACTCATCACTGAGAAACTGCCAGTGTTTGCTGAAAGTGCCAATCTGGAAGTACAGGAGAGGGTGAGTGTAGTCAATAAAACTCAGATTTGTATTAGAGTCAGTCTCAAGATGACAGAGGTGACTCAACTCATCACTAAGAAACTGCCAGTGTTTGCTGAAAGTGCCAATCTGGAAGTACAGGAGAGGGTGAGTGTAGTCAATAAAACTCAGATTTGTATTAGAGTCAGTCTCAAGATGACAGAGGTGACTCAACTCATCACTGAGAAACTGCCAGTGTTTGCTGAAAGTGCCAATCTGGAAGTACAGGAGAGGGTGAGTGTAGTCAATAAAACTCAGATTTGTATTAGAGTCAGTCTCAAGATGACAGAGGTGACTCAACTCATCACTAAGAAACTGCCAGTGTTTGCTGAAAGTGCCAATCTGGAAGTACAGGAGAGGGTGAGTGTAGTCAATAAAACTCAGATTTGTATTAGAGTCAGTCTCAAGATGACAGAGGTGACTCAACTCATCACTGAGAAACTGCCAGTGTTTGCTGAAAGTGCCAATCTGGAAGTACAGGAGAGGGTGAGTGTAGTCAATAAAACTCAGATTTGTATTAGTCAGTCTCAAGATGACAGAGGTGACTCAACTCATCACTGAGAAACTGCCAGTGCTTGCTGAAAGTGCCAATCTGGAAGTACAAGAGAGGGTGAGTGTAGTCAATAAAACTCAGTTTGGATTAGAGTCAGTCTCAAGATGACAGAGGTGACTTAACTCATCACTGAGAAACTGCCAGTGTTTGCTGAAAGTGCCAATCTGGAAGTACAAGAGAGGGTGAGTGTAGTCAATAAAACTCAGATTTGATTAGAGTCAGTCTCAAGATGACAGAGGTGACTTAACTCATCACTGAGAAACTGCCAGTGTTTGCTGAAAGTGCCAATCTGGAAGTACTAGAGAGGGTGAGTGTAGTCAATAAAACTCAGTTTGGATTAGAGTCAGTCTCAAGATGACAAAGGTGACTTAACTCATCACTAAGAAACTGCCAGTGCTTGCTGAGAGTCAAGTATAGGAGACAGTGAGTATAGTCGATAATACTCGGCCACCACGGAGCATACAGGTCAATCACAAGTCATTTAGGCCCAAGTCACATGTTGTTCAAATAAACTAAGTAGTTAAAATTTAAGAACGGGTTTTTATCATTGGAGCCACTGTAATTAACATGCAAAAACAAAATCAGTGGCAAAGAACAATTAATTGTTCACAAAGATTAACATTCCCCTGACTAATGATGATAAAATGCAGCATTATTACCAGTCAATGCATCAATCTTTTGACTTGATAACAGGCCTGCTGCATCCTCCAAATGCTGAAGTACATTATTAAGCTGCAGGAAAAAGATGTGGGAGTAGCTGAGGAGATTGCTGCCCTCTTTGCTGGAGAACTTAACCCCGTGGCTCCTAAAGCTCAGAAGAAAGTTCCTGTACCAGATGGGTAAGGTGCTAGAGTGGAATCAGGATTGGGAAAACAAAAACATGGTATTGTTTCAAGTTTGATGGTTGCCAATACTTCATTTCTTGTTATTAGTTTTTGATCAACCCCATGGCTTTATCATGAAATACAATTATGAGTACATGAGGTTGCGTTTATTATAGCACTACCTTCTTAAAATATAATGTATTAAAGAATCAACCAACTGCAGCAACCTCTCCCTTAAGGTAACTGTGAAATGCTGTCGTTCACAACTTTCTTAAAAATCTCATATAGCATGAAATTGAAACGAAGCAATAATTGTTTTGAATGGTTCCTTTATTCAGCTTGGACCTTGACAAGTGGATTAATGAGCCACCTTCAGAAAGTTCCGATGATGAAGTCACTATTGACACGATGTTTGTACATGATGCTCACAGGTAAGACTGCTTAATAGTTTCATACACATCACAATTGAAACTGTAGTCATGAAACCTCTTTTTCTAGTTTAAGTTAGTAGAAATTGTCGTGCAGTATTTGGGGATTGTCTTTGTTGACCATAGATGTGCAGTATATTGAGAACCCTGGTGTTTAAAGCTATTCAGCGTTTATTGAGCATTAGGAGATTCTCCTAAAGCTTATTTCAAACTTTCATACTTGCATACATGCTGCTTGGTACAGGGGAACATCATTAAGGTATGGAGATATTTCTCATTCATGCATTGACCTCACAAATCTGGCTCTTTAATGCGGTGATATTTGGGGATTTCATGTCAATCTCCCTGTGGCACTGTAAACTCAACCCCTTATTGCAACCCAAGTTGTCAACTCCCCAAATCCAATTGTAAAACCATCTCATCGTATCTCAACCAACCTTCCCCTCCTCCTTGCATCTGCCCCAAATGTACATGTATATGACTCTTCTTGATGACGGCTTTTCTTAAAGCTGATCACATAATACTGTTTGAAATGTAGACTTCTTGTCCACTTGTTTGAAATTGTTCGTTTGTTTTATTTTTGCAGAGTGAGTCATAAGACAAAGTATGAGGAACCTAACGACGATGAATTGCGTCGACGCCGTGATGTAAGACGCGAGGAACAGGCCAGCAACCCACACTACCTGAAGGATGACCGGAAGAAGAAACTGAAAGATCTGGCAGCTGAGAACGATGTATTGGTAGATGGAATTCCTGTGGCTAAGATAGATCTCAACGTACCTCTTCATGTACCTGGTAAGATGTTGTCCAATTTATGTTAGACAGTGGACTGTTCTGGGGTTAGCTATAAAGAGAACATGCCGAAGAGGAATGACATCAAAGTTTAATTCTGTGCTTTGTCAGAAAAATGTTGAGTTGAGAACAGACAAACCTAAATTAGTTTTTCTTACTTTATAATGTTTGTCGTGAATCAACGAGAAATATTATATTTTATTAGCAATATGAATTGTTTTAAATATTTGGTAGTAGTTCGACAGTACTTTTGCAACGAATTTGTAATACTTTCAAGGAACGTTTTTTGCCTGAGTTTTGAATGTATTTTAAAACAACTCCCTTTGCACTTGAATGCGTCATATGCTAATTGGGTCTGACTAAGAACATGAATAGTCACAATTGTAAAAGTTTTTAAACATTGACACATTTGGCATTGTCATCTCGCATCCTTTAAGTTCTTTTTTGTATTTTTTTTTATGTCTGTGCATGCCTCTTGGATTCTCCTTAGGCGTGAAAAAAGATGAATCTTGTAAGACAAAGAGTTATCGCGATATCCCAGGTGATTAAGCAATGGACAAGCATGCCCTCCTCACCTCCCCACCTAAAACAATAACTTATTTGGTCATATTATCTCTCTACCCTTGCATGATATTGGTGGATGGAGTTTTTTCTTTCATCGACTCGACAAAACTGTTGGAAAATGTTTTTAACCAAATACAAACAGAAATTCTTTTATTTTCAAAACCTTTTGGGGTACACAGTGCACATTGTCTTATTGTAGTACATGTAAACATAAATCCAAGGCTTTGATAATAATAATAATAATAATAATGAGATTTGTAAAGCGCACATATCCACCCTGCAGGGAGGTAATCAACCATCTTTTAACCCTAACCTTCAAAAATCAATAGTAATCAAGATTAACTTTTGTAAGCTTTTTCTGGCTGTAGAAGGTATAGCCTACTGCTCCTACTTTACAAGCCAATTTGTCATTCTGTGGAAGTGGTGAATTCTTTGTAGCTGGACAAAAAAAAGTACCCTAACTTCCAACAGTTTTGTGTCTGTTTGGTATTCAGGCTTGTGCATGTGGCATCATGCGCATATATGTGCACATCACATATTTCCAGAACTCATTTATGATAGGTTTACAAATTTGAGTTTAGACATTCTAAAGTACTTAGAAGTAAGACAACTCCAGCCAAATACTGCAAAAAAAGTGTTTAGATTGTGATAATTTTCCTATAAAAATGAGCATTGCATTACTATGTATGTGTTATCTTGATGTGCATTGGTGATTGGTTGCTGATTGGCACTTCAAAGCTATCTTGCCATCTTGGTTTGTTGAGTATTTGTCCTCTGTGATGAGTTAATATTTATTTTTCTTAAGCTTTTTGTCAGAAAATATTTGTATGTCATACATGTGATTGAAACTGTCGTCAACGGTTAGTTTGTGAAAGGAATTTATTTTATATCTTTAAAATATTAGGTTTTTATATTTGTGTGTGTTTGTGCTGCTGTGATGTAAAAGTTCTTGTTTCTTGTAGCTAAAAATAGTAAACAGATTTTGTTCACTCATTAAGGTTTGACAAGGTTTTAAGAATCGAGTGTTTATTGTTTTCTGATCTTGAATATCAACCGAATACTAAACTGCTCCAATGGGGCATTGGATTTTCTCCTCTTCGTATGAAGATTCTTAACATCTAGTCAGTTTAAAGAGCTGTTGTACAACAAAATTAAGAGCTTCAAACATCAGAATCACTTATGACTTTTGTAATATTCTTGTGTTTTTTTTCCTCAGGTTTTAATGTGACTGATGAGTACATGAAGAAATCCAAGACCTCTAAGAAACACAAGAAGAAACACAAGAAGGGCAAGAGAGGTCGCCACATATCTGAGTCCAGTGATGATATCCAAGTGGCTCATAAAGTGGACATTGTGGGCGAAGAGATGCCAGAGGTAAAGTGGACATTGTATGGTTTAGCAGTCTGCAAACAAGTCAATCCATTGTTTTGCATCAACTTAGCTATTGTGATAAATAACATTACCAAAATAACAGCAGATGTCCATCCAGCAAATATACTAACACCCATCTGGTTTTCAGTGTTTGTTTCTGCATTTGTTGTGTTTCTCATTTTTATTTATTTCCTGTCTTGTGTTCAGGGTGCAACATTTTCTGACGATGATGATGATGATAGAGCTCTTGACGATCCACACCGAGCATTGGATATTGATTTGGATAGGTAAGACTAAAATACAATATTTATCTCATCTGATGACCTAGATCAGCAATGTAATTCCAGCCAATTCAGGTATAATAACATGTGATCTGACAGTAAAATATCCGTCAGGTGATTAAAGCAGTTTATAGGAAAACCTTTAATTTGTACAAAATTCCTTGTGCAATTTACAAGTCCATGCTTATCCTTTTTATGAAGCTGTTTTCTTTCTTGAAGTTAATAAACAATCTACAAACTTGAATATTTTCTCCCAGGCCCTTGGATGACCATGATAAGATTCCCATCCGAGAACATCGCATCGTTGCAGCGGGACTCAAGATGGAAACGGGTCAGGAAGCGATAGAGATCATCGAGGGAGAGAAGCCTAAAAGAAAACACCATCATCATCGGAAAGAGAAGGAACACAAGGAGAAGAAAAGCAAGAAAGATAAGGTTTGTCAAGGAGAGAATTTCTCAGGATCTTAAGAAATCTTTACAGAATCAAAAACAGTAATGCTTTAGAATTGATACCCAGTTACTTGTTAAACTGAAAGATTCCTATACTCCCCCAAACTGCACAGCACTATTCGAATTTGTGGAATAAAATAATATAACAATACAAATTGGAGCTAAAATAACTAACATTGAAAACCATGTAATACTTGTGATATTCAGCACAAGAACAAGTCTGCTGAAGCAGTTGAAAAAGCCTCAGCAACTAATGAGAAGGAGGTTGATTTAATGGCTGGGATGGAGGAAGCAGAGTCTACAAGGACAAATGGTCAGATAACAGATGAAGTGACACAAGTAAACATGGCTGGAGCAAAGGCTAAGCCAGAAGAACATGCAAAGGTCAGTATGGAGGTCACTTCTGCAAATTGTTCACCCATAGACCATGTCTCACTTACAAAAGGTCACATGATGCCAACTTTAATTCAGAAAAGTAAACAGATCGCTTGTTTGTTGCAAGAAACATGAGTGGATAAAAAATAATAATGAAGGTCACTGTATATAATATAGGCAGAGAAAAATGCTTGGGTGGCAGTGTTGAGTGTCGGTAAATAACAGGCAAATTATCGGTGATAAAAAGGTTAATAAACCATTCACACTGGTATATTTCTCCTCTGTCATTATCATTGATTGATTGTTCCTTGTTAGGATGATTTGAGTTTCTGGCTGTCCAAGACATCAGATGAAGCTGCTGTTTCAACGGTCGTTAAAGATGCTCCTAAAGATATTAGTCAATCTCCACCTGATGAGGTAGGAACCGAAGGAGGCAGGGTGAAAATTAGTTCCTTTGCCCAATTTGTACCTACTCTTCTTGGAGTTGAATGTATCAATTGAATTTCTTTTTTCTTTTTGTTTTGTAGAAACACAAGAAGCATCACAAGAAAGAGAAAAAAGCCAAGAAAGAGAAGAAGAAACGATCTCACAAAATTCACCATGGTGATGAAGAAAGACTGGAAGATGAGACGGCGGGGAGGACAGTGGAACAGATGGAGAATGGAACAGTGCAGGAGAACACACCAGAAGTGGTCATCCCAGTTAGTAGTGTCTCCAAGATAGGGCTATGGCTACAGCTTGCAATTGTATATGGTTCTTTGAAAGTGGTTGACTCCACTCCTCATAGACCGCTTTGTAATATCTCTAACCACAGCCGTGTAATACAGATGCAGCCTTAACACTATAGTTACCATAATTAGCAAGTCGTATTTGTGAACATATGAAAGCCACATCATTCTTAATTTACACAGATAATTGCTAGATGGGCTAATTGATTAATAAATCATCCTTTGACAAAATAATACACTGTAATAAATGATACGCATAGAAAGTAACAACAATTCACAACTCTTTTAATCATCAATTTGATTTCTTTCTATACTTTTTTTTTTCTCGCAGCCAATGTCCAGTTACAGGCTCTTAGCTGTGAATAATTCTATTAAAATGGTAAGTACCATGTCCAAATAACCTCCAAGTACTCCTTCACACTTCCCACTTCCCACCCACCAGCCGGTTAAATTGCTACTTTGTAGTTGTCAGTAATCCAAAATGTTGAATTATTTTTGGTTCTGTTCTTCAGATGTATGAAACGAGGGTAGAACTGAAAACCCAGAATCAAGTCGTCGTGTCGGTAATCTTCAGCAATCTTACGTCCTCTCATCTTAAGTCATTAGACTTCAACGTCTTAGACTCCCTCAACACCAGGCTAATACGAGGGGTGAGTCTAGTACAAGTGTGCAGTAATTGGAAATAATCTGGTAAAATATTTAATTCCAGCTGATATCATATTCACAAATTAACTTAATATTGAGGGTTTGGTATGGGTAATTATGGCAAAAGTTAGAAGTAACTATAATGAATGAAAGTGATGATACTGATACAAGATTGTATTAGTTGAAACATTTTCATAATACTTGTCTAATTTGGAATTAGGGAATAACTAAAGTGAGTTTGGGAATAAAACAAATAAACAAATGATTGATTTGTCTCGTCTTGGATTGGAAATCTCCTGGCGGGGTTCTTGCAAATCTTATGACAGTCTGGTTTGATTGGACAGGACATGGAAAGTCAGCATGAGGGAGTCAAGGTACCATTCCAGTTACCTCCAGGTATGACGAATGAGGGACAGTTTGCGTTCAAAGTCGAGAGTATTACAATGGTGCAGAAGCTTCGTGGAACACTGACGTATATGCTCAAGGTAGGATAGCGATCAGATGTTACATACTGCCATTGTAGAGATACATTCAAAAAAATTATGCAGAAAATCTAAAATTTAAATATTTGCTGGAAAGCATACCCATAACTTGATCAGTATAAGCCGTAATATTCTCCTGATTATTTTGGTATACGATAATATTCTGTTGCTTTCTTGCATTGAGCCAGTGTCTTGTTTTATTTGTCTTAATTCTACCAGGATGATGAAGGTGCTACAAGTGAGAAGATTGACTTTAAAGTACACCTTCCTGTGTCTGCTTATTTTGTGCCTAAGCAGTGTTCCAGGTAGGTTTACACAAAAAGACCACATTTGGATTCATTTCTACTTGTTCTTAAGCTCATAGAAACCTTTTACAAACTCAATATCGGATGACTCCATTCAATTTGTTAAAACCACAAAAGCTACACTATGGTATTTCATAGTTGATGTGACACTGCCTTAACTATGTTTCTTAATTGTTCAACTTCTTTCTTATCTTGAGAAATATTCAAAATACTTGAACTGATTTCGTGTTTCCATCACAGCGCGGAATATGCGGAGCTGTTGAGCGGAGGGGACCTGAGCAGCAAACAGTCCATAACCATCCCCAATATGGAAATGGACTTTTCCATCATCCTTGCCAGAGTGTGTTTCTTTGGGCACCTTTCATTTGTTGAGAGGGTAGACACAACGGCCTCTCTTTATGCTCAGTCAATACAGGGCCACCAAGTGTGTTTACTTCTTAAAGCAATGGTATGTCCACTCTATCTTAAACTTTTGCTCAAATATGAGGTCATTCAATAGTGAATTATTTGAATTTAAAGGTTGACCGTTGATTGATTACTAAAAATTTAATGTTTGATTATTGATTATTACCTTGATTGATATACTATTGAATATAAAAAGAAAACATTGAAGTGACAATTGATTAAACTCATTCTTAACCAGTTCGCGCCGGGATTATTTTAACATCGCCGAGCCGACGGGCGGGATTATTTTTAACGAAACTCGATCCGAAGCGTGTTCAGGCCGATAGTGCTGGGTAGCACACCCACGCATTTCCGGCCTTGCGCGCTGCTGACATACATTTCCGAACTTGAACTTGGCGTATTTATTCGTCATCCGTTTTGAATTTGGGGAAATTTTTGCGTTTATATTCGTCATCCGGCGCGAACTGGTTAATATTCAAAATAAATAATGGCTATAAGTTGTGCTTAAACAAAATCATACTTTGGATACTTTGGATCTTGTTGATGGAAATGTTTGCTCTTGTTTATTGTTTATTGTTGTTTAGCCAAACAAGAGCATCTCTGTTGATGGAAAGAGCTCCGAGGCCAGTCTCCTATCCTCACTTCTTGACGAGGTCAAGACATTCCTGACAGAAGCGTAGTCAATTCTCTCAATACATATTATTACTTAACCCCTCGACGCCGGTATTAACTTCTCACTCACTGGGTTATTGCTTGACTGCACAGCAGCCTTTGTTTAGTAGTTGCACTGCACAATGAACCAGGGCGTGCAGCTATGACACAGGCTGTGTTCTACGGCATAGCACAGCTGACAACAGTTCCGAACGGATTAGCAGGTTTAAGGAGTTAAGGCTGGTAAGTGAACTTGATGTCAGGAAACATTACCTGCAAAATACAGCCGTTTGCAATATATGTTTTTGTGCAGAATTCACATTGCAAAAAACTTGCCCCGATGTCATAATTTGTGTTCGAGTTTGCTTTCACACAGTAAATCAAACCATATTTATTGTCACATTAAACATAATCATGTAACATTTCCCTTACCATTAGTACTGTGACTTGTTTTAAACAAAACATCTTGTGTTATAGAAATGTGAAATAAATAATTTGTGCAGCTGTTGAAAATCTTTACATTATTTTCATGGCAGCCATCTATAGAGTGCAGTTATTTTGTTCCACTGTAATAGGCCTGAGTAGACCTTTGTGCCCGTTCATTACAAACATTCCCCCTAAAGTTGCTGTCGTGGATATTGTCTGTATTAAAATCATTTTATATTTGTCAGATTTAAAATAAATTCTGTGATCAAACCAGTCTCCTTTCCATTTATGAAGAAAATTGACGCATTCAGTTCAACTGTCTTTGGGTTGACTTGAGTCATTCCAAGTAGTTTTTGGTTTGATGCAGCCCTAGCACGCCCATTTTTATTAAATCAGGTTTTTTTGTTTTTAAAACGTAAGGTCTGGTTTGATTGCTGACTAGAGCTGTGGTATTATCAATGTTAATAGATGAATATTATATATATATGTATACACAAAATAGTAATTCCAAAGACATTTTTTTGATATTAAGATGTAGAAATTACGAAAACAGCAAAGGGTTATGTAATGGTTTTTGAGGCTAGACAAATGATTGAAAAGTTTGGGAGGATGGTTTTGTGGGTTGGGAGACATGAATACATTTGGAGTGGTTAGAGTTTCAGGCATTATATGAAGACTAGACATTAAAGCAGTTTGCATTGATGACAAAATGGTTGCATTAGGAAGATGCAGTCACTTAAAACTTGTACTGGCATCATTTTCCTTGGTACACCAAGAATTAATTAAAAACTCTGTGTATGAAGTCCTCATACAAGACATTGTACCTTATCTCTTCCAGAGTAGAAAGCCAAAGGCGGTTTCATATTGATATGGAGCAAATTTAATGATTATAGATTCTTAGTATCTGAACCCAATGAATCGTGATCTCAATAATACATTGACTACGCCTATTTGGTGAAAAAAATGCAAGATCTGGAAGCAAATAATTGTTGAAGGGAAAACTGTTTTGAGACATCTTAACTAGCAATTGAAATATTGCTGGATTTTAAGTTAATCTGTGGAAAATCTTGCTTTTGTTGTCAGTAAATATCCCCTGTCGAGATGCATTTCACTGCTAATCTTTTTTCATGTATTCCATAAAATCAACTTGATGTTGTAGATATTTCCTGTAGAATACTAACCCTGTAATTATATGCTTGCAATCCCTTGCAAAGAAGCATGACTAGTGTCATCCTAAACCTTATGCTACCAAGATATCATTGTATTGTGTAAAATACTGTTGGCATTTCATTCATGTTTTCATTTTGTGGAAAATCTAAGTTGATTTCCATTATTCCACACTTCTCACTAAAGAGTATTACCGTGGTGTTGCTGCAAACTTTTTATCTTATGGCTTTTTTGCCATGCAAACCCTCAAATCTCATGATTCCAATTATGCAAGTTATAGCAGTTTATATATGTACATGTTCTTTAGCTTCTAGGCAAATACCCATCCGGTAAAACAGACTTTTGCTTCCGAACTGGGTTTTAGAACAAAGATATTGAAAGAAACATTGTAACAAGCTAACATTGTAACCCGATAATCTCTTCAATACTTTCTAGCACTTTCAAGATCAGTTGGACGAAGCCAAACAAGTTCTCAGTCCTAGTCTTGACTTTTAGTATGTTGGCCATTTATGATCCTCGATCAAACAGTAATTAAACCAACTCTCCCTCACTAATGATTTTACATGTAGATTATGTGACATTAGAAAGTGATTTAGAAATTGTCTTAAACAGACACAGTTTAATGGTATATGTCCCAGATAATTTATTTAAAAATAATAAACATGCCCTCCCTGCTTACCCATTGTGAAATAATTCAAAGTAGCGTTAGTTAACTTCAAGTTGTTTAGAAGCTTAATCATTGGTACTACGTGTATACAAAAATGTTGAAGAAACGGGACAAATTGAAGAAAACGCCTAAATTATTAAATTATTTGTGTAGTAATTCCATTGGTGCAATGACTATAGTACCAATTAATGTAATGTCATATTATTTTAATATTGAGTACTGTATGAACTGTGATCGTCTTGAATGTACAAGTATCCATGCTGGCGTCTTAATGTTTTTCTTTCCGATGAAGGAAAATAAATGAAATGGCCATCTGATCTTAGTCGTTTGAGCATTTTGCCTGGTCTCTTCACTCAGGCAGGGGAAGCAATAATTATGAATATTTCAGTAGCGCCTGGATGACAAAGGTATGTTATTGAAAAAATATTGACGTCACGGCATTGCTATTTTCTTTTAGTCACAATGGTTTTCTGTGTGCGGAGAAAAGAAGACTTTTTGCAATAACATTAGGACCGGTTAATTCGTACTGTACGATCTCGTTTATGCAACGTACATTGTATATGTACGTACGCTGTGTGTGGTATTATGTGTACGCGCCGCTAAAAAAACCGAGCGCGATAACGCCCTCACGTGTCACGGCGCCTAAATGGGCTGTCACTTTGTGTCGGACAACTCGACCGCCGAGACAACTCGACCGCCGAGACAACTCGACCGCCGAGACAACTCGACCGCCGAGACAACTCGACCGCCGAGACAACTCGACCGCCGAGACAACTCGACCGCCGAGACAACTCGACCGCCGAGACAACTCGACCGCCGAGACAACTCGACCGCCGAGACGTTTACCGCTGGTCGAGTTGTCATCTGAGCTCCGTTGTGGTTGTTAATGTTGAAGCCTGCACAAAGACTCCCTTTTCAAAAAATGATGCATGTATAAGTTCAAGTGTTTGTTATCATCTAACACATTACAAAGAATGTTAAAATGTGATTATGGCTCCGTGATTAGTTATGGAACTTATTTAATGTTTGCGTATCTATCTTGCACGCCTACTGAGTACAGTACTGACTACATTTCATGATGTTAATTTTTGTACACACATATTGCAAGCGGATACGATGATGTAGTATCAAGACTAGGAAAATGAGGAAGGAAAGTTTAGAGAAAAGAAGCGTATATGACAAAACTGGCGCTTTGAGTTTGGGGTTCTAGTACGACTGCATGCTCAGATGCTGGGCATCAGTGGAGAATTAATAATGTACTTATCTGATTTCTTGCCTTGTTTAATGTATTGAATTACATTTTAAGCTTCACAGCTCATTTTATTATTTTGTATTTATTGCTCAGACGTTTTCTCTTGTAGATACACAACTTGCATGCATTCGGGGTGGGCGGGGTGGGGTGGTTTGATGAGGGAGTGACTGATGAGGGAGGGGGATTGCTTGGTAATGGGATTGTGGGACAGTTTCCCTTGTTTAATGTCCTGTTTTTAAATTGGTCCGTAATATTATTTCTGTTAATATAAATACACAAATATAATTATTTTTTCACTGTTTAGCTAAATTCATCATAGTTTTTTATACATATATTTTTAAATACATTTAATTTTATTCTGTGTCACTTTTTCAAGTTAGGATCGGCAGGCTTTCGAGTCAAAGTGTTTTATTATACTTTTGTCGGTCCTGGCCAACTTGGATAAAGTTGTTTTTGTTTTGTTTTAATGTTAGTGTAATTTGGAATTGTTGTTGTTCATGTATGTTTGTACCTGTTGTTGAAGGCCGAATAAATAATAATAATAATAATAATTTAACCCAGGGTAAACAAGAATAAATGAAATTAGGCCTACACATTTATTGAAAACGAGATGTCTATATACACAATTCTTCATTTTGCTCCCAATTTTGCAGCTTTGTAAATTTGTCATTGACATGATCATGTGAATTGTGATTGACACAATGACAGTGAACAAGTACAGGCATTATGATGGTAGGCCTATTTATTTTAATACTTCCAAGTATAAACACAAATTCATTACAGTTTTCTGTGCTGCCTTTCTTTTGCAGTAAGAATATGTTAAACATGGATAAGATTGATGATGAAGATGTTGAAACTACGTTAGACAGACTTCAGAGAGAACGGAAGAAGGATACAGCCGAGATTTCTTGTGCAGATAAACCCAGTTACTCGTATGGATGCGCACGGACCAGTGGGGTAGCCGTAGTCAGTAAGCCTCTCCCTAAAAAAAAGAGACGACCCAGCAAGTCTGTCCTGAAAATTAAAGGTAAATCATTACATGTAATTGTGAGAGCTAGTGTCTTCAACTCAAGCAAGCTGTATTATTGCAATGTATTATGGCTCTGTCACTTTTCTATCCACAAATGTCTTTATTTTGCTTTGTTTTCTTTTCTTTTTTAAGTTGTGCCCCTTATAAAGTCCTCACAGAACTCTAAAGAGAAATTGAGAAGTTCACATTGCAAAAGGACAGGAAATGTAGGTCGAGGGAGTGGGAGTTACCCATGCGAGGAATGTGGGCAAGTTTTTAGTTTCAAAGCCAACCTTCGTCGACATGAAGCGTGTCATTTCGGCTCAGTTAACGACTTCAAGTGTGACCAGTGTGACAAAACATTTTCCTCAAAGCGGAATTTGTCTAGACACATGAAACTGCACAAGATTGATCGCAACTATCGACCGTTCTCTTGTGATAAGTGCAGCAAGTCATTCCAACAAGCCAAAACGTTGCAACAACACAAGAAAATCATCCACAGCAACATACGGCCATATCGTTGTCAGTTTTGCATCAAGACATTCAAAACGTTTTTCAACCTACAGAGCCACGAGGCTATACACCTCAACTGTAGGCCTTACGTGTGTCAGTTTTGTGGGATGGCCTTTATACGGAGTTCTTATCGAACTATTCATGAGAGGATTCATACCAATGAACGGCCGTTTAAGTGTGATGTTTGTGACAAGTCATATACTCGTGGAGATCACTTAAAAAATCATAAAAAAATTCATTTACACAGTAACAGTAAATCCAAAAGGTCCAAGCGTTCTAAATGAAAAAAAAAATAGGTTATCAGAGTAAGATACATTTGTTGGTTTCCAAGTAAAATGTTCTCATGGTAAAGATTTGTTTTAAGTTAACAGCTTGCCCAGGATCTCATGTGACAAATAGCAAGTATTTGCAGAAACATTGGTTCACATGAAATTTGAGGACAGAAAGAACTTGGCGATGTGCCTTTTTTCATGATTTTATACACATGTATTGCTCATTTGATTACAATTACAAATGTATTAATTTGTAGTCGTGAAGAGTGAGTGTGGTGCTTGTAAATATTTCATAATTTTTTGATTCTGGAACTTGAGATTTTAGACATTTTGTGAAGTGCCTTTTATATGCTGTTTTATAACAATTGAATTTCAGAAGCAGTAACCATTTGCCGGTTGCTCATATTTATCGTTTGAAGCAAAAGTGCTCCAAAATAAAGGTGCTTGACAAATTAAAACAACCTGATGAGACTGCCAACATAGGGTAAGATAGCTCAGTTGGTATAGTGCCGGTCCGGTGTTTTAGAGGTCGCAGGTTCGAGTCACGCCTTGCCAATTTCATTTTTCACTTTGAAATTTAAATTTGAAATAGAATTAAAATGTACTAAATCAGTTGGTTGGAGTGTACCGATTTTAAACTGTTTAAGATACATCATCCATGTAAAGTACATGTACCGGTACCATTTGTGTGCCAAATTACTTTTAACATTATTACAATAATATGCACATTCAAAATTCCATTTAGGTATTATTTATTATTGTTTGATGTTACTTGAATACAACAGACTCGACAGACTTAAAACGTGTTAGTTCAGTTACTTTTAACTTTAATAATTTAACACCACCGCATCTATCTCTTTATAACTTCTATTTGGTCAAGCATAAAGCGCGCGCGAGTCACGCACTTTTTGCATTGAATAGCGCCCTCTTGCTGGTTCAATCTGCCATTGATCGGTTCCCAACCTTCTCTCATGAAGACTGAGTAATACACAACGAAATATTATGTCTCAAGTCATGGGACCTGATTAATTTAAAATCGGAGCACGTGTACGGTGTTGCATGCTGTGTGCACGCCGGAAGACTTGGAACTGAAACGGTGAACTGAAGGACTTTGTAAGTATTCCTACAGTCACCTTGTTTTGCCGTTAATATGAAAAATTGAAGACCTTCAAATAATATATTAATTTGTATAGCTTGGTACAAGTCAAGTAGCTTAGAAAATAGGCTTTATACGTATAGAAACGGATTCTCTCCCGGTGGTAAGGTATGTGAAATGAAATTTTTTAATTTGAGCAATGGAAATAAAGTACAGTGTAGTAGTCATTTGAAAGAGCTTATAAAATGCAATAAAATGATGAATAAATCAGCTCAGTCAGATGAGTATTAATGAAGTTATGATTTTTTTTACTAATTAAATATGCCTTTCTAAACGTCGCGTATATTTTAAAGAAAAACAAAGAAAAGATTGTGACCCAAACTGAGGTTTTAATTTTACTTATTTTGAGAACTAATCATTTCATAACTTTTGTATTACTTGGAGTATTCAGTTGAAATTTCTTGTGATGATTAACTAATTAATTAAGCAGCAAAAACACATTTGGTCCTGCAGTTCTTATAATAAAATAAAATAATTATTACCACTAATTAATTATTTTAATTACAAGAACAGGGCGATATTCCACTAATATTCGATATTCCACGATATTCCACTCGCACGGTCGCGGCTGGCATTTTTTAACTATAACTAAGGTAATTGTATGATACACTTTATTGTGGGATTCAAGGGTACCCAGAAATATAAACAGATATACAATGTATAGTGATTCCATAAATCTAATGTTCTGTCGAAATATCCCAATGGTTGAAAGTTGTCTTACTTGGGTAGAACCACAAAGTCAAAAATATAGTCACAATATGTATGTGGCGCCTGTTCTGGAAGTAGGCATTTAATAGCTTTGTAGGCGAGTTCAAAACACAAACAATTGCCTTTTGTTGTCTTAAAAGTCTTCCTAGTTTTATCCCTGTTCTTGACTTTGCAGAATTCTCTATGACCACTGAAGATGACTTCTTTAGCTCAACAATTGAAACGTCTTGCAGTGCCACAAGGGCGGGCTGCCACTGTAACTCATGATAAGCATCGGAAATCTCTACTCTTTGATTCTAAGGAAGCTGCCACATTAGATCGAGAAACTTTCTATGCTTTAGGTAAGGTCAACTTTTTCACTTTCTTCCTAATGACTTTGACATGAACACATTTTTTATTTCCAAATAAAGTTTAAGTAATTTTTACTGGTAAAAATTGATTAACCTGAGGCAGTGTAAAGTCAATCATGAATTAATCATTGCAACTAATCCAATTGTTATGCTACCAGGTGTGAATGGTCTCCAAGAGTTGGAAAACATCGATCCTAACTTCCAAGAGTTTGAGAATACCTTATTTGATGAAGCCTCCAAGTCACTTGAACGTTCCACCCAGACCAAGGAAGTCAATGCCCGGCTTGATCGTAAGATTAACCGGTTCTTGCTACGGCTGTCACCTTTCTTTTTGTTAAAGCCGGCACAGAAAGCTACTGAGTGGCTTATTCACAGGTAAGTTAACAGCGTTGATCGAGGATAAATTAAAAGCCACTTTATACCAGAAAGTGAATGTTAATTTGTGATGCCAGGGCCAGTTTTCGTTTGTGAATTTACAAAAGTTAAACACATTTTAACTTCGGTGAATTTCACAGTGAATGTTTTTGTGACGTCAAATTGGTGTTGCTGCCTTATCAAGTGAAGTATAAACTGGCCTTTAGATGACAGTATTGTAATTGATTCCATCATACATGTACATGTAAACTTGCATTAGTATAACTTTCTTATTATTTTATTCTTGTTTAGATTTTCCATTCATGAGTACAATGTTGATGACTTACTGGCATGCGTCCTCCCATACCACGACACTAAGATCTTTGTTCGTGTGGTTCAGCTCTTGAGTCTACAGGAAGATACTAACAAGTGGCACTGGCTTAAACCTATACAGGTACAAGGTCAATGGTCATGGTTACATCATGTAATTAAAGGGTAGTCAGAAACAAATAACTTTCTCTTTTGTAACTTTAAAATGTTATGACATCACGGTTACTGCACTATGCTCCGACACCCCTATGTTCTGACAACCCGCATAAGATTGTGCTTGCCTGTTGCATTAGTGACTCATTCCCATTGTGACTAAAACATAGGGGTGTCGGAACATAGGGGTGTCGGGACACAGGGGTGTCGGGACACAGGCTGAGTAGTCGAACACGGGTGTTGGAACATAGGTGTATCGTAACATATAGGTGTGTAACCGACATAACAATAAGCGTCTGATATTCTCGTTCTGTAAACTTCACAAACTGCTATGACGTCACACCTTGTCAATTTTATACCCTTGATAAAATTGCCTCAATATGTTAAGTAACACTACTCATGCTTGGTTTTGCATGCAATAAAAAAATAAAAATGAAATAAAATAAATGGCATACTCGTTAAAGGGGATAGTCACGTGTTAATTGTAGAGAAACCAAAATACCTCAATATTTTGTTTCCCTTATAGACTCCTGGTGTGCCCTTGTCAAGAACAACTGTAATTAACCAATGCTACAAAGATCCAGGCTTTCTTCGGTTTGTGTGTGAGCTTGTACCATCAGCAATTAAGGTAAACTTTATCTATTATAAAGATTTAAATTAGAAAGTTTCATGTACGTGTTCATTGTGTTGTAGTTAAATACCTTTAGACCGAGACTCAAGAAATTAAATAGTTTTCCTTTCATTTCAGAATTTTGTTTTTAGGTATGCATCGTAAAAATAAATGTAATCCTGTGTTTTTGTGTTGTGTAGGCTCATAAACGAGTATGTACCTACTCTTATGATCACGATGACACTTTGTCTACGGATGGTGAAGCACCCTCTACTTCAGCTGACTCGCTTCTGCGAGTCGTAACATGTTTCTACTGCTCGGCTGTTGTTGGGGCGATCGAGTTTGCCAAACCTGTGAATGAAAAGCTACTGTCTGGAATCCTTCCTTATGCCTTGAAGGGTCTGAAATCTAAGTAAGAGTGTCTCAGTATTATTAGGACTAAAGACCAGCAAATACTCTATCAATTCTAAGAATAACCCCACAGACTGCAACCTGAAACCATGGTCACTATCCAAATCCAGCCGTTGCACTATGTAACCCTACAACTTACAATATATGTAGTAAGTTACAAATATTTTGCTTCAAGAGACGAGGTCTTGTTGCTTTCTAACAAAAGATTTTTAGTCATTCCACAGTGTAGCATCTTTGTATCAGAACATGGTTACTCAACTTAAGGATATTATGAAGATAATGTGTATAAATGGAGAAAGATCAACCTATTGAACCTTTGACCTTCTGATTGCTGGTGCAGATGTCTTAACAACTGAACCACCAATACAAGCTTTCTGGAGTTAGCTGGCTCGTTTAAAAGTGATATACGGCAACCAAATACTATTTTGATGATGATATTTGTTATCCTCACCAATCTTCCAACATCCTCCAAAAATGTCCTGGTGGATTTTGAATGTATCTGGGAGGCTTTTTAACTGACTTCATGTGATTTATTCTCAGGTTGTCGGACTATCAAGCATCAAGCTACATGATCACCTGTCAGCTTGCGATTAAAGTCAAGATGAAGACAGATCTAATAGATCCTATCATCAGAAGTATATGTAAAGTATGTTGGAATCAAGTCTTTTTATTCTTCATAGAGGGCAGTCAGGGTACCACACATTAAGAATAATACCTACGGCCGCATCGGCTTCTCTTTTGAAGAGTTATTGTTGAGATCTACAATTACAACTGCTTGGGCACATTTGCTTTACAGTACTTTACTTGCTTTCTGTGATTTTCTTTTGTCCAAACAATTTTAAAAGAATTTTTTTTCTTTATCTTTTTGCATTTACTTGTTAGCATCTGACACCTGCTTTGGCTTTGGAAGGGTTATCTTGTGTTGCTATTCTGTGCCATACTCAGCCGATTCAAGAATTCCCAGAAAGGTATTTGCGTAGTATTTGTGTTTGAAGGACACTCTCTTGAAAGAGCTTTCAATTTTCCTCAGAATTAACAAAAGAAAGAAGATAATTCTCATGCTAATGATCATTGAAATGAGAAATTCTGTAATAATGGATTGTCGTTAGTTTTTTAAAATAAATTACAGGTACATACACATAGTAGTATTTTAAGTGTGAATTCTGTTCTTGTATCCCAAAACAATTCTTGCCAAAAACATTTGAAACCCCATAACCATGAATTTTGACTATACTCTACCCAGTTTTGTTTCGACTATTGAACTATTCATTAACTTTTGGACTATTGTCATCTGATCACCGCAATTTAAGATCATGAATGACAATTTTATTCTTTTCTAAAATGACAACAGTGCCTTCCAGAAACTCTGCACTTTTAGCTATACCCTGGGTGCACTGGAGCTGCTGTCACAGGCAGCAAACTCAACCCCTCTGTTAAAGCTGTTCCTCACAAGACTCATCAGTGCAACAATGCACAGTGGAACAGAAGAAAACCAGGATAACATGGAGGCAGAAGACAGAGGAATGTACTCAGCCATGCTGGAGGGAATCTTACACAGAGTTCATCTTGCGACTAGCTTGAGAAAAGAAACTGCAAAGTAAGATAAAAGAGTCCCAGTTCAATTAGAGTTTGTTGTTTGAGTAAATTGTTTTAAAAATACTAAACATTTCCCAGCAAAATGTCTGAATCTGTGTAATAATAATTTGATGAGATTGTAGCCAATGACGATTAACGATTTTAGGACAAGATCTTTCCGTCATTTTTATTATTTATTTTTAGTGACATAAAATAATATCTTTGCCAAATTGTGCACTATATCTGAAGTGCTAAAATCACATCCAAGAACACTCAAAAGCTTGTTCTTTGTTGATATTTTAAATGAAGATACTATCATTGTGTGATGCATGATTACTAGACATCTGTGTGTTCTTTGTGATCCGTTTAGGATGCTTCTGACAGAGTATGTGAATGTTAGAAAAGAACTCGGGAAACGGACGTCGTTGGTGATGAATTTGAAGGAGAGGGTATCATCCATTGTTGCTGCTTTAGAAAGAAGGTAGGCTGTGTCTAAGACATTTGTTTTTTTCTTGGGTGTTCACTCTGAGCTTTCTTCATTTCATCAAGAAAGAGCTTTTTGTTTTAAGATGATTCTGACGTAACGTTTTTTTTGTCAATGCAGATATCCAGAAGCCATGGATGTAGCCATTGGATTCTTCATGTCTCAAGACATGGACAGCAAAGACCAGAAACTCCTTCAAGAACTTGTCTCCATGTCTGTCTCAGCATCCAAACATCAAGTATGTAAAAGCTCCTCATTTTGCATACTGCATTTGTGTACCTTATCATGGTATTATATTCAGCCAAAGGAATTTTCAATTGAACACAGTTAAAACTAATGTTGGCAGTGCCAAAGCCACCACATTAATATTACTCCTTCTCATTGAGCCAATAAAGTATTCTTGAGACCATTTTAGCTCTTTTCGGAAGATCAAATCAAAACATAGCAACCGTCTTAAACCCCACACATATGTGACACAAGTTTCAGAACCATCAGCAAGAACTTTGAGCACTCTACCACTGAAGATATTTTGCCTTCTTATTTAAGACAATCTCAGGAACCAAGACGACATTAATCCTGAGCCTGAACCATGCTAATGCTGACATCAGACTGCTAGGAGTACAGCATCTTAGAAAGAGAATCGAAGCCGGTGAATCGTTGGAGGAGTTTTGTATCGAGTCCTTACTGCAACGTCTACAAGACGACAAGCTGCAGGTGGTGAATGCTGCACTCCAAATTGGCCAAGTAAACATAAAACATTAGGTTCTAGTAATAAAATTGCTAGTGCTGTACATTTTCAAATAATTTAACATTTGATTATTAAAAACTGCAAATATTGCTGCTTTTAACTTCTGTTGCAAAGACAGAGATCTAAACTGCACGTCTTGAACGTTGTTAATTGCAGCCATTGTGCAAGCTTCTTCCCCATAACCAACTGTTTGAGATTCTGACTGGTATCATTCGGAAGGGAAAGATGAAGACCAGCAAAGGGTATGTTCCTGTGGTTAATCTCGAAAATAAAGAAACTTCTCAATCTGCATGAAAAGTCAACCTGTAATAATCTACCAATTAAAACTGGTTTGGAATCTAATTTGTTAGATTTTTAGGAATTATTACTCGTGCTTTATGACCAATCTGATGTTTGCAAATTAGATTGTTTGCAGTGTGGGGTCACATTGTTAAAAGTTTTTTTATTCAACATGTCTTGTAGGCTGACATCCATCAAACTCTCCTTGAAGCTTCTTGGCAACAGACATCTTTGGGATCTTACGCAAGATGAATGGATTGCTCTCGCTCCCCTTGTCTTGCCCTATATGATCTACCGAAGTGACAAGACTGCCGAAACAGACCGGGAAATAATTGACATTATTAAGAAGTCTACAATGTCAGTGGATCTGATGATTTTTCATGGAATTGGCAAGGGTGGGTGACATTTGAGTTTGTTTGTAGGATGAGTGATACTTTAACAGTATTTTCATTTAGAAATAAAACAAACGATGAGACAATGCATTGATGCCTCTCCAGCAAACAAAAAATGTCTTTAATTGCATTGTTTTAGTTTTAAGATGTGCATATATTTGGATCAATTTTGAATATGAAAGTGCTTTTTTTTCCCTGTCTGTTTATTTTTTGTAGCTTATCAAGGACATTATTCTGATCAAGTCCACTCCAGAGTTACTAGCTCCTTGATTGAAATCCTGGCTCTCAATTTGGCGACATGTGGCCCTAATATACAGAAGCAAATGGTATGAAGCTGTGATATTTACTTGAAAAGTCAGTCTGTATACTTTCATTATTATCCAAAAATAAATTGCATCAAACCATTCCATGTACATTTGAATGACATGGCATCTAAACATAACTACGACATTGGGACAATTTGATTGTAATCAGACCTTAGACATTTCAGGAGTCCATACTTTTTTTGTGCTGAGCAACCTCGAAAGACAAATCTATTTCTTCGCCATTTTTTCTCAAAGGTAGCTGAACCACAAAAACATGCGTGTTTAAATATTTGATGACTTTTCCTCTAGATTGCTATCCTCGTAGCTAATGCTGATCAACCTTGTCCTCATCAAGCCTTCTACAATGTATTGCTAGACTTCCTTCTTCTCAGGGTCATCCAGCATACTAAGGATCAACCACAGAAATTGGCAGTAGCTCAAGTTTTGCTTAACTTTCTGGAGAAGGACGTGAAGAAAATGTTGGAAGCAGGCTCGACCCTCATCCAGGTTTTATGTTTTGGTCTTTTATTAATCAGGCAGGCGAAGATGGGGAGGGGAAGATGTCCATTTGGACTTGGAAACAAATAAATAAAAACAACTCAACTGATATGCCACTATATGGTTTTTTTAAGGGTACACTGCCTTGTAAAAGGGTTAAGGGGGTCAATAATCTCAACATATGCATTTGTCATTGTTTACGTGAGCATGAATTTAAACCAAAATTAGGTACGTTTAGAAAAAAATATAACTGATTTTATTTATCAAAAATAAAAGCCTGAAGAGCCCCTACCAAGACTGAGTGGTAACCATGACAACCTGCCTATGGAAGTGCATGCTCATCTCTCCAACTTACTGATACAAAAACGGAAGTCGCAACGTGGTGGAGACAATCCCAGATTGCATGAGTCGGAGGTGGAGGCAACACTCTGGTGTCTTGAGAGCATTGTAGGAGACATCAAAATGCCACAAATGCTAAAGTCGGGTAAGTCTCTGTGCGTTTGTGTGCTCGTAGGTTGCTCGTAGGTCGAAAAATCTCTACTAAATTAGATTTCTTGTATCATGTTTAATGTAATGTATCATAATCATGTTTTCCAGGCCCAGATAGGTTTTGGTTTTATCAAAAATATAGATGACCACCTAAAACTCGCCTTTATCTTTTTGCCTGCATAGCCGTTTCTAATTTTCAAAATGGCTATTTTGTGTTTCTTTCAATCCTAAATTCTCATCTTTTTCATTAACCATATGAAAGATACTCATGTTTCCTGTTGGGCTGTTTTACAGGGACAAAAATGTGG
Source organism: Crossaster papposus (assembly GCA_037893245.1). Classification (NCBI taxonomy): domain Eukaryota; kingdom Metazoa; phylum Echinodermata; class Asteroidea; order Velatida; family Solasteridae; genus Crossaster; species Crossaster papposus. Next base: position 2,176,694 of record JBAIAA010000179.1, read on the forward strand.
GCATCTGTTAGAAGGAAAGATGACCCCATAAATCCTTACCTGACCTGGCTACTGCATCTGATTGACCTTTTGACCCAAGCTGCTGGGGTTAAGGAGAAAAAAGTGCAACATGTGCCAGAGTTTAAGAATATCTTGGCAAAAGTTGTACATGTAAGTATTCCACAGAGTATGCCGCTGTGTTGTAATGTATATTTGATGTTGCCAGACCTCCATTCCTTCTTGCATGATCTTGAGGATCCATTGGTATTGCATGTTGTTTAGTTTGTCAGAGAGAAATTGATGCTGAACCACCAGCCCTCTCAACCTGAACTAACAGTCTTGTTTTCAATTCTTTAGGACCACCTATGTATGCCGGATATCCTCTGGAACTTTCTGTGTCTTGTCTGGACCCTGCCTCATCAGTCACAGCTTTACACGGTGTCTGTCTTCTATCAGGCACGATGCCTGCATATCGGCATGATGAGTACCAAGGAGACAACTATGACCTCGGAGGTTGTGACCAGACTGTTGCATCAAGATTCAGAAGGTTTGTCTCAAGACATTCTTAGTTGTATCAGTCTTGTTTACTTGGAATCAGTTTTTTAAAATATGACTACATGAGAAAATATTTGACAAGCTCCGATTGTCGGCTTTGCACATGGCTGAAATCTGTGGTTTGCCACCAATGGTTTGTTTAAAAACAAGATCATTAAGTTCAACTCTCAAGGCATTATCCATTTATGTTATTTACCAATTACTTTTTTATAAAAATAAAGATTAGGATCTTGTATTAAGAATATAAGTAAGAAAATCTTTTTTGTTGCTTTGCAGTTATCCCCTCGATGCTAGTTGTGATGTCAAGTGATATTGAGCCAATCAGACAAGCCGCTGTACATTGTCTTCAATCCTTATTGGCCAGTTTGAATGAAGATGAATCCAGTACGCCTTACATCCAACTTGCTCAATTCCTCGTCAGTAAGCGGGATGAAATCATTGCAGATGCTGCTTACTTGAAACAGGTTAAAACCTTAACAACAATTGTTTAATATCCCGCAATCAACTTCGTCTTTGCAGTTTTCAGAATCAAGAAAAGTCATTTGATTGTGAAGCAGGAGGTTCATTCTCCGAGTGTATACACTTTTGTATATAAAACGAGAATGTCATCGTTAACTGCCATCGCCATTGTGACTCGCTATCATCTATCACAAGAATTTGTATTATTGCCATATAATCAGTAGCATTGTGACAGTAGCGTCTTCATCATATTCATTGACATAGCCATATAAACATTGTCATTAAGGGTAATCTTTAGTGTCGCAAGAATCCATTGTGAACGTAGTGATTTTCCAAGTTGTATCATGGTTTTTTGTTTTACCAGGCCATGAGATTGTACTTTGCCAACGTCAGCTCAGCTAAGAAGGTAGAACAGCCCCTGCCAGCCACAACCAGAAGGATGAAGAAAGGAAAGCGTGCAACAGCTGAAAATGTTCATCCTAAGATCCTATGCTTGAATTGGTTGTTGGTGTTTGTCAATAAGGAGAACACACCATTTTATTTACAACGTGGTGTTCTATCGGTGATGTCTGAAGTTCATAATGAGGTGAGACATTCAATCTTAATTCTAAATCCAAATATTATCCCAAAACTGCAAATACTTTCCAGTCCAAACTAATGTCTTGAATCTGCTTTTTGTCCAGACTTGTTCAAGATTCAGGTGAAACAAAATCCAAAGCCATATCCCTCTTTGAAAACCCTTATCTGCAACCCAAATCAAATTGTACGGCTAAGACATACCTCAAATCAACTTCAAATAAATCTCAAATCTAACAAACTCAAACCCATTTCTTGTTTGTTTTGACGCGAGAGATTTTTGTTGGCTTTCATTCTGCAGCACATTCTGTCTTTGCTACTAGACATGCTCCATAAGATCTTAGAACGATGTCATTCAAGATTGACACTGCGAGATGATGAGGCATGGATTCTAGACGGCATTATCCAACGTTTTATCCCTGAAACAGCTGCTCTCTTGCAACATTGTTGTAATGACATTGTTGTTGCCTTGGCAACAGAGAAAGATGTGCGTCCTGGGAGGGAATCCCCACAAAAGATGATTCTTAAGCGGGTATTGATAACATTTATGAATTAAAAAAAATATAGATTAAAATTATCTGCCATTTATAATTTCAATAAAACATCAGAACTGAATTTAAGTAAATTTAATGTCAAGCAAATGAATTTTTGGTCATAAGAAATTTTGTCAATACCGCTTTCAGAAAATGTTTTCCTTTAAAAAAAAAATGTTCCCGATAGCGCAAATTATGCTGCAAAACATCTACTAAAGGAAAAACTTTCGGAAGATTTTAATTTTAACTTCTAAATTTTGAAAATAAATAGCACTACCTACAGTCATATCAAAGGTTTTCACAGAGTAAAGGATTTCTTTTATCCTACTAGTTTATAGAGAACAAGTTTTTAATTCCAGATAACACCAGTCTTCTTTAGTGCGATACCGACGAGTGTCTTAAAGCAGCAACTCCTGTCGACGTTGATTGATCGGCAAGTAGCTACTCAGAATTCAGCTGTTGCTTCTACCATCGCACAAACCCTCAGAAAGGTACTACCTAAGGCCTATTCATGCTGCAGATGTGCTATTTACTTTAAATTAACTTTTAAACCCGAGTCTATTACTTGCAGTTGAATCTTTTACACCTTTTGTTTATAAGGATTCTAAACATTTTTATATTTGTTTATTAGTTGCCCCTTGAAGCCGAGCAAATTGTAAATGAGTTGGATAAGTTTCCGATGGATGGAAAAGTAACAAGTCTGAGAGATGCCAAGAAGGCAAGAGGGTAAGTCAAAATGAACTCTGAAAACATTCAATATTTGTAGAATAATCAATTTGTGATGATATGTTCAATCTTACAGCCACTACTTATTCTCATGCCACTTTAAAAACCCTGGTTAGTTTCTTTTATTTTCCTTGCAGCCTGAAGGATTCGGAAGTAGGTCAGTGGCAACGTGCTACTCACATCTTGGAGTTCCTACAACAGAAGAAACTCAGGAAGATTGGAGGATTGCCTCAGCTGATCCCAGCTCTGTTTAATCTTCTGTCCAGGTCAGCCAGCCAGTCGTGTTTTCCTATGATACAAAAGCACATTCATTGAAATGGAAATCATAAGCCTTTGAACTGATGATGTCGCACTTTGTTTACATATGCACCTTTATATAGAAGCCTGGGAGAGGCCAAATCTCTCGTAGTTCTATAAAACATGCAGTTAAAGTGCTTATTCAAAACATCTGTGGAATTTTCCCAAGTCGAAAGAATTCAAATGAAGTAGTTCCTGAACTTTTGTTTGTCTTGCAGATGTCTTGATCAGGACTTGGCAGACCAGGAGACTTCTATTGATTATCTCATACAGCTTATTCTGACTACAATCCTGAATATCTGCAATAGTTTATCCCCTGACAACAAGCCCCTATCAGCTCATGTATTGAGTCAGGAACAGTTCAATGTGGAGCTGGTTGTACAGTGTATAAGGACGTCTGAAGATACCCAAATTCACCGTCATGCTTTGATGCTACTAGCAGCTGCAGCTGGACTCTTCCCTGTAAGTTCCCAAAAGTCCCTTGTTTTAGGTACCATTTTGGGGTCAGAAAATAATTAAAAAAATCTAAATTCGCTTTTTAATAAAAATAAGAGAAGATAACATTTTTTGCAATGATTATTGCAAAATCTGGAAAGTAATGTAACAATTTAACAAAATGATAACATTACAAAACTATTTCTTTTTAAATAAAATCATTTCAAATTATGGTAGATATTGTATCCATACAAAATAATTATTTGATATGTTTTTTTGATTTCCTCGGTATCAGGGGAAAATAGTTTGTTACAATGTGTTTTTAATTTTGTCACTATGATGCAAAAGAAAATTGATATTTGTACTTGTATGCATTCAGGATCATGTGTTACACAACATCATGGCTATTTTTACCTTCATGGGTGCTAACATGTTACATCGAGATGACGGCTACAGTTTTCAGGTCATCATACGAACTGTTGAGACTGTCATACCAGCACTTATCAAGGTCAGTGCAACTATAAATCACTGTAAAACGGTTAGGCGTTATCAAATCTTTTTGTTTCAAAATGTGACAGTCCGTTTCAAGTCGTTTATATTTTCAGTATAAACTCCAGAATTAAAACAGGATAACCCATTTATGCTCAGAAAGGGTTATTTGCTGGGCATGTTAGCGATTATATGGATTGCCTCAATGGGGTGGGGTTTGAGGGAAGTATTTTGTGGAATGTTTTTCAAATCTGAATGTTCAGTCAGCAAAGCAAACCAACGAGGAAGAGGGATGGACACCAAGGGAAATTGGTTTATGTTTTTGTTTTGGCCGGTTTAGCTCATTCGGAAGACGTCTGACTAAGGAACGCAATGTCCGCGATTCAAGTCGGTCTTCGCTCACCCAGCGTATGGGTAGCACTTCAGTGCAGTATTGTGAGCTCGGAGTTAAAGACAGGTCTCAACAATTGATCTCCCTGTTTTAGCATTTTGAAAAGGGGATAGACTCCCTTGTTGTATGGCTGATACCGACAATAGGTCTTCTCCACTTACCTTGCCCTTTGTATATCCAACCAGGCCAGCGATCAGCAGTCACTACCTTCCACGTTTGGAGGCGGTGTTGAGGAGGCAGTTGTCATGGTGATGAGAGTCTTTGTTGATGCCTTCCCACACATTCCAGAGCATCGTCGTTTGCCTCTCTTCAGCCAGTTGTTGAAGACAGTAGATCAGGAGACATACCTGTCTAAGATGCTAGCTTTGCTCGTTGGTGGTTACGTTACCAAGGGAGCAGCAGCCATGCACCCAGGGGACGAGATCGATGTTAAGGTGGCTGGTTAATTTTGTTTAGATTATTATATATATTCTTATAACCTTTTTTTTTTAGGGTGGAAAGGGTTAGGAAACAAAATTTGATCCATTTACTAATGACTCGGTTAATCTCGTGCTTTTTTCAGGGACCAGGTCGTAGTATTGATTTCTGGTTGGCGCTGTGTCAAGAATTCTCCCCAGAAGTTCAGATAACCAGTATAACCAAGTTACTGGAGTATGTGTCAACATTGACAGAATACAAGGAAACTGGTATGGAATCTTTTAGGTTTTCGAAATATTTCATTTTGCTCAACGCTTTGGCTTTTAATTTACTCCTTATTTCCTTTTTTCAGCTTTCAATGCTTTGATTATATGTAGATTGTTTCTCTAATTGTCATGTTCATCTTTATTTTCACTGTGCATTTGTAGTTGTTGGCAATTAGTGTCTACATGATCCCCTTAAACTTTATAATTGAAAACGGGAAGCTTTGGGGTTTTTACTCTTGAAGCTGTCGGGAAATATCCATTATTGTCTTCATTGTTTTGAGACAGATAAGAGACAGGCATCCGTGGTTACAAGAAGGACCAGCACCAGACTACCTCAACACAAAGTGTCGACCAATCAGGAACCAGTATTTTCGGCTGATCCTCGTATCTGTGCTCGTCAGAAGAGACAGTTCCGATTCACAGCTGTCTGCTTTGTGCCTTACGTCGTCTCAAGCGCTGATTTTGTGGAAAAGGTCAAGACACAAGACTTATATGTAGAGTTGTTTAAGAATTCTCTGCAAGTTCCTGCAAGACAATCACAAATCCTTCATTCGCATGTCAACTCACAAGCTATTTAAAGACATTCCTTTGCTGTTCATCATCCGTCACTCATGACTAAGTTGTGGCTGACTTGTGATTGGACTTGTGATGGATTTGATGTCTTGTCTGTTTATACTATGACCACATTCAGAAGTCATTAATGAGGTGCTGTACAATATTGAAATGCTTGCTAATGTATGAAGGTATACAGATAATTTGTTTAACCCTTTTGCACTGTGGGGCCTGCACTATGGGCCATAGAATACTGTTGTAATGCCCCACAGTGCAAAAAGCGTAATGTCAGGTATTTATTAGGTCAGTGACTTGCTTTTTTTCAGGTTGTGAATACAACTCGGGATGAGGCAGACAATTTGAAAAAGATGTTACAAAGGTGAGATTGTACAAAACATTTAGTTGCTATCAGGTCTGCTCATACACAATGAGGGCGCTTTGCGGCCTAAGTAGATTTAAGTTCAAACATTGTATTTTTCTGGCCACTAATAGAAGTCAAACCAGTTGTAGGAATATACAGTGTCCCTTAAAAAATGTACACATCATTGGATTTGTGTAACTGTGTCCTTATTCCTTATTGTAACGTGTGCATAACTGCCTCATTTGCCTTAAACAAATATAAATGTGCAATATCAAGTACAAATTGTTTCTGTTTAGTCATGCGTGACCCTTCCATCATGATCAATGTGTACATTTTTGGAAAAATAATTCTGAATTATCGAGTAATTTTCTTTTTTCAGGGAAACCTTGTATATAGAAGTATATATAAATTTCCAGTAAAAAAAGGCGACCTTTAGTTTGTAACATTACCAAGTTTTTGGATTTGAATTGTTTCTGTTGTAGATTGTTGGAAGTCCTGTTAGGTTACATCAGCCAAGTTGCACAGAGTGTCCACCGAAATGCAGGAAAGGAGACGACTAAATTCTGGAAGGCTTTGCTGCATCGTTCTTATGACGCGCTGGACAAGGTTAGATAGAGAAAGGAAACTTGGTTGTTGTTTTTACCCGACCAAAATTTGTAATATTTTTTTTATTTAGCCAAAGTTTTTTTCAATATTAAGCCGAAATGACTAAATTTCAGTGTGACTTTAAGTAGTACTAGAAAGATAAAGAAAATCCTGAATTGTAATCATAAAAGGAAAACCATTGTGAGTCCATCTCACAATGGTGGTATCCGCAGTCTAAGTGAAGGTTACTGTTATAAGGCTACACAGAAGGAAACTGGTTTTGGGTTTGTGCTCGTCCATGTTGACAAGTTGTTGGCTTTTATGCTCTACATTCTCCAAGGTAAATGCCCTCCTGCCTGCACATATCTTCATTGATGTCACAGTTCATCTCCTTGGTAACAAGTTAGCAACCATCAGACGTAAGGCCATGGAATTGCTTAATAACAAGCTTCTTCAGCATCAAGACTACTTTGGCAAGGAACAGGTAAGTAGTGGTTTAAGAAGCAGGGTTGAGTTAATGTGCTTATTTATTTCCCTTAAGAAAGTTTGTTTGAATATAAATAAAATTTATAGATCTGAGATGTAGAGTGGAGGATTTTTACGTTCCTGGAGTTGTTGACAATGATCCTACATCAGTTTTGTTCATATATGAACTACAGAGGGCAGTGTTTCTTATTTGTGCATCAATTCACTAATGTCACTTGTAGAGCTAGGTCTGTGTCTGCGGCCATTGAAAATACGTGGGGACGCGCTGACAATGGACGTAGCCGCAGCTCTGCACTCGCATTTTGGGTACGGCTTAATGCTGCTTGACACTTAACTTTCAACAGAGTGAAGGCTTGTTAGGCTTGATCTCAGGTCTCCTGACTATTGCCACGGTAACCAGGGATAACACCATGGTTACAGATGAGGTGGATGTGAATCGTCACACTGCCCTTTTTAGTTTGAAACTGCTGTGCACACATCTGGGAGGGAGTCATTTGAAGGAATTTGGACCAGTTTTGGAAGCATCTGTCAGGATTTGTGAAGAGGAAGGAGTAAACCCACAGGTAGGTGGAAAGACATAATTCACTATCTAAAAATGTCAGACAAATATTATTCAATCATTCTAAATTAAATGTTAGACTTTGGTAAACTGTCAATATTACAAACAATGCTGTAATGAACATTGGGCTGTAATGACCATCCCTTTTAGCTCTGGAAATATTAAATTCTTAAATAATATTAAAGAATATTAAATTCTATTCTAATGCACAGTCACTATAAGGAAGACCACTATAACAAACATTTTTGTAGTCCGCATTGTGTTATTATTACATTTCCTGAACACTATTTTGAGAATATAATTTTGATCTTAAATCTGTTTTTGTTTTAGGTGCAGGGTAGTTCAATGCTTTGCCTTGCAGAGTGTGTACGTGTCTTGAGGGCGCACTCCATTCGTTACCTCCCCCGTCTTATGCCACACCTCTTGAACGTTTTGGCAAGCAAAGAAACAATAGTCAGGTAAATGTACATTAGATTATAATGAACGAGTTTGCACTATGAATATATACATTGTATACTTGTTTACTTTGTGTTTTTTTAATTTTTGTATTCATCTCAGCTCTGACTTTCATCTCTTGAGTGCAGTGACTGCTCTTCAGAAGGTAATTGAGACACTACCTCATTTTCAGAGCCCCTACCTGTTGGATCTTCTCTTGCAAGTAAGTCCTGCCTTATTAAGTTGTTTTAATTGTCTATAAGGGAATAAATATGTAGTCGGCCGGTTTAAAAACGGCTCATAGGCCTAGATGAGTTAATGCCCTAGTCGAAACAATGTTTAGGTTCATTGGCCGGTTTTAAACATACTTGTTTAATACCTTGTTTAATACCGGCCAACCACATACTCATTATTAAATACTTTTAGGTTAATAAGTTTAAACATTGTTCAACAACTTATGTTTTAAGGAATTTTTAAGGTATGTACCTCATGTGCTTGTTCGGAGAATGATGCATGCGTTTAACCCGCAGCTCGATATAGAGTTATGTTTTGCAGAGTGAATTAGAACTATTAATATACGGTCTAAATGGCAATATTGCTCATGCTTTGTGGGGTTTCAACCAATGAAAGGGTCATGGACCATACTTCTCGAGAGTCCAAACTGGAAAAGTGTTACAAAAACTGGCTGGGCATATTTTAGCGGCTATTTAAAACGACCCACGTGTTGCGCTCTCGACAGGAATGGCTAAACTGTCCCAGGTATGAATACAAAAATAAATGGTTTCAATGAGTTCGAATGCACCTGAAATTGTTCCTATTTCTGGACAAAATCAGTCAATGACTCTGTCGGAGGTGGAAATGGCTCTTCTGAAAAGAGTTTTTAAGTTTTAAAATCTTTTGATTATTGATTTTCTTTCCCATCTTGCAGATTTGCCATCTATCCAGCGATAGTGAAGGTGAAAAGTCTCAGTTGAATCTTAGACTACAAGCATTGGGTCACCATCTGGCTAGTACCATAGCTGTAAGAGTCCTACTACCTGTGTTCAGTCAGGTGTATGATAAGATACTTGACTCGCACAAGGTAAAATCAAGCTTTCAATTCTACAGTCAGAAAGATTTTGGGGACACATATTTTGAAGTTTTGTGATTAAATTTACTTTTGTCCAAATAAGTTTGAAACCAAGTTTTTATCGGGTAAGAAACTACCAGTGTTCCAAGTACATATTAAGATTGTTTATTTTCCCTCTTACCTTTCTTCCATCAATACAGGGAAGTATTGGTCGACTTATGGTGATCTTGTCAGATCATATCAGTACTATGGATAAGACTGATGTAACAGAGTACCAGCCACAGATGGTCTCCTTCTTTCTGGTAGCACTGGACTATAGAGCAAAACATACAGATGTAAGTCTAAGGCCGTGTCAGATTATCTTGTCTTTGTCCATTACAACTACGCATGAAAATGATAATATAGATACAGCCGGCTCTAAAATCCCGTCTTGAAAATGTACCATTGTATCCTATTTAATATTTTAATTAAGAGTAGAATGTTTCTAAGAAGAAAATTACACGTCTTTTTAGGCAGCCAATTCATTAAACTTGTGGCACTAGTATGAATTCAGTATTTAGAAAAAAAATATTTTGTGAATTTTTTATTTTTACAGGAGAGCTTAGATGATGTAGAGAATGTTGAAGGTCATGTGATCAATGCGATGTTGACGCTGGTCATGAAAATGTCAGAGGCCAGTTTCAGACCAATGTTTATCAAGGTATGAAAACCATCAGACGTTTTTAGCATTGGCTTTTAATTTCTGAGGTTATGTTGAGGAAAGTATGAGGAATAAGCAAATGTAATATAAATGTCCTTGTTAGGATTTTGTATTGTCTTTATGACACCTGTGCGATAGAGGATTATAGACATACGATTTCATCATCTGATTTGCAATAGTGCAACTTAAAAAAAGTAAGTTGTAGAAATACAAATTCATATTTAAAAAAAAGTTTTGACAACCTAAAATGTTCAGACCCCTCCCTAGCTATTTGTTAGGTATTCCTTTTTTTGCATTTTCCATGACGTTCAATGAGATTGTGTGTGTTGTTTATTTGTCTGATTGGTTTAGGTGGTTGACTGGGCAACGCGTGGTACTGCTGCCAAGGATCGCTTGTTGACTCTGTATCGTCTCTCTGATGCCATTGCTGATAAACTCAAGAGTCTCTTTACGTTATTTGCTGGTCACTTAGTGGCCAAGGCAGCAGATTTATTGGACACAAATAATACTGTGAAAACTGGTGAGGAACTTTCTCCCGCTTTTAGATGTTGAGTTGATAACACTCTTGCAAGAAGAAGTTTGTTGTAATAGAGTTAAGTTAACTGTATAGTTAACTGTTATATGCTATGTTTATATTGCTGCATAGATAAGTCGTTCTTTGAAGGTGTTGTACATGGTGATGAGAAGTCATCTTTACTCCTCATCTACATCTTAGACTGCCTCCATAAATGTTTCTTGTATGACAAGGGAGGATTTGTCTCCAAGGAACGCTTCCAGCGACTTATGCAACCACTTGTGGATCAGGTAGGCAAGAAACTTAACAAGTGAAACAAATCGGTGTCTTAAATTTCAAAAAGAAAAAGTTTAAATTCTGCCTAATCTAAAAACGCAATCTATAATTAATCTGTGTACTTTTAAAATTGGAAGCTAAGGTTGTGCTAAATTAGGAAATTTAGAACACCCAAACCCCAAAACTAAACCTAATTCTTTCTATTTTATTTTATTGGGAATCTCAAATGTTTTCTCTTGTTTGTAGATTGAGAACATGCAGGGAACCGATGAAGGTTACCAGGACAGAGTAACCAATCACTTGACTCCGTGCATTACTCAGCTTCTGGTTGCATCACATGACTCATCGACATGGCAACCATTGAATTACCAGGTGTTATTAAAGACGAGACATACGTCAACAAAGGTTGGTTGAAATGTTGAAGGTATGAGGTGTTATGTTTGGCGGAATAGGGATACATTTAAAAAGCAAAAACAATATCGCAGTATTTTGTGCCGTGTTCATATTTTAAGCTTGTAGGAAGGATGGACAATAGTTCAGGATATTTTAATGAACTGGAGCTTAAGATAATTGACTTTAATTTTTGTCTTTGTTTCAGGTGAGATTTGCAGCTTTGACTGTTCTTCAAGAACTTCACAAGAAACTCGCTGAAGATTACTTGTCTCTGCTACCGGAGACGATTCCGTTCCTTGCAGAACTAATGGAAGGTGAGGCTATTATAATGACTATTGTCACGGACAGAGGGTACTATATACTATGGGAAGGTGAGGCTATTATGACTATTGTCACGGACAGAGGGTACTAAATACTATAGGAAGGTGAGGCTATTATAATGACTATTGTCACGGACAGAGGGTACTATATCTTGGCCATGAGTAATATTTATGCTTGTCCAATTTTCTTCATTTCAGATGAGTCAGTTGAGGTGGAGCAACAGTGTCAACTTGTTGTCAATGAGCTTGAGAAGACACTGGGTGAGCCACTCCAAAAATACTTCTAGGTATTTGGAAATCTTTGATTTAACGAACCCAGCTTTGCCCAAATATTGGTTTGTAAGCACCATTGGCGAGAGCACATGATTTTATTTATAAACTGTGGTAGCTGTTTAAATAAATATATTGTCAAAACATTTTAGGAAAGGTTATGTTGATGACAGGGGCCTACCAAGGGAAGCATATACATTCTATAAATTGTCAATATTTGTATTGATAAATAATGCAACTATAAACGCTGTGCACCTGTTTCTTGTAATGTGAGATTCAAAACTACATTTCTTTTGCTTTTTTTTCCTCATTAATTTCTCAAGGAATTTGTGTACAAATGTAACACATTTCAACAGGTAACACTGAATAAATATAAATGTGCAAATAGGATCGATTTAAACAAACGTTTTTCTTTTTGTTAATTTTTGTTAAGTTGGTTTTATATTTTTTGTTAGATTGTTTGTGTTTTACTTTTTCGTTGTATCTTTTTGAGGGAAAAAATAAAATAGTGTTGTTGTACTATTGTGACTACATATATACATACTCACTGACACAGCAAAAAAACGAGTAAAGAGTGTAAAATAAATGTGGGAGATTTGCGTCATTCCTGTGGGAAAATAGAACCGAATGGAAGTCTTAGTTTCAATATTACAGCTTCCCTAATTAAAAATGTTGGGCTAAACTTAACATTTTTTGTTCTCTAAATTGATCTCCAGTATATAGGGATCAAAGGCTCTGGTTTCCGGGTACCTTGGTTACCTGCGAAACACCCAAGTACTGTTTTGGTGATCAAATAAATTCTTTGAAGTGCAAGTATTCTTGCCAATAACGAAAATGGCATATATTTAACTTTGGAAAAGCGTCAATGGTCGTGCTACGCAATTTTACCTAGATGGAAATCATTGTTGCTTGGAATAATGAAAACGCCAGGTTATAAGACATGTACAGTGTACATGTAGTTTACAATGTCAAGGAGTTTCACCTTGTGTGTATTTTGCATCCAATTTCCTTGGGTTCGCCTCTGTAATTGGATGTCTGTTTGATTGATGATGCGCAAGGACAGAGATTTATTGGCTTGATGGAGCTACTGTGCTATGGCACATCAGCGTGCATCCAAATAACCCCAGGACATGCAAGTACAATGTTGTTTAGCTTACAGTGCATGTCGTAGCACAGCACGATGTCGCTATTAAACCATGTCAAATTAATTTCACAGTTGTCTGTATTTGTGGCAAAAAGTCACTTATTTTGCAGACAAGAATCTTCAGGGACAACCAAACGGCGCTTATAATTGGCGTGCATTTTCCGAAGGAAATGGAGGTTATTAAATGCGTTATCCGAGTATGAACGAGTTATTTGTTTTCCTTTTCTATACATGTATGAATATTTACCTTGTTTTCATTAATTTGCCCTTGGTTAAGTACTTTGTGTTATCTGTTTTTTGTTTGTGATTTGTGGAAATGCAGGCAATATATCGTCCTTTCTGCCATTGAGGACAGCTAAAATCAATCCAATTAGGTCTCTGTACGTGAACGTTTACAAAGTGCGCTGGTCAGAGTAGGCGTGGGTGGTAGAAAACCTGCACGTTGTAAGTATTGCAATTTGTGCCACAAGTATATGCATGGTACGTCAAGTCTTGAGAAGTGCAAGCCTAAAGGTTTTTGTGTCCTTTTCAACGAGCAGCTGGGGACATTTTGTCCTCAGTTTATTCCTGTCGTAAACACGAGCTAAAGCTGGCTGACTGAACTACATGTATGTACATGTGCGTGTGAGTTTTGACCCCTAGACCTTTAAATCAAAGTACCTCTGACGTCTGAAAACGGTTATTTTTGTTTCTGCAGGCTTGGGTACATTGCAGTTTTGTTTAGACATGTACATGTATGCGTGTTTAAAAACTGTAAAAAACAACATATGAACATTTGGATTTCTCTACTCCAAAAACTAGTTAAACGGAAAAGGAAAATCAAGCCCTTGAACAAAAAGGTGGGAGAAGGGTGGAAGTTTGCTCACCACACAATATTTTATTGTCTAATTTATAACATGTTGGTGGAAATAATTAACTAATGCAAATTAGAATGCATAATTATATTAGTTGCATGTTTTATGAAGGAGTTGAGCATATCACGTGATAAATACAAGATTAGGTTTTCCTCCGTTCGTGGTATTTTCTCTTGCACATTGACAGCTAGATTGCCAGTTGGTGCTTGAACCGTTGTCATGGCAATAATAATAACCAGTACACAATGCTTTACCTTACAATTGATTTATAACTTTTGTGTGGGCTGTATTTATATCCAATGGATAATAGTCGAGGTCATGGCTGCGTGCTTTCCGTTGACTGTTTGACCGAAGTTCTGTAGGCCCAACAAAAAGGGGAAGTCCACTATCATTAGGCCTATATATGGCTTCAAATGAAAGAAACAAAACTAAAAGCGACATAGGACTTTAATTGTATAACTGCTACTCGAAGTTAGTAGCCAACATGCAAACATAATTATTGTTCGGCGAAAAAACAAAACATGGCATTTTGGAAAACCTTTCGAAAATTATTGTATTGTCTACAGACTCGATCGGGAATTGTTTCTATTGGAGACAAGCGAAGCACACTCGAAAATAAATGTATGAAGGTTGTAATTGTGTGTACACGTTGGTACGGTGTGTTTGTGTAGATAGGTCACTTTTCATGGTCAAAAGAACGTTTTTTCTGTTTATGCCAAAACGCGAAATTTAAAAACACTTTTTTAATGTGGTTTTTTTTAGTATCAAATGAGATTTTCACGGAATATGTTCCTTATTACGTATGTGTTTTAGATTTGTGAGATCACAAAGGTATTAAGACAGGTGATTTTGTTGGAAATTTTTCCATTTAACAATCCCCTATTTTGTTTGTTGTTTTCGTATTTTCTATTGCGTTTATGCAGCAATTTTTCTAGTCACTTTCGTCAGAAGGTAAACGGAGATACCTGCATGCTTTGAGTTGCTCAAACTGATCTTGCAAGGACGGGATAGATTTCGCAGGTGGTGTAGGCTGCATGGCATTCCGACTGAGATAACTAAGCCGAACGGGGCTTGTTGCTCGTCGGTGACGGGGTGTACCTTTAGCGGCATGAGGATGGGATGGATTGAGGAGCACTGGATTGTAACACGAGTTCTTAAAGATACTGTCTTTATCAAGTCGAGTTAGATCCGCCGTATCCACAGTAACACGACGACTCGGAGTTGCGTCTTTTTTGCTTATGTTTGTGGTGCTCTTAGTTTTTCTGATTGGAAGGAGGGATGATAAAGTCTGCGCACGCGGTCTGGTAACGTCTTCTGTTGATGACCTGTCGGCATCTAGTAGTGTAGTCTTGGATGTGTCTGAGGAAAGGATCTCGGTTGAAGAGTTTAGGCTTTGTGATTTGGGTTGTCCAGTACTTCTGCGTCTAGTGTCATGGGCCTCGGTAGCTTCAGTATGAGCTGATTTGGGTCTAGGGTGTACCCGTCCATCAATTGCGTTCATTGAGCGGGACCGTTGGATGCCGCCAGTCTTTGACGGTGGGATTGGAGTAAAGAGAGTTCCAGTGTCTATTGATTCTGTTGCCGCAATTTGTTTACGGAAGGCAAGTGGCGGTAGCGATCCACTGCGCCCTCGGTTCTTAGACAACTCTTGATTTTCCTGGGAGCCTGAGGCAGGTGGATTGAGGTGTAATTGATTGGTACCTTGATTGGGTTGGATGGATGTCCCGTTTGCTGACTTGTCTTCCCATGCTGAAGTCACTTTAATCTCTGGCAGCAAGGCAGCTTTGAGGTTCATGATCTCTGACTGCATCTTGCTCTGCTGTTTCTCAAGGTCTAGGAGTTTTTTGGTCAGTTGCTGTTCCTCGATATTATTGACGGTCTTGGCTCGTGTCATATCCATAGTGTACATCGGAGCGGCCACCTTACGCCGCATAGATGGACATGGGGACATGTGTAGAGGAGGCTCTGATCCGTGCTTGGACATGGTGGTACATGTACAATGTTTTCGTACTAGTGCATTGAAATCTGCCAACACGCACACAACGACAGCCGTAAGGCGCCACAGTATGTAACGTTGGAGCTAGACAAGCTCAATATGAAGACTCATTGTTATCATTAGCTTCACCAGAGAGTACAGGTCACAAGAAATGTTATTCCCCGATCTCAGCTTCAATGTTTTCACAATTTGCTCCTTACACTACAGTCACTTTGTTTGCCTGTTTGTGCATACATGCTTGATTTTATTCGCTGACTCGATAACACCTGTTTCTGATGATAATACTCGTCATACTCTTATTCAGGCGGAGTTAATACCACACTAGTCAACTTTCACTGTTTGTTCGTGACCTGATATCGCCATGAAGTGTTCATTCGCTGTTGAGAGCGTATCAAGTCTTATATTGAATTTGCACGGATAATGTCCATAACTCCCAGTGGGCACCGACTGTCATGCACGGACGAGAACATCCAGGAACATAGTCGACTTACATCAAAAATTGATAAGTGATAATCACATCAGGTTCATGTTCACGATTCGCAGGGGGGTACTTGCCAGAGTTTCCACCCCAGCTGCAGGTTGGAGTTAGAATATGTTCAGATCTCACCGAGGCGTCTCAGTTTTGTTAGACCAACGCAGTGTATTTGACTGGCTGACCGAAGTGATGTCGGGTTTATGCAATTAGTTTCTGAATGGGAATAATAACCCCTTTGGGGAAACCATTCAATCACTGCTGGCATCAACATCGAAGGCCGTCTATTCTGCTAGACATGCGCAAGCCGAGCTGTGCAGACTGAATGGGGATCGGTGGGGGTAGTCGACAAGATCGATTTTTGGGATACATCGTTACGACGGAGGTTGAAGTTGAGTTGGACATACAAAGCGATAAAAACCTCTCCCATATCATTATTTACCCACGCACCCAGATTTAGCCCATATGGCCCCGGCGAGTTATATATCTCTTGAGATTCATGGGCGCATTCGTAGTACATGTAGCTCACAAAAAGTTACAAACTGACCTTGTCACCCCCATAGTGATCAATCTACCGTTTTGGGTCATATATTTTACTTCATTTTAAATCATATTATTACCCTCGAGTTCGAACGGTTAATCAGTCAGGTTGATAAATTAAACAAAACAATTGACTGACAAGTTGAAAGTTGAAAACCCGTCAAAATGACTTGAATAAGCTCAACGAAAAAGTGAATGACTTGCCGAGGACCGGGCCTGGAGACCTGGCCAAATGAAGTCGCGTTTTAGGAAAATACATAACATAACAATAACAGTAATATTTACTCTTTTTCTTTAGTCGTTAAAATGCCATCTTAAATTATGCAAAACCAATTCACTGGAAGGTAATATCAATAAAACAAGCCGTTTTATGTCCAATAACCTTCTAAAAATAATTTCATTTCATTTCATTTTTTTGGCAGGATTATAACAAGAAATAATATGCGTTATCTACAATTACAATGGCTAACAGAAAATACGAACAATATACAGGACATAGCAAGACAGTTTACAAAAAAGGGAACCCCACCCTTAATTAAGAACAATGAAACAAGAAAAACAAAAGTATACACACCCCTGCAGGATTGCCAGTGATCAAACAAATTACTCCCATCAAAGGGCGAATTTGAAACGTCTTCAATGAAATCGGATATCATCTAGATTTTTTTGGTAAATCAAAACACGTTTCGCGTTCATTGCCATATTAAATATATTTGTCCTTCACAGCTGGTGGTTCTTACTGGCGTGACCTTGGCCCAATTTCACGGCGCTGCTTAAAAGTTGTGCTAACTCTACAGCAGAAACATCTGCTAATCTTAACGCTATTCACGGCGTTTTTGTGCTAACGTTTGCTTGCGCGTCTCTGTGAAATAGACGAAAAGTCTGTTAGCAGCGTGCTAGCAGCGCAAAATTTGCCCTGGGATTCTCTTTATTTGTCGCCTGCTAAGTTTTCCGAACAACCGCCTTTTGTTGGTTCGTCGCTATCTTTTTATCAACTCCCTGCAGGGCGCCCTCATCGGTAGGGCGTTCCTCCTATTAAGTGGAAACGTGAGGGCGCTCTAGCGTCAAATTTAAGGCTGTGGAGCTCCTGTCCATGCTATTTTATATAACAAAAACTAAAACGCCCAGATTTTCTTCAACAAATTGTAAATTGGAGGTCTCCCCTCTTTTGTGTTTCTTTCCTCATTCACATCCTCCAATCCCCACCCTTGGATCTGCCCAGTATGCATGGTAGCAAGCAAGATGGCGTATAGTCAAAATATCATACACAGGAACAAAGTAGAAAGACGAATTCCCAGATTGGTTTTGCGCGCCTTTAGTCTTGTTCAATATGCATAATTAAAAATATGAATCAACGCTACACAGCCATTAATTTCAGAAAGACAGGTGCACCATTTACTCAGTTATTTTAGCAATTTTACTCATTTTATCCGTTCCATGCATCTTCTGCACCATGGATACGGACAATAATAATAGAGGGAATGTGTAAATTGAAGCCGCCATATCATTTTATGTTGTTTTATTTGTTTGTTTATTCTATATTAATTTTTGTATTATTGTATATCTCTTTTAATCTCTTTTAATTACTTAACCTGTCATTTATTTTCTTATAATTACATTCATCTTCTTATTCTATTTCAAGAGACACTTTAAGAGGCTTCGTACGTTATTGGACGATGAATCTAATAAAATATTCGTGATGTGAGATTTCTGACGAGATATTACCTAAATTCGGCATTGTGTATTATTTATAGAAAATAGCTAGGTTGTTTACATATTCAGTAAATGTACAAATGTAAATTTAATTGCGCTCATTTAAACTGTATTTGTTTGCAAATTCATTTCAACATTGAATAATTTGGAGTTGCTGGTTATGTTACGAATTGACGGCACAGTTCTAGAATGGTTAACCCAGTTTTATTATAAGAGTGTTTAAATGTAGTATATTATGCAAATTTTCTTTTGTTTTTTTAAGAATAAATATATAGCAAATTAGTATTTCATATAGTAATTATTTACCTAATCTGTTTAAAGTTTTGTGTTCCTAAATGCTAAAAAAACCAAGAAATCTTTATTTTGTTTTAGTCTGGTTTTCTGATATACTACTTCAGACGAAATACTGCAGTTTATAGACATGGGGGTATGTGTACAATAATGTTGATAAACTGGAAGAAGTATTTAAATTTGAAATAGATAAAAATGTCAACTTTTCGTGAAAATAACAGCCTAACACTCAGGTGCCACGATTTTACAGGGTTCTCGAGACTAGTATTCACTTACAGTCAAGTATTAAGATGTTTCGTAATAAGAAGGTACAATGTAGTTTTTTTATGTTTGTGCAAATGTATAATAATTAACTTTAATCTCAAGGTAAGTTACTTACAGGATGTCTCAAGTATCTACAGTGCTTAAGTGTCTGAAACTGTTCCTCCAGACTGGCCTCGGACTTTGTTCTCCTATGAAAGACTTCAATTGATTTTTCTTTATACTTTCCTTTGTTGCTTTTGATAATTTCTTGCGATCTTGTGGTGTCCGATGTATGCTGATCGTGTGACGAATCACTTACACACAAGTCACTCAGTCGAAACGCTCTCCGCATGACACGATGTCCGAGTTCAAAGCCCGTCATTCGCATGTGCATGTTGCTTGGAGTCATTGGCATTTGGTTCGCTGAGATGAGGACAGGGTTTATTTCGGGATCGTTAAAGATCGACTGGGATCCAACCGATGGTTTGGCGTAAGATGTGGCCGGTCTAAATACGCTATCTGTTTTGGAACGAGTTCGGCCGAAACAGTTGACGGTCCCATTGTCTCGGCGTAGCGTGTTCTTGACTTCGCCTGACGCACTGTTTGCTCTGGATCCTTGACGTTTTGTCATAATCGGTGAAGGGGGCAGAGACACTGATTTCTTCAAGGGTGTCTTGAGGTCAGTCTGGTGTACTGGGTTGGGACTTGAGAATCGTCTAGGCGTTTGGTCATCTTTCAGAGATGAACTAAACAAGGCGGACAATTCTTTTCGAACGTTGAGATGAGACGTGGATGGCGACTCTGTATCTGTAGATCTCGGTTGGATTGTAGAGGTGGCGTGATGAGGCGTGTACACAGACCGATGATCTAAAGTGATCCATTTGCCATCAGCTGTTGGTAACTTCGATTTCGTGTATCCTTGTGCGAGAGGACCGTGTAGTTTCTCCTCTGCAAAGGCCACTCTTTTGACATGAACCAAGTCAGTCACACTGATATCTGGGAGTTCAAGTGATACTATCTCCCCCTGTGCTGTAGCTGCCCTTGCCGCTTGAAGAAAACCTTTGTCCATCTCGAATTAAATGAGTTCACAGTAAAAAAATACCTGTCAAACTCATGTATTGCTACTTGTAAGCCACTTGCTATAGTGATTGGTCGATGGTTCGTTTGTGACGGTAGGAATGTTTGATTCAGTGGCTGCGGCGTGGTGTATCTTCGTGGAGAAAGAACCGGGCTTGGTGGATTTGGTGGGCCTATGGATAAGTATTTGGTATTGTTTGTATGCTGAGTGGGGTCGAAATCCGGCGCCGATCCATGTATGCTGAACTCAAATTAGCGACTGCAGTACCTCATAATCGACTTTTGAAGTGTTTATCAAATCGCGGTGTTGGTCTAAAGTTGGCGTGACACATCCCGTTAAGGTGAAATGTTATCTCAAAATGTAGATTGGTACGTGTTGTTACACCATTATCAGATATTTAATATAGATGTGAAGTTGGAAAAAACTATTTACAGGAATACAAAACATTAAGCGTTGTTGGCGTAATGATATTCGAATCGCTTTCCTTTTGAGGTAGTATGGATTAGCCTTGATTTTAACATATAGTCATGCAAGATGGCTGTATTTTTTATTTTGAAAGCTTCGTGAATTTCAAATGATTGCGTGAGTTTATTAATCGGATACTTATTCGCAAGTTGTACTCCTGGACAGTATTTTTCCAGTTTTGTTCTTATTCCCTAATTCTCAATGGAGGTCAAAGAGTAGATAGGTTTCTTTAAATTTTAAGTTTGTGACACAGTTCTTGTGTTTGTACAATTTGTTATTTCCAGTACCAAAGTATTTATCGTATTCATTCATGTTTTATTCATATTCTGTCTATATCAACACGATTACAAATGCACTTTAGCCCTCTTATCTGCTATTCATCTTTCAATGAGCTATAATTCACACAGCAGTGTTTTCTGTCAGGTTAGATATGGAACGTAAACATTTTAGATAGTAAGCGGGCCACAAATTCGTGGTTATCATGTACAACTACAATACCAATGATATAAAGGTATTTAAAAAGACGCCGTCGTCAATTAAGAAAGTTGTGGATGTATTTTGCATGGCATATTGGAAGTTGTCATGAGATCTAGATCCCTTACTTTTAAGGATGAATATTTTGGCTATGTTAGATCAAGTTCTGGTTTACATCTCGGCTAAGAAATTTATGTAAATCCTTGTTCCAGCTATTATGTATTTCACGTGGGCCTTCTAAACGTATACATAGAAGATAGAACACTAATTAATTGAATACGTAACGTTATTTATGGCATAATGAGGACGAAGAGTGATGAATGTTAAGAATTGAAGCCAATTCCAACCTTACTAAGTGACATCTAGAGCAAAGATGCAATGCAGTCCACATTGTGACATGTTCGTAAAGGTTTTCAAGTGAATAAAGTCAGCCAATCAAAACTAGTAAAATTGTCAAGGCAGTGGATTCTATAGCGCGAATCAGAAAACAGGCCGCCTCTGATACTGAATGAAGTGACGGAATTCATGATGGCTCGGACGTCTTACGTCTTGATGGCTCGGACGTCTTACGTCTTGGCAATGATGCCTGCCTCGATGGAGATTTGACTTCATCGATAGGTGGAGCTTTGCAGCTAGGTTTAATACTTTCTATAGGTGTGCCAACCTGGATATCAGGCAAGCTCTTTCGACGGTAACGTTGACTGAAAACGTGCGGGTGGTCATTTGAGGAGGACATTGGTGAGCTGATCTTACAGGATACTCCACTCATCAAGCCATGTGAAAAACTGAGTTTCTTTGACGGATATACAGTGCCTGGTGTAAAGAGTTCATTCTGTGTAGTGGCATTTAGGGCATGGGATTTGCCAATAAATAGCTGTTGAACTTGAGTTGGAATCTTGCTATTTAAAGTTTCACCAGGTGGGGAGATCTTTCGTGAAGTCGGACGTTTGGCCGCCAAAACGCTCGGGGGACTGATTTTTCTGAGTGCAGTTGTACTTTTGGATGGTTGCAGCAGCGTGTGACCTCGTTCTCGATGTACTATCTGCTGTATCAAATGTTCGGCAGTAGAAAGTTGTATTGCGTCGGTTACACCATCCGTTGGTGTTTTCAAAGTCACGGGGGACTTTGGAGCAGGCTTAGTTTGCCCAGCATTGAAGTTATTGTTACGCATCTTGCGCCTGGTAAAAAGCAACCGTTGATTGTTCAGTGATTGAGGAGATTCCTTACCTAAAATAGGAAAATCTGTTTTATCTACGATAACTCTGGCTGCCATCTTTGCAGGACGTGAATGATTTTTTCCTCTAGCTGGATTCATAATATTTTCGTTGCAATCCAGTGTCGTGTTTTCAGAAAACCACTCTTCGATTTCAGGCACAAATGTTTTGTCGTCTAACTCGTTTTTGCCCTTGAAAGTCGACCAACTATCATCGAGATCTTCAAAAATCCCTCCTCGTGTTAGCATCTGAAAAGTCTTGCTTGGTTGGACGCTGGTAGAAATGACATGAACTGGATCCGGCTGGACTTTACCGCCAGTCGTCCCCCTGGCTTCTGAGTCTGTCTCGCTTCCCTCACTCACTGGCGACAGGTTACTGGCGTGAGATCGATGGAACGCATGTGGTGGTTTGTCACCGTCTCGGTGACGGTGTAGGTAAGACTGGGTGGCGAGAAATTCACCGAAATCGGGTTGCATCTTGGAAGATGTTTAGTGGCCCGTGTTCAATAAGAACGTGATATGCAACTGTATATCAGTGAGAGAGATTCCCCAGAAGACAGAAGCCTAAGATCAGTGTATGCACGGAAGTTAATTGCTTTGGATGATGTTTCTTTAATGGTGCGTGCCTCATTTAAGTTAGACAATAAATGTAACCATCGAAGATGCACAAAATGCACTGAATCTAACCGGACCTGTACACCTTTTACAGTTACGAAAGATTTAACAGAAACTGTTTTCCAATGTTCGTAGATCACTCCCGCACGGTTTACACCTTTGTCATCGAAAGGTTGAGCCTAAATAAACGCTGAGCTGAACTGTACAGTATTCTCTCGTGCGTAACAGGTCACAGCACCGGGACAATCTAAAACTGAAAGCCGTTTGGTATTTGTAAATAATTTATACACAGTAACATATTTTTGAAATCACAAGGTCGTTTCTATTTTTAGCTAGACAAACCAAATGTAAAAAGAGAACAATAATATTGTTTTATTTTATTATGACGAGAAGTGCAACTTCAGCTTGTATAATGTTTGGGTCCTGTTGACGGTGACCATGGTAATACATATTGTATTTCGGTCATTTCTCTCCCAAACAGAGTTGATTTTTGTATAGACGTACTTGGTTATTGTAAACAGAGTTTGGCACGTTGCCATCTGTAATGCTAATAAATGGATCTCGCGCCAGGAAACTATATGGTGACCCTGGGAGACATAAACTAGTGAATTTGTTCGCGACTGGTCCTGAATTATTCACGACTAATTGACATGAGTCGCTGATTTGACATGAGATTTGCATTTACACTTAGCTATTTTGTTTAGCTATGTACAATAATACTCAAGAGTAATTGCAATGGAACAATTTCTAAAAACATTATAATTCCCACAAGGCAGACTGATTCTATCCTGTTAAATGTTAATGCCACCTAAAATACCTGTTTCCTATAGTTACAAAATACACAATTGCTCAGGATGCTCTAAAATATTCTCATTTCTCATCACTAAATTTCAATTTGGTTAATGAAATGACTCTCTAGCTACTCCATAATAGTTTAGCGGTTTGTTTGTCATACAATCCCATTATGTTTTAAGGGACGTCAACAAAGATTTTCTATAAGTTATGTTATGATTCCACCCAGCTATAGCGCGCGGGTGCCGCGCAAAGCGCGGAATCCCGCTAGTTTGTTTAATAATGTTTAATTTCAGAGCAAAATAGTAGCCATAGTGACGAGGTTGAAATTGTAGCTCTACACGCGCTGGATCATGGAGGGCGCTATATATATGCATCAAGTTGAACTGCGCGATCTCTTACTTTGGGTCTCTCACTCAGCCCTCTCAAACAATGTCGTCTGCCAAATCTTTAGCGGAAGAAGGGGGCGTAGGCCACCTACACACTGTGGTCGACTCTGTTACTGGTCGCTTTTTAATTTACACGTCTTGTTCGGGTGAATGCTGGATTGTTCAGTAAGTTTACATTGCATCGAGATTGTGTGAACAAGTAAAGATGGAGACAAAAAATAGGGAGCTGCTAAGTTCGAAAATTAATGTTCATGGCACTATATTATTAATTATTATCTTGGCAGTCACTTGATCCTATTTATTACCTGTCTGGAGGGAATACTTAGGAAATTATGTATGAATGATGATTTTTACGATACAAATTGTCTTTTATTTTATTAAAATTATAGTAAGTGTATATCACTGATTTATCATAAATAGTGGGTGACATGACTTTGAATGGATCGAGGTCATCCATTAAAATTAAGTCACATTCCGATGAGTTAACCATGCCTGATGATAAGGCCTTGTTGTTATATTTACTTTTCTAATTTATTCTGGTAGTGTAACAGATGGAATTGATATATGGAGATCACTTATGGATAAGATGAGTCTAGACTCCCACGTAAGTAAAGATATTGGCCTCTACTAGATTTATTTTGTTCATGTTGTACAGAAAACAAACAATTGTATTTGTTGTTTGTTTTCTTATCCAGGATTTTGCATTTCAACTTTCCTTGAAATACAGTCTTGAACAATTACAATTTAACAATTCTTCTTACAATATTACATTATGGGATTTATTGTACACATACTACAGTATGTCTGTGTGCCATAAATAACTCAATTCTGTTGGTTATCTCCCTTCCTTTTTAGGGGAGGGCATGTGTAGTCAAAAACAGAGTACACTGTATGTTATTGCCAAAAACTGTTGTGGCTGTTGAGATTAAGTTTTACAGAAGAAACTTTTTAGACGAAACCAACACTAAAACCTGAATCACACCTTCGCACAAATACTTCAATTTCAATATTTGTACCTTTCAGAGGGAGTTAGCAGAAGTTGCAAACTATGAGGCCTACTTTGCAAGATTCAAGTGAGCAGATGTTTCAATACTTTTAGGTTTTCAATAATTGAATTTATATGCCTTTTGTACACATTTGCTTGTGGTACATGAGTTACAGTTCAATACCACCCCTTCATACATATACAATGAATGGACATACAGTTAATTTCCATGAGCTCAAAGTTGGATAGCACAAATCTGTAGCTCATATTAGGCTACATACAAAAAATTGATTGTTTCTCATCAGCGGCCGGGCCAATTTTTCGTGCCGGGTGGATATTTTTTTATATTTTATAAACAAAATATAAATGTACCGGACGCCCGAAAATTCCGAGATTTTTATTTTTTTAATTTTGTATATGCTGTAAAAACACGCTGTTGAAAGCAATAACACTAGTTAAAACTCACGCGGGCCAAGTGAATGTTTTTAGTGGCCATACATGTTCCAGCAGAAGCAAGCCGGAAAAATCTAAATCGACGGCGGACAGGAGATCGGAGGAGCCGAGTATAATGAGAACGGTGTCTGTGGGCCTCTTTCATTAAAAAAACCTGGGGTGCTCAAAATTATATGGGAAAATAAATCGACTTAACTATATTTTTGTGTTTCTACCAACATTATTTGAGCTTTTATTCTATATGAAATGTGTGCATTGGTCAGTTTTGGAAAGTAAATCAACGAAAACAATTTGTAATTTAGATAAAGAATGCAATGTCCCAACGAAGTTTTTGTCAACTAGCGCTTTCACCCCCGCACGCGGTGGCGCCCATACTATAACTGGGCGCTGAAAAACACCTGACGAGCTTCATAGATTTCTGTGTAGAAAAACGCGTGGCATTCTGGGTAGCGTACATACTCTGCCGCGCAGCTGAGCCACGGAAGTAGTAACCTACGTTCGCAGGTCGCAACAAAAATTATCCAATCAGAGCTAAATGCACATCAGCGCTTACCACCAACGCCCGGTTCATCAACATGTACATGTACATGTATGTATATGCAGTAGGCACGAACGAAACCAGCGCGCCTGTAGTTGTTTAGTCAGATACCGGTTTCAAAGATTCGGCGACATTTTTATTCTATAAATTATAAAATATAAAATGCCCTGACGGACCATTTTTTCAAAAAGGTTCTGATGAGAAACAATTCATTTTGTTTATGTAGCCTTATGGAACATATTTTTCTGTCTGATCAAATATCTTTTCTTTCCCTCTTTATCAAGGAAAGCAATTACTATTGGTGATCTTCTAGTCACGAAACAAGCTCACAAAGTTAGTGTGGATGTTGGAACAGGATCAACTGCTCTGAGATATGACCTATATGAGGCCACAGCCAGTGAGAGGAAAGCAGATCTCAAAAGAACCATCTTTTGGCTGGCTGAAACAGTTTCAGATGTGACTAATAAACTTACAAGTGAGTTGTTTTTAATTAATTTGTCACTCTCTGGTAAAATTTACCAAAAGAAATCAGACATAAAGTTAGCACCTTTTTACATTTATGCCATTAGTCTTGATCCAAAAATTGGGCCACCAGTATCAAATGATCGAGAGGAGTAATGCACACCCAGAATTAGAAAATGTGTGATAGCATTGCAGCGGGAGCGGTGGCACCTTTTTTAGTGTTAGTACTTAAAAAGATATTTTTTTTTCAAAATATGCTTGTTACTGGAATAATTATATGTGGTAACAAGCATTTTAACAACCTTTTTTATATTTTTCTTTTGTGATAACACCAAAAAAGCTGTCACCGCTGCAATGCTATCACATATGTTTTCCAACTACGTCAGGCATAGGGTGCATACGTTGCCAAAAATTACTATTAATCCCCCTCCTTTGCTTTGATACCGACCAACACACCCAACACCTACTTGCTAGCAGGGCACTTACTAGAACAATTTTGAGTTTTGATTGGGCGACTGCTGAATTATTCATACACACAGAGTGTGAAGAGGAACTGAGTGTACTGAAGAAGCAAAAGGGAGCCAGTGCTGCTACAGCAGTCTTTCCAGGTATGCTGTTTATTCCTGCAAGTTAGACATAAGAGCAGTTGACTGTAACTGCTGTACTAGCTAACCAACCAATGAATAATAATTATATGTCATTTCCAGATATTGATACAAAAAAGAGATCAGGACAGGTCAAAGTTCAAAAGCAGCAAGGTCATAGCATAGTCAACCCCAGCAGTAAAAAGTGAGTTCCATCTAAATTATTTGCTAGGAGATTCCTTGAATAGACTTTTAGGGTCAATTTCATGCGCGGATCCAGGGGGGGGCGCACCCGGCGCGCGCCCCCCCTAAAAAAATCTCGAGAAGATTGAGAAGATCTCGGCGTTGGGGCTTCGCGCCTCCTGCGCTCCCATATCTTCTCCCAATATATTATGTTGACAATTTTTGGCGCCCCCTCTAACCGAAATTCCTGGATCCGCCCCTGAATTTGCCATAAATTATTTTAGATGGCAAAAGTAATTGATGTACAAAAATTAGCCATTTTCAAAGCTTTTTGGGAGATGCAGAGATCTTCCAGATCATTTGTTTAAACATTGTTCTTGGTCCTTTGTACTGCCATCTGTCAGAATTAAATTTTTGTTTTGAAGGTTTGCATGGTAAAAATAGCAATTGGGGAAAAGATTTGTAGTAGTTCCAACAAGATCTAACCGATGTCTTTTGTGGGTCAGTACATTGCTCGAGATTTGTCACATGGGGCTAAAATGCCAATCTTTATCAGTCACCAAAACAAATTATCCTTTTTGTAATACAGAAGGAAGGCTGCGACGGGTGTTCAGTTTGACTGATCCTGAAGGATGCGCACGATGCTAGATTCCCTCTTTTGTGGTGGTCATTGTGTAATCTCAGATAAAACAACAACAACAATAGTCTAGATTTGTATTGGTACAGCACGGATTTCCACTCGATAAATCATATCTATGTTCCCATTGGATTTTTTGTATTAACATACCGGGACTTTTCTGTAGTATGACAAAATTAAATGCAATGGCAACATGCAGTAGACTAACGTCAGTGATGTAAAACTACCAGCCCAAAGGGGGGGTGTCGCGTAAAGTTTTTGCTGAGCCATGGAAAGTTGCATTCTGCAGGGGGACACACGCGACAGCATAAAAAAAATAATCTCTATAAAATCAGTTTATAATAAAATAAGTTTTAAAATTAAACTGAAAAGTTTATTTACCAATTGTTTTTATTGCTTTTAAAACCTCATGTAAACGAAGACGTTGTAAATAAATAAAATGTAAGTAAACAATTTCTCCTTTGTCCCGTTACTAAAACCCTTCTGTAACATTTGTTAATTCTCTTAATCTGTGTGTGCTGCATATTTCTTTTCTAAATAAGCCAGAGTAAAAATTAATATAGGCCTAGTGGTTAATCGTTTTAAAAACAAGACTGCTCGTGTGTTCAATTTGTTTGTTACCTTAATTAAAAATCTATGGTATCTTTTCTTTACCAACTGCAATCAATTTCACCCCGTTTGCAATCAATTTCACCCCGTTTGCAATAAGTGGCTTAGATGATGTCCTTAATAATGTGGCCTTATGTTCTCCTTATCTGCATAGTCAACCATACTAGTCTGCATCATTCGCTGCTCTCTACGCAACTGGTGATGATACTTCAAAACATCTGGGTGAGCACGTACACAAGCCTTATCAAAGTCAATCACACATAGCCCTTCCAGACTGCGTGCTCTGGACAGGGCTACATAGGCTTGGCCACATTCAAAGACACGGGATAAAGAAATCTCCACACAGTCCAGTGACATGCCCTGCAGAAAGAATTAAGATAAATTTTGTTAGTAAAATCAAATATTCATAAATACCTAAGACAGTTTACTCATTCTAGAGCCTGTCACATGGGTAGTTTTAAATAGTTGATCAAATACCAACTGGTTTAAAATACTTTTCTAGTGCCACATGAATTTTTAAAACCAGTGAAATTTTCCTATTGCTGGTTAAACCTGCACACTATCAAGAAGTGTTGATGTTTTATCAAAAGGTATTTAGAAATAGGCAGAGTTCTATTTGAGTCTCTGCAAGTCCAGTCACGGGTCCTTTCGTGAACAATGACAAAGAAATACTTTTGTTAATTTAAATAGCTAGTCTATGACAGGACTCGCAGGGAATACAACTCTAAGAATATGAATGAATGTGTACTTATATTAGCCAATATTAAGACAATGTTTAAACCAGCTATAGGCCTAGTCAATTATATTGGCACTCACCTGCAGCCAAAACTCAAGCTTGTTTAAAACTGGCCAAGAACACATTTATTTCCTTATTAAACAAAAACTTCTTTGAAAGACATTGTGGTTGAGAAACATGCTGAAAGATTGGTATTTGTTTAATAGTTCTTACCTGGCTTTTATGTATTGAGATAGCCCAGGCTAGTTTGAGTGGAAGTTGTCTGCGGCTGAGAATTAACCCTGCACCAGCTCTGATCACCCAGCGTTCCATCCTTATAGTCTGATCAATACCACAAACAAACTTCACAATTGGAAGACCTGCAATATGAAAGGGCGAAGGCAAATTAAGACTTGAGTACATTTTTATTGCAACTGAGTTTATGAGCAACCCTGGTCATCTTGCAAGCAACGCAACGTTATCATCAAACAGTGATCCACACAATTTTGGGATGTAATTAGGCATTCAGTTGTAACCTAGATTAAGCAATTTAAATAAGTGTCTCCAAATTTAGCGGCCTATCAAATTATATTTTGTGGTTGCAAAAGGAGAACACCAATCTAATTACCCGAGTCGCCAGCTCCAAAGCCTGTCACTACTCCTCTGGCTCCATTGACTAAACCTTGCTGTACATCTAGGTTCTTGGCAAGCATGACCTGAGCTCCTACTCGAAGCTCTAACTTGTGAGGGACTGGGCACTGACTGTTGATGACACTGACAAGGTTGGGGTCACTGTCCCAGGCGTCATATATCTTGGCACACCCTGTTTGTATTGTTGAATAATAATAATTACTGTGACATGTAAACAATAAATCCCCCCCCCCCTAAAATAAAATCTGTCTGCAATTCTATTGTTTTTTTTAGAAGCCATACTGAAAAGAAGTGTATGAGAGGCGAGTTGTAAGGCATTGCGACCGAAGCCAAGTTTAAACCAATTTTTCCTGGAATCCCTTAATTTTTGACTAAGGTGGAATTTGGGGAATTGAAAAATTGTACCTGTAAGTTTTTTCAAGTGGACCTGATTCAAGAGATCAACATCCTGTTTGTGGGTGCACAATCTGGTTGCTAGGATACCATTTCGGTCGATGCTGTGTTTGGCAGTTGCTGTCAAATGGTCACACAGTTCCTGAGAGCACCTAAGATGTCATACATGAAGAAAGACTTAGTACAAATGTAGTAGTAATTTGTATATTTCTGTTACTCGGATGCGCCTATTTTGATTGAAATGTTCTTCAAAAGAAAATAATTTGGTGTTGCCTCAACATTATGATATTCTATATCCTATTAAAACTAATGGCTAATGGCTAATGTGTGGTCAAATAAGACTACTGGTATATCGGTGGGAAAGGATTTGTTTGGCAGCTATATGCGTGTAGCCAGTTTAGAAAGTGGATATATTTCTAATAAGATGACATCTCACATACCTGCCAATGCGTATGTTTTGAAGTACATCAATGAAGACAGGGTCCTCTTGTCGTTTTACTTGAGTCAGTTCCAGTGTCATCTGAATACATCGGTTCCAGGCTTGGGACTATAAGAAGAAGATGAGACCGATTAGAAATGATCATGCACTCTTTAAACAAGACCGGTTTTCTCCTTGTGTGTAGTCCGATTTGTGCAGTGTAATTTATATCGCTTTTGGATCTCTGTGACGAAGGTTATAAACTGATATTTAACCCCACTCCCCACAATGAGAATTGATACAGTGCTTCATTAACACGCTAAGAGGCCTAGGAAACCCATCTAATTGGATCGGCGGGTAGAAATGGGACGTGAACACTGTATCAAAATACAAATTCCTTCTGTAAAGTATGAAAGAGATACCTGGAAGCAAAATTTTCGTTTTTCTCCAGGTTTGGTGACGGGTGGTAGTTGTAGAAAGTCACCGCAGACAATAAGCTGAATGCCTCCAAATGGCTTGTTATTGGCCCTGACAGCTCTGGCAATGGCCTGAAGAAATAGACAGTACATGTACGTCACATTCTACATGTAGGTTAACACTTTAACCCTAAAAAAAATACTACTTAATTGTAGTATGAAGTACTTTTACTACACTAGCATATAGAATTGAGTATTTTGTTGTAGTACATTGTACTGTACCCCAAATAAATGTGTATGGACATTTGAGGGTTAATAGAAACCATACCATTACTAGAATTTGTCGAACAAAATTAAAAGCCATTTTTAAGGTGGTACCATGCTAATGCTGTCCATTTTAGGCGCATCTTGGTAAGCCTATTGGTTGATGGAGCCTGTATGTGTACTACTTGAGCCTGGTACAATTGCATATAGTGGATGTAACCAAATTAGTCTATACCCGTAAATGCTTTTCATTAGGAATCATACACTCTGAATGACAGTACTAATTGACAATTCACTCGGCAGTAAGCGTTTTTCGTTGTTAACCG
The DNA here is from genome assembly GCA_037893245.1 of Crossaster papposus. Lineage (NCBI taxonomy): Eukaryota > Metazoa > Echinodermata > Asteroidea > Velatida > Solasteridae > Crossaster > Crossaster papposus. The sequence goes on from JBAIAA010000179.1 coordinate 2,208,250, forward strand.
TACCTCCAATTTGGTGAAAAGATCACCATCTACCATGGAGATTTCATCCACAATCAGATGTTGACACTTCCGCCACTGCTGCTTACGTACTGGACGAGATGCCAACTCAATACACTTTTCAAGGGGATGATTACCTGAGCCAATTCCTAAAAACAATTAATTTTGATGACAAGATATTGATAAGTTTTGATTTCATTACCATTGGCATAAGTAGCAAGAATGACACAACTTATCACATTCATGAAAGCTTCATAGAGGAAAATTAACTAGGGACTTGGAGTGTGAAAAACATGCGAATTCAGGAAAATAAAAGGGGGAGAAATCAGAATCACTGCACACTTAATTTTTGAGCACACAATGCGCGGCTTCTTTAAGTGATCACAAAAGCACATGAGTTTGAGTCCCAGGGTACTAGTGCACAGTCCATACCACAATAACAAGTGTAAAACTCATAAAATACAAAAATAAATACACCAAACAATAACCTGCAAACTGATGTAATGTTGTCCCACTAATGTGACATGCTGCCACACCGGTACTCGCTGTAGCAAATGTACTATCAGGTGGTAGTGCACCGATGATCTTTTTCAGGAGAAATGACTTGCCAGTGCCAGCGCTGCCAGTGAAGAATAAATTGTGTCCAGCCAAGACGGCATTGAGGACCTTGGACTGTTGATGATTAAGTTGAGTCTTGTTGAGGGCGATGTTTATCTTCTTCCTCTGGGGCGCGTCTTTGCTCTAAGTAACAACACCATCACACATAAAAAGAGAGAGAACACATAACAAGAAGCTTCATATGTCTTCATTATGTTGGACTTAATTTGTGCAACAGTTTATTAATAATTATGATTGCTTCATTCGAATTTCGTTTTACTGAATGCAGGTAGGTTTAATTAAATGTTGTGGAAATGTGCAAGAACTCACAGCTGAGCATTCGCTATTCTCTCGTGACCGTTTAGGTCTCTTTTTGCCTGGACCAGATGGTGTTGTTGCTGTGCCTTTTGCCTCTGCTTCCTTTGCTCTTGAATTGTTGACTGTGTTGACATCTTTCTCACAGAGTGGGCTTATTTCCTCAAACTTGCGTGGCAGCTCTGACAGCAGTCTTGCTCTCTCAGCGATGGGCTTCTGTTGGTTAGCACACTCTCGCTTGACTACCAAGCACTTCAAGAAGGCAGCAAGTTGGTGTGGGGGACAATTTGAAATCATAATCTGTAGATTTTGCTTTGGAAATTGGATACAAGCTTTACCATCTTTAACAAAGTGTTTGTGAACGGTAATGTCCCGCATAAGATACTTAATACTGGTTTTATTAGACTCTAAGCGGAGTATGATGTCACCAAACTCATTGCGACCAAGCACCAAGGTAGCATTTTTAATGTTTGTTCTTTTCAGTGTTTCTCCTGTTGGTGCCACCTTCACCGTGGAAACGGTGCAACACAGCTCACATGAATTCATGTCTGCAGACGAAATGCACCTGTGTAAAGAAAGAACAATGAATAAATTGTTGATTATAATTAACACAGCTATACTTTAAAGTTCTGGTAAATCTACTGACGTCCATTCAAATTTACAATGTCACGTAAAGTGAAATAGTGCTGCACAGCATGCCAAGAAACAGTTCATATAATTATACAAATCAAATAAGTTGAGAGGGCCTAATATTTCGATCTTAACAAGATCTTCTTCAGAGACTAGTCTCTGCTAGAAGATCTTGTCAAGATCGAAATATTAGGCCCTCTCAACTTATTTGATTTGTATATATCAGGTCATTCCAGCCAGTAAGCAGTTTGCAGCAGTAATCTTATTCATATAATTTTATTAGAAAATACTGAAAATGCACCACATGAATGCGGTTAATATCCTACCACCAGTTAAGTCGGACTTAACTGGTGGTAGGAAATTAACGTTACATTCATTCCATGCTTCGCTCAAACTTAAAGCCGGAAAGAATTTATTCGTTTTTTTCTGCCGCATAATTTCATGATTGTTTTGTGATATCGCCATGTTTTTTTGCATGTATGATGTGGCGGCACCGCCGCGGTTTCTCAACACTTTCTTGCAATTGTTTGAAGTATTTTGGAGCATAGTACTATATTATTACTATGCAGAAGTGGAATCTCTGACCCTATAATTCACATAATATGTCATAAACTTCTAAACATTACCTTAATTATTTCTCCAAAAAAAGCAGTTTATATACAAACAATTACGAGGTTTATACCGCGACTGGGTCAGCTGTTGTTGCATTTAAATTGACCCGGGGGTATCAGCCAATCGTTGATAGACAAGGTCAGCATCATATCAGCCAATCCAACCCAGTCTCCTTCTTAAATTGTGTACATATCACAATTGACCAATTGTGTGTATATCACAATTTAAGAAACTGTACATGCGCAGTAATGCTGGCAAAACGGAGGTTGGCCCTCAAAGAGTGAATAAACAAGTGTATGATGTTCTTATTAGTTGCAGTAGTTGTTTAAGTTTGGGATTGGAAAAGGAAAAAGTCGGGTTAGGGTACAAGAAAAAAACAATTCATATTACCGCATTAACAGCAATTCTTATTATTGTTATTATTTGACCAACCCAGTCTCCTTCTTAAATTGTGTACATATCACAATTGACCAATTGTGTGTATATCACAATTTAAGAAACTGTACATGCGCAGTAATGCTGGCAAAACGGAGGTTGGCCCTCAAAGAGTGAATAAACAAGTGTATGATGTTCTTATTAGTTGCAGTAGTTGTTTAAGTTTGGGATTGGAAAAGGAAAAAGTCGGGTTAGGGTACAAGAAAAAAACAATTCATATTACCGCATTAACAGCAATTCTTATTATTGTTATTATTTGACGCAAGTTTAATTGCATTGTATCTCAAGTTTTGTTTTTCTTTCTGTACCCTAACCCGACTTTTCCCTTATTCTACCCCAAAACAAAGTAATGAACTTAAACCAACTAATTCAAGTAATAAGAACATCATACACTTGTACACTTGTTTATTCACTCTTTCAAGACCAACCTCCGTTTTGCCGGTATTACTGCGCATGTACAGTTTCTTAAATTGTGATATACACACAATTGGTCAATTGTGATATGTACACAATTTAAGAAGAGACTGGGTTGCCATGCAAAGATACAGCGCGAACAGCGACCTCATACGGCCACTATTTATGCAAATCTACTGAGGCTACTTTTTCGCCTTGGATCATTGGGTTTTTGAAATCTTATGTTTTTCCTATATTTTGCGCCACATTTGTGGCGCATGACCTCGTATGCGAATACAGATAAGTATAGGCGGGGCTAAGATGTGAAGTGTCCAATCACAACGCGGTTGAAACCCGACGTCATCAAATTTGATGCAGCATGACATTTAAGACAAAATGGCAGATATTCAGCGTCGTCTTTCGTCCGAAGATCTGTCGTGTTGTTTGAATTTTGCAGCGCAAATATTATCCCTCGAAGATTTTAGACCCGAGCAGCGAAAGGTCATTAGAATCCTTTCTTCGTGGTCTTTGTGAATTTGCCGACAGGTTATGGGAAATCCGTCATTTTTCAGGCAGCCTGAGCCCCATTTTGCTCGGAGCTCGCACGTACGGCCAGGTACTCAGCGTCAGTTTCTTATCGCCGCATAATCGGCATTAACCCAGGCATATGCTGGTCTGTGCGGTATCGCCACATTGTGGTCCAAGCATGGTCCAACGCTGTGGGGAGGGGGCATGTTTACGGCTGCAGAACCAACCTTCAAAGTGATCGCAATATCGTAATTTAAACAGGGACAAGTGTCTTATATCCCCAATAACTCCTCAGATTATTTTCTTGGCAAAATTCAGCCGGCAAGGCATTTAATTATCAGAGTTCCGCGTTTTACCGAGCCACGGTTTTCAGATCAGCTGGATTAGATGTGTGCGACATAATACAGGGCCGAGTTCGACACGTTTCAATAGAGTTGCGGCCTTCTCCAGTCACCGCGGTTGAAAACTCAAAACTAAGCAGCTAAACACAACTAGTGTCGACCATAAAAATGTCAACATTCAAGAAAATACCCAGCAAAACGAGCGAAAATAACTGCGACCCTCACCAATCAAGCAATTAAGACAATTCAAATCTTCATGTGTAATTCCTACAAGCCTTCGTAAAAATCACTCAACTTTCTCCGATAAAATATGTCAACGATGGCGGTGTTCGTAAACACTTGCGAGCTAGCTATGACCTTTCACCGCTAGCTCAAATTATGCAGTTTCTACGCAACGATCGACCAATAAGAAAACGACTATTAAGGTCAGCTTGATCTATTAGCATAATGAGCACCGCCCCAAAAACCTAATGATCCAAGGCGTTCGAGTATCCTCAGTTAGTTTGCATATAATAGTGGCCGCGTGAGGTCGTAGTTTGAGCTCCGATTACCGCTGCGCTGTACGTACGGACGGGTAACGATGAACGCATTGACCAAGGCTAATGAGGCCGGGGGAAGCTAGACCAGAAATAACGTACATTTGTGCTTCAAAATCGTTGGGTGCTGATCGAGCCAGCCTCGACTCCATATGGGCGCGTGAGAATATCGCGCAGGGCATGGTACTGGTAAAAAATAGCGCAGCGAGATCGTAGCCATGGTAACGAGGTTGGTGCTGAGCTAGCAAAGAGTTATGTTGATGAAAACAACGAGATTCCAAACCCGGCCTTACATGTGTCACTGTCAGGAGTATAAGAAAAGCTGATCAAAGGAGCAATATATATTCGTCAGTCTTCTCACCTGATAAAGTGATATGGTAACTTCAACATTTTCATTATACGCAAAGCCAAATGCGCCAGTGGGCAGCATGATATGATGATTTAGAATACGGCATTACTTTTTTGACACAAAATATAAAAAGTTTACGTCGTTTCCCCACCCCCCCTTTTCGATCCGAGGGCGCCCTTCATTCTGTCGGTTACACTATTGACAATAGTATTGTAATATAGTGTATACCGGAGAGATCATGTGCAATGAAAACGTACGTCGTCAAACTGCTGAGGCCAGAAACGTTAACGTGGCGATAAACTTTTTTTTGCCAATTCCAGATATTCATGTAGTCTACAATTCTAACATTTAATAAACGCCTATACTAGAATTAGTAATATTATTAGTATTAACTATTATTATTTTCCAAGAATTTTGAGGAAAATCGAAACCCAAACGAACGCTATAAGCATAGAGCAAGGCTATGGCCTATATAAGTGTGTCAGATTTTTCTTCCTGAGCAAACAGTAGCCTGTCTCTATGACACATATGCATATGAGTACTTATTAAATTGACGCCCATACTGTGAATAATTAAACTTTCACTCTGCTTATTTGCATCCAAATAATTCAACTTCAAAACCGGAAATAAAGTGGTCTAGACTCCAGTCGCCACTTAAAAAACCTTCATGGCCTTGAAAAAGGGCTAGAAGTAACTTAGCTCTGCCTCTGGTCACACCTCGGGCCCAAGCTACTGGTATATATCCCTTGAGGATTGGGGGCAGGCATGAACTTCCACTGTTCCCACAAATGCTTACGAGAACTTCTTTTTGCCTTTTTATAAGACAAAAACCTAGCCTAGTTTCTGGTGTGCACGCGTTGAAGACCCAGTTTTGTTATTTAAATGTTAAAACCATGTTGTTCAGTAAATTAACACTACCAGTACAGTACATTACCTTGTAACTTTTCTTTTCCAGTTTCCATGCAGTCTGACATTACATCTACAAAGAAAATGAATCCCTTCAGCTGGAAACGGAAGGCAGGGGACAGTGTTTCCAAGTCAGCAGCCACTAAATTTCAAGAGGTCACTGGTTCTCAAGACACTGACAAAGAAGAGAGAGACAAATCTCTGTTTCATTGGGGGAAGGTTGCCAAGAAACAAAAGGTAATCTTGCTGGAGGATGCAAGAACCAAGAGTAAAAGGCTTAAAGACGAAGGGAGTACCTTGGCTGGAGCAGAAAGGTACAGTCACATTTTATTGGGTAGGTGGGGAGGGGGAGGGGGGGGGGGGGAGTTTATTAACATTATAAACAGCTCTTTATTTGCAGCATTAAATCAAGGGTCTTTTTTTAAATGGGGAAGGAAGACACTACATCCCTTCCCCCTAAATTCTGCCCCAATCTATGTCAATTCTTTAAGAGCTGGGTTTATATTTATATGCCATTAACCCTAACCGGTACTCTTCCACACAACAAAGTGCAGCAGGTGGACCTGGTGGATCTCTTACACTGAGCAAGGTTGACACTTTGACAAATGATGCAATCTGATGCGTGTTGAAGGCAACTCTTGGGGGTTAGGGTTTAGTGTTAAAAAAGTTACAATTTTATTTTGTTTTCCTTTGAATGATTTCTGTAGGTACTGGGAGGCAATACAAAAATGGGACGAAGCTCTCCAACTCGCCCCTGACAGTGAAAGCATCTTGGATATGAAAGCGCAGGTGGGTGCATAGTAAGGTTATTTTTGGGAGAGGGATGTAAGTTTCCTAAAACTTGCAGCCTGTTATGTCACCAACATATTACATTGAAGTTGTAATTAACCCTAACTCCCTTATTACTTTTACTATGGAGAGAACCATGTATAATCAAAACTCACTCTGCTTTTGTATATGTTATTGGAACCACCACTACAGAGTTGGTTTATTTGAATGAGCTTAGTACACATGTCACAACAGATACTGCTAGCAGTACTTCAGGCCTCCCGACCCATGTCCACCATATACAGTGTACTCCAACATATATGTACAGGGTTTCGATTCGAAAAATTTGGGAACAAAATTCTTGTCCAACCTTGATTTTGACCTACACCATTGCCCTTAATCCCTTTGTATTGTAGGCCTTACTGATTCTTCATGAGGTATTTCCGGCAGCCCAAACTGCCGAGTTAGCTGTCAAGTTTAATCCAAGATGGTGGTCAGCACACCAAACACTTGGGAGGGCACAACTTGGACTTGGAGAAATTCAAATGGTAATTTGTAGTGAATGTGATGTAGCTCTACACTGTGAAAGTGTATTAAACCCAAACTATTTTGATCAGTGGACAAGAATAGAGAATTAGCGTTATTTAGTATTGTTGCAATATTCTTTCTTACAGGCGATAACAAGTTTCTCCAAGGCCATTCACTTGAACCCATCTGACACTGAATTGTGGAAAGAGGACTTGAGATGGGCATGTTTCTTACTCAAAGAAAAACAAATGAACAAACCAGGAGAAGAAAATCTGGGTAAAGGAAGAGCCAGCCCGAAAACAATTGCAAGAGGAGCAAGTGAAGAGGATGAACGCTCAGAGGAACAGTTGGAGGAATGTGGGGAAAGTGTTAAGATGACGTGACATACCTTTAGCTGGAACAAGGACAATTACTGCACCATTTTTAAGATAGTATACACCATTTCTAAACATCAAAAAACAAAACTACTAAATTATTATGATATCCAAATTGACTGTAAGTGGATAACAGTCCCTAGCATCATGTGAAATCACAGCAGCTGGTGTGCAGTGGTTTTCAAGAAAAGTTGAATTTTGTATCTATTTCTAACAATTGCTGGCTGACAATGTTGGAAAAACCTTAATATTTTTTAAACACTGTCCCCAAATTGCACTCGTGAATGGGTGCCAGCCAACTAGTCTGGTTTTCTAACCTGATAATTCTGCAAGCACAATACCACCACAAAGGAAGGGGGGGGGGGGGGGGGTCTCTCCGTCGCATAATTGCATGCATCTAAAAAGTTTTCTTCGTGGCAAGAATCAACGTAGGATCTTTAGGCACAAAATGCATTATTGGTTTGCCTCTACGGCCGTCATTCCCAAACAGCTGGGTTTTTCTCTAGCCATGACCAAGAATCTATTAATACAAGTACATGTACCGTAGGCTATGTATTATAATTAAAAACGTTATACAAAAGTACTGTGACCCAGCAGAAATTACTAAAGTGATATACCGTATTTTGCATACAATATATTAATATCGCCTCGGAAAAAAACAGAATGCTCCATGGATTTCTTCGGAAGGCTAGTTTTATACTACACCACCCAAGCATTTAATATTTGTATACCAGCAATTATTGTTAACGAGCTTTCGATACGGGACGGAGAGCCAACCGAGCATGACCGTCCCTCGTACGCTCCCGTCGTGAGGACGTGGTGACGAGACGCGCGCGTGACTGATGGCGCGCGTGATCACGTAACAGTGCAGTGCAAACGCCCTCAATCGGTCGCGATTGTTATAATATCAACATATCGAATTTACACAGTTGGACACTTCTAGATCTTGTAAAACACCTAATGACATAGGGAACCTACTATTGACTTTGTACAAAATATACCGCTCCCTCGTGCTAATGATATAATTTTCACGTAAACAAAGAAATTGACAAGGCCGCGGGACTCGAACCTGCGACCTCCGTTTTACTGAGCTATTTTGCCCTATTCCAAAATGTCAGTATCTTTGTTTGAGGGCGCTAGTCAGAAGTCATAAATACCATAATGCCATGTAGCCAGGGATTACGCCCACTTTTACAATACAACCTGGGCAATATTAGTCTTATTTAGGTATGGATGACACTATCAAACGGCGTCCTCCTATTGTGCCAGCCATACCACATTGTGGGATCACGCTTTTTTATAATTATATTACACAAATCAACCACACGGAAAAGTGACTAGGTAAATGTGCATAAACAAAGAAATTGGCAAGGCGGGACTCGAACCTGTGACATCCGAAATATCAGTTGGTAGAACGCCGGTCCGGTATTCCGGAGGTCGCAGGTTTGAGTCTCACCGTGTAAATTTCTTTGTTCAATAAATGCAAATTTACCTAGTCAGTTTCCCTTGTGATTGGGTTGTGTGTTATATATAAATGTATAGAAATGTGTATCTAAAGTGACAGTCTGTGCCTGGCGAACACATTTCTTATTTGCTTTTACATTCAAATTTACCGAGGTCAATAATTAAGAAGCACCTTATACTGCATCCACCGCCAACAATCGGTTTAATTTCAAAGACACAGAACAGCCGCAGAGTTTTCTTTACGTTGAATTGAGTGAGCACTGTTCTTCGTATGGCTGCTGGAACTGTTGCAGCCGTTCACAGCATACGTTTGTTGGTCATTGTTGCATCTGCAGGATGTGTTTCAGTGCCGCAGGATATAATTGCCATTGATTCAGTTGGGGGTAAGAGGATCAGTCCTGTTATTCATATATCTGATAGAAGCACCTCGCATTTTGTAAGATTCATAAGAACAGCTTTGTACATTTTGTTGGCTCGAGTGAACCACGGAGAATGTACACATCGTATATAACTGCAATTCAACGGAAAATATCCACAATTCATTAATTGAAACATTCATGTAGACGCTCTGATCTGCATCTATAGGCATACTCTCTGAGAGCTCGTTCGAGATGCTAATGTGTTGGTAAATCACCATTCCTTTTATAAAAGTTTCCATGATTTTCTCGTGGTTTATTTCTCAATCCTGCATTCCTTTCTCAGCAGCTGTGGTAGTATAATGCACGTCCATACGCCTCCGAAATCCAGACTGCTTCAGCCATTGATAGTTGGCGATTGTATGCTGATAACACTGTGTCTGCAAAGACCCGGATTTTGACTGAGTTTACAATATTTCCAATCAGTTAATACCCATCGATGAGGATAATACACTGAAGGTAGGTAGTGAAGCATTTATTGTACTATGTTTATCATAACAAAATCCATGTCTAAACCGTACTGATATAAAGGGGGTATTAATATTACTAAATTGTTTGAACTCCGTAGGCCCAAATGCCTCTGAAATTATTGAAAATTCTTGCCTGCTTTTATAGCATAATTTATAGTCATGTGGGCTACATTGTATATTTACTTGGGAGATTTTTCAATGCTGGTTTTGATTGACACATTTAGGGCAAACAGCAGGTGTTAATGAAAGAGTTTAGGTAGTCTATAAAATTACACGGACCTGAACTTGAAAAATTGAAAAATTTAATGTCGGTTTTTATCTCGTGATCAGTGAAAACGAGACGAGTTCTTGACTTCGTGTCTCTAATAGAAACGTTGACGTCTTGAGTGAATTTAAAGAGATGAGACCTGGGTGTATTAAGATTGCAAGAGAGAAATTAAAACGAAAATTTATCGTGACTTCTTTAAAACTGATTAACGATTTGTCTATTGTTAACCTTAGAAAAAAGTCGTGACTGCCGGATTGTTCTTGTATATTGGTGATCACCCTTGCAGGTGTAATGGAAGCATTTGTTATCTTTTTCTTGTTTAATCGACTCGTTAATCATTCCATCCGACACTATTGAAATGAAAGTATGATCGTGGACGCTACGGATAGGCTTTTACTAGTAGAGATGCAGTTTGACCTATAAATACAACAAAGTCACAATAATTTGAAAAAAGCCTTATGTTGAATGAATGATAAGCAGGAATATCTATTTTGTATCGTGGCTTCTTGATTATTATAGCTGCATCGACTTGTTTGTACAGTATATATACACACAATTAACAATAACAGCAAAAGAATGCGTCAATTCTAACATGGTTTGAAAAAAAGAACTATCTGAAATTATGACTGTGTCTGGGTCGACAAAACATGCACGATTGAAATGTCAATAAAATGTGGTAAAAAATGTCATTATTCCACTGATAAAATTCAATCGACTCATTAGAAACAGAAGATTGCGGGTGATTCACCTTAACTTTAGGTAAAGCTTTATCTCATAAGCACAAGGGCATGGGATGAATGGAAGTCGTGTTACGTTCGTGTTTGCTAGTTAAAGGCATCTGACAGTGGCGTATATCTAGCATGGACAGGGGGGGGGGGGGGGGGGGGGGGTCAATACGTTTATAATACCCTGCCTTTAAAAAACACCATGTGCTACGCTCGTAAACAATACATAACACTTTGTCTTTCGTTTATATAATATAAATGTGTTCAATTTTACCCAAAGCGTATTATTTTTAATTCAGTCAAAATAGTTATAGCTTTAATATAAAAATATTGTTTTTCATTTATATTTTTCTTATGCTATCAACTATAGGCGTCATTCTGAAGGCAGAACGCATTAGTGTCAGGCTGTTTGTAACAATAATTTAATCACTACACCGCATCGCAGGAGGCTCCTCACAAGGTTAAATTATTGCTAATCACGGAATTCGTATTTCACTAGCTTTAATATATATTAAATTGAGTACAGATAATGGTTGCGCCATGTCATCACATACATCTTTGTGTCTGTTGCCAAGGACACACAAAGACAAAGTTAACCACGATAAGGGAGTTGGACCAAGGGTAGCGACACACAAGGCTGATTATGCTCATGCAGCGCCAAAAAAACACTGCTTTAATAATAACTAAGTTAGACAAAACAAAAATAGAATTTTCAAAATTGATTGCTATCTGTTTTAAACATTTTCTGTGAGAAACAACATCCTCATAGCCAAAACTCTGTATTTTGTTTAATAGTGTGATATTTTCTTTTATACAAATTTGCCCAATGGCTCCACTTTATTATGCGAGTTTTGGTTGCTAAACTGTTCCCAAACCTGTATACAATCAGTTCCATTATTTTCGGTGTACTAAAAAGCGTTGTATAATGCTGCCTGCTTTATATTCGTGATTATAATGTTAATATTTAAAGGATGACTCCCAGAAGACGATGTAGACGGAACATGCCAGCCGGCATGTATTTGTTCCGTCCAATGTCTATCATCATTACGTTTATTGCATGTGGATGTTCATCCCTTAATTTATAAACATCAGTTTGTAAAATAGATTGTTCGTCGTGGTTGGGTGAGAGGTAACTTTCTAGATAAATTTGCGCGAGTTCAATAAAACTATATGCAATGCAAAGTATTAAACGTGCTGAAATTGTAACTGTAATCATGTTACATTATCATAATAAGGTTTAAAATACAATGTGTGACTATTCAACCACATGGGCTCAACATCCAAGTAGGAAATGATTAACTTAATTTGTTCTTCTCCCACTGTCATTTGTTTCAGATTAATCCCTTGCAAGGATGTAAACATATTTGGTCCTCGCTTCTCTGGTTTCTCCCGTTCAATTTCCTTTTACACCCTCTCCTTGCAATACTGTTGTTCATTCCCCCCCTTAAAACTCCCGTTACACTCTTTTGTCAGTTATTCTTTTTAATCTTCACCCTGGAACCTTTTCTTGTGGTTTCACCCCTTCCGTGTTTGTTCCTCACCCATATTTGCACCATTTTACCCCCTTGGTCTGTATTTGATCCAACCCACTCTAATATTTTATTTCCTTAACCTAATCCTCCTTTTGTTCTATTAATTCTCTTTTGTGTTTCTTCTTCCAACTCTGTTATGCGTCATGCCTGTGTGTCCCGTTTATGTACACAGCCACTTTGCATCTAAAGAAGATCTTGTTAAGATCGAAATATTAGGCCCTTTTAACTTATTTAACTATTAATTTCATGAGGTTTGGCGTTTTTGTAGTCGGACAATTTATTTGTTGCCATTATAATCTTGTTATCGCACAATCGGGCTGTAACCATGCTGGGATTATCGTAATGGTGATGTCGCCACAACATTATTTATGTAATAAGTAGTTATTTTAACAAGATGGAAATCTCGTCATACTGACCAGTGAATGTAATTAACATTAATTTTCATGGAAGTGTACGCGCTGCCGCCTTTACTCCTACTCCAATTTGTTGTGAGATTCCAAAATGTTTGAAAAGTTTCCTTCGCCTCATCATTCATTTGTAATGCCTAACGGGTATAATTGACGACCCGATATCTCATTTAGCAAGCGGTTTGGTTATTGTGGAGCCTAGTGATGTCGAGGTGCGGGGCTTTTGGGCCTGGCAATCCTTCGTCACCCGTCACATCCTCTACCCCGTGAGATGCTCTTCAATTGACACGCACCAAGACGCGCTACTTTAAACGCCCATGAGACGTCCCAAATTGACTGCCGCAGTCAAATCAAGAGGAAAGCGCCATTTAGCTCCACTTTATATACTGTGGTGAAATTGTTTTTGAGAGGATCGTAAAATATTTTCTTTCTTTTTAATATTTGCCACATTTAATGGTTGGGTTGAGATGAATAACCGTTTGTAATTCTAAAACACAGAACATAAAAAAAAAATCATCCTGATACATAAGGCGCAGGTTTTACTCTCTTTTTTTTTTTTGGGGGGGGGGGGGGGTGGTGTGGGTGGGGTATCAATACACCCTTCTCTAACCCCACCACCACCCCCCAAAAAAATGTAAAAAATATAAAAAAATAAAACAATAAATAAATAATAATTTTAAAAATAAAATAAAAAATTCTTCGATCCGCCCTTGTGCATGTATTTGCTTGATTTCCTTTTGGAAGTCACGGCCGTTTTATACATCGTGCACATTTAAACGCATATTTAAATGCACCACGATTTCACATAGCTACTCATCATCATTTTATAAAGGCAGTAAAGTAGTACACAATTAAAGCACGTGCGATTCTGTCCACAAAATACCCCAAAGTACACAATACATTATGTTTGACCTTCAGTATTCGTGCAAATATAACCCCTGCATCCCGCTGGTAATACTAATTTCGTTATTGTATGCATAATTGCGAGAGAGAAAGAAATATAGAGTTAACACGATGTACAATGTATATTCCGTATGTTGGCGGTTCACGCATACAAATGATGCATAGGCCTACCTGTAGACTGTATAGTGATACTACTGACTGTATCCACCTACATTCTTGTATCCACGAATGAAGTTATTATAATCAGGAAACCAAACTGACCTGTTGTCAGCTGCGATTGTGCCCGCGGCTGAGCTGACGATATTTTGGCATGTGTTCTATCTAGCAAGCTAGATCGGGGCAAGATTAATGTACCGTAAATTGCTACCATTTAGTAGAGTTTAGATTGACTATAATTGTCTGGCTAAGGAACTTTAGTTGAGAGTGTACGTATGATATGAACTATTTATTATGGTAAAGTAATGCCGTATACCTGGCAAGCACACGACAGTGATTACATAATGTTGTTCAATATTGTAACTGTGTATAATCATTGTGCATGAGAGTGGTGCTGAAGATGCTAACGACAATGACAAACGTATTGACATTGACTCTGGTTCTTCCTGATGCCAAGAGTAAAAACAACTCTACAAATTGTCCCGCCGTTTGTTATCTTTATAACAATCATTGTTAAAGTGGAAAGTCCTCAAGGCTGTATTGCTTACAAGTCTTGTACCTAATATCGATGTGTATTTTGATAGACGCCCTGAGCAATGCTTGGTTTCCTCTTCCCTACTCTTGAGGCCTTCTTATGTCTAGAGTCACTGATCGATACAACCGGCCTGCTGAATAGTTCCATTCCAAAACACCACCAAGGATTCCGGCCTTAAACGTATATTCTACACCAATACAACAAGGGATGTAAATATTTTATCGACAAACACGACATAAAGTACACAGATTGTTTAACTGTCCTGCTCCTCGTTCAGATATAAAAAATGTGCATGTAGAAAGAAAAGGATGCCATCCTGCAAGGGATGTTTGTATACCGAGACGGCGTTATCACCGCATCGTTTTCTCCCTACGCGCTCCGCTTTCTGGTAATGAAAATCGATCTTGTCTGGACATGATGTTCGTTTTCACGGAAATTATTCGGTGCCATTCCTATTACCGGAATAGGCCTATACTTTTATCCTTTGCATCTCAATGAATGAAAATCAGATTACGTGAACGATCTGATTGCTATATAGGATTACATTTTGTGCGGTGTTAAGTTCATTCCATTGTGCTTTATATTCTTGTACTGTTAGTTACTGTAAAGCGCTTTGAGATCATTGATTGATACCACGGAAAGCGCTATATAAGCAAGATAAGCATTTTTTATGTCAACTGACTTGTAATTCAGCCTGTGGGCTGCTAGTATAAGCAGTGTTTTTATAAACCACAATAATAATAATAACGATTATTATTAGTGCGGCGTAGTCTCAACAGTAAACTTTTAGACGGATCAAAATGTACTATTGTACATTTGTACCATGTTGGTATTTTGTTTTGCTCCATAAAAATTAAACCTAATCGAAGCAAACATTATATCGATTTAATAAAGCAAATATAAAGTCACAAGCATTGCACGTATAAACTGTTGAAAAATCGCAGTAAATATATGTTTAAATAGTAATGGCCACATACAATAATTTAGGAAATATCCTAAATTCGTTTTGTATAAAGGCATTCATAAAACAGTTCACAATATTCAAACGATCGTTGATATTGTACTTTCTCTCCCTTGTAGGCTATATGATATCGACCAAATGCAAAACAGCACAAGCAGAAACAGAACACCAATTTAACAATTGCTTGTCACTCTTCCGTGTATCATCAGCCTACGGTCCCTACATCAGATGTAAGGGGCGGGGCTAGTATTCTGTCATAATTTCACGATAAAGGTTTCGACTGTTTCATGTATGAATTGCCGTAGACTATTTATCTTTGCCGCCGTATTTACCCAAGGGCAGGGAAACAGCGACCGCAAGGATTCCAAATAATCCACTGTGGATTGCCAACCAATTACCAGACCGACAAGGGGATTGGAGAGCATGGTTAGGATAACAACACTTAACATGCAGACCACCCGTCTTAAGGGGAAATACTATAGGTGCACTATAGCAATTATGAAAATGAGTTTAGTCATTAAGACGGTATTGATACATCTTAAAATAGATGTAATGATATTTTCTCATGTCCATGAACACTGTGCTACTAAGCCTTTTCCTACATAACTAATGTAATAATAATATCATTGATGTATTCGGATATTATCCGGTTACACTAAAACATATATAACACTAAAACCTAATGTTGAATTTCGGTCAAGTTTCTTTCCGTGTCTTTTTTCGCAACATTTGTGGCAGAAAACACTGTATGACACATTTGTAAATTACCGTAGAACACCTGTAATGTTTATGATGTAGTTGGTACCGTTGGTTCGATTATAATGCTTATATACTAGATGATCTTTTGACCTCATGTTCACATTGTCTTTGTGGAAAAATGAAGAAACAAATTGCTAAGATATTTTCTTTAATTTGAAGACGGTAGGCCTATACAAATTATATATTCGGCCACACGCGTGAGCATCCCATAACGAACTCTGGTTGTGTTGAAATTTGCAGATATATACGCCACGACAAACAATAATGAGCCTTAATTATCATGTTCAGGTAACAAATGTCCGAGGAATATGCAGGTATCTCCTTTACAATGATGCCATTTTTTTAATAATAGTGCAATAGATGAATCATAGATCGAAATAGTCTTTAGCCATAGTCATGCAAGTTGTATACAACACACATAATTATCAGGTCTTCAAGCCAAATTCATTAACCTTCGTCCTGTATTTAAACAAACTCGAAATTTGGATAATTGCAACTCACCGTAGACATAGGGCAAATATAGTTTAACACATACACTATGTACACACCATCGGCTGGCCGGTCAGTCATTGCACAATAATTATCTCTTATAGGCTCAAACTATTTGCAGCTACGAACCGCGCTCCCGCCTTAAGATAACACGCCATTAATTCAACTAATAACGTTATCATGAATGCCGTCGCATTCTTGTCATCTTCTTATGTTCTACCCTTCTTATATCTAAAGAGAAAAGGTCTAGATTATCTAACGGCGCGGAGGGTTCAATTATATTCCTGGCCGTAGGCCTAAGTGTTTGAAAAACAACACAAGTTCTTTAATGTTTCTGTTGCTGTAAGACATAAATATAATTAAAGCGCAAAGTATTTTGTGTAAAACATTAAAGTTGGTGTGTCCGTGCTTTTAGGGGGTTGCACCCTGGAAAATAGATTTTCAAATTGAATTGATATTTTTCTAGCATTGTATTTGTTATGAGATTTCGTATGAGACATCGCACAATTAAAATGCCAACGGCGAGTAATTTGGAAAAGAAAATCAAATTTTTAAAAGGCACAGACACCCTAAACTTTAACTATTGGTTTTAAAGTACTGCATACCATCCGTATAGCTGTTTCCAATTCGAAATAGTTTTTTATTTTATTGAAGAGATCCACCTAGCCGTCTAAATTCTTCATCGAGTCACTTCATTCTGTAGGCCAGCTAAAATTAATTATTTAGGTTTTCATCACTCGCATTTCAAGAAAATCGGTAAGGATACAAATTTTTAATTATTTTTTAATATCTTCCATCTTTTCAGGTTAAAGCCTTTATCGTGATACAATGCCAATGTGACGTGGATTGTAATGTGGATCGGCGCTGCCATCGTACCGACGCGTGCGTTTATGAACCACGGGCCAATTTCATAGAGCTGCTAAGCACAACAATTTGCTTAGCATGACAATTTGTCCTTGGCAAAAACAAGGTTACAGACCAAATTTTTACGTGATCTTTATTGCTTTTGATTAATAATCAGCTGTTTTTTTGCTTAGCATGGAAAACACGTTGAATTGTGGCTGGTAACCTGTTTTTAATGAGGAACACTTTTTTGTGCTCAGCAAATTTTTGTGCTGAGCAGCTCTATGAAATTGGCTCCACGCTAGAAGAGGACGTCCGCGTGTGGGATTAAAAAACGTTTGCCTTAAAATGAAAAAATTTGAAAGGAAAAAAACGAAAGAAAACCACCAACAAACAAATACCCCAATAAACGAACAAAACAAATAAAAATCGCGGCGGGCGTAAAAATCGGGACGAGTGGCAATGAAAACTGAATATTAATTGTCATGGCCCTAATCGACGTGTACGCTGCAAACGTTTCTTCTCAGAAACCACCGTTTATTCTACCTTTTTTCCTCACGTGAAAAGTGATACCAAATAATTTCGACCAGTTTATCGGTTGCAGAGATTCATTAAAATATATACACTGTACATGTACAAACCCTCGGTGTTATTGCTTCATTTTTGCTAGCTTTGTATAGACTCCCTGACTGCGTAGATCAATAAAGCTGGATGCGTGTCATATCGCGTGCCGCCCTAAGATATTTATTTATCATGCAGCCTTCTGAACTGGCTCGTAATTAACCAAGCCGGACCCTAATTAATGACCTAAATTTGTTAAACGAAATGTCATGCTTGTCTTCAGATGATCGACGGGACTGCCACACGTCACGCGTCTGTAATTAAATTTACCTGAATCACCTTCACCAATTTATAATAAATGCCGACGAATAGGATAACCGTATATAAGGAATAATTATCGATTTGCAGAATAATGTTCCAGCACATTATGTAACCGTCTGTTATCCGTTCGTATATACCGCGCAGTTTAACAGTTGAATAAATTGTAAAATTATATAGCGGACGTTAAACCATTTAAATGTTTAAATAATGTACATTCTTTCACTCTGAATAAGATATGTAATAACCTACATAATGTGTACATTAACTGATAGGTAACTCGGATCTGTATTAATAATACGTCAATTACCATGTTCGTGTTTCTCAATACTGTTGCCCAATACGGTTTACCCCTTTTGAGTTGTCTTGCATATTAAATTTTTGCGATCTAAAATCTCAACCCGTCCTTAAAATCTTTTGCACCATGCATGTTCTTGATATTTTTGTTTGTTCCGGACATGTTATACTATGTATAAATTCCTGTCTTTACAAATCCTACATATAAACGCGTTGATTTATGTTAAACTGCAATGATAAGTGTTGGACAATTGGAATATTTGCCGAAGTTCAATGACCTGTCTTTTTCTCTAACCATCCTTGCGTATATCGAGGAACGACGCAGCCAATCGAATTACACCTGCTGTACTGTGCGCCTTCGGTCAATGAATGTTTGCCTCTGTCTGAAAAAGCATAGATTTATTTCGAGGAGTGATCGAGTGTGATGATTCTTACCGGACATGCCAACCACCAATGGACTACACAAAATACCAAGAGGAGTCACGACAAATCCGAAACCCTTGTATTTCAACTCATAAAACTACTGCTTATTGTTCGCCAGGTTTCTATTTTCATGGCCTAATGAAATAAAGAAGCAGGAATTATTTTAAGGTAAAGACTGAAGCGTGGCAAACGCAAACTCTCATATCACTCTTTCTGCACCATGGCAGTAAAATCAAAATAAGGATTTGTTACGAGGAAATAAAACAAATCGTCCTGGACACCAAAATGTATTTTATGCTTAGGTATGGGAACCCGTAAAACATGAAAAACAGTTACTGTATAATCTCTACACAGAAATTATAAACGTTTACGTAATAAATGAAATCATGAAATCGAACTTATAGATTTCTTTGTTGTCATATATGAGGAGAAATCATCAGCGACAAATCCTCGCTTTTAAGGACATTATTTTGATAATATTGTCTGTGGCGTGACGAGACGTTACATATCTATGCTTATCACTACCCGAATTGGCTATGACTCTGAGTTTTTCCTCATCGATATAATATGTTTACAAAATGAGGGCAATTTACGGAGTAAAGGCTTCTGTTTGAGGCTTCTATATTTAGACCGACAACTGCAAGCCAAATTTCAATGGCCGTTTTTATTCAGGGATATCTTGGGTTGAAATTAGGTAAATCTAATGTCAATTTTAGCAATTCCACTAGTTGAGCTTTTACATGGAGAATGTTTCCTAATCACATCCTGGTTATTGTAGTAACCGCACACACTGTATGATCCTTCACGTCTTAAAACCAAACGTCTTCTCGAACGCAAAGACAATGTTTAATAGGGTTACTCTCCGTCTCGTGCTGACATTACATGTACATGTACAGTGGCGTGTTCGCATTCTAGTCACGTTTACTGATGACACAATTACCGCATTACTGTATAGCATGCCAACAAACACTCTGGGAGCCCAGACCTCGTAGATGAAAGGTTCGTTGTAATACAAGTAGATATAGGAGTGATTTCTTTACAAACATAGCTCATGCATTTCAGCATCTAATTATTTGCTCTTTGCGAAATATGAGCGTACCCTATTCTTTCGTTGGCCGTAACGTGACAAGATCAGGAATTATCAGTACTAGACATCTACGTACAATTATTGATTCCTGCATCCCCGACCAGTAATGTGTTTTATGAGATGGATGCATGGTTGCAACTGTCCCAAAATTATATATTTTATAAAACAAAGATTATATTTCGTCGTGTTAAGTTTTGATTCGGTTATATTTTAGCCGTTGAAACCTGTTCATTTTTGTTACTGATGTTACCTGTAATGGAGATGTTTCATTTTACCGCATCGGACTTCTTTCATTTTCCTATTGGAGTTGTATGTTAATTGACATGTGTTTTCTGGTTCGACGTGGAGATCTATGCCAGCACTTCTCTGGTGGTTTCGTCTTCTATCTTCTCAAAGTCATGTTTTTCTGATCACGATTGCCATAGTTATAGCACGTCTTGTGTTATGGCAGAATTCCGGTTAGGTGTCATATCCTTATCACCTGCAGGTGATATTGCTCAAGACGATCGTGCTGACTAAAATATGAGACACAACATTCCTAAGACGTTTTTCAACGCCTCAACGTTTGCCACCATTCTGAAATTGAGCAGCATTGTTATGAAAATGAAAGGAAAAGGGAAGAAGGGGGGGGGGGGGGGGGGGGGGGGGTTGGTAAGGGGGTTCGGAGGTTCGTATTCCCTAGTGCCCCCTTTTGAAATCTTGAATTGCCTTTAGCGAACCCCTTGACAAATGGGTACACGCCATGTACCCCGCTCGCAAATGTTCCTTTGTGCTCAGTAAACCACGGAAATTGACATGTTCAGTGGACGTCATGCCACTCTTATGCTCGAGTTGTTGCGGGAAGGATGATGTCAGTAGATTTCTGATTCCAGATCGTCTCTGACATAATGCAATATAGAAGCCACCCGTCTATCAAATTAAAGCTTTCAACATAGCGCCAGCTCGTTCCCTGGAGATATAACATGTAATATCGTTGTGCCGGGAATGCGACTCCTATTCGTATACTTGCAAGGGTTCAATATAGCAAAGAATCTGAAGTCCAAGGCATGCATGTCGCACAATCATGAAACCCGTCAGCTATTTTCGACTGTTTTGCAAATGAATTTAACGTTGTGCTTTGATAATTATGCATGGTTTTAAAAGGGGGGTGCAGGCTGCTGGTTTGACATGGATGCCTTTGTTTTTGCTTTAGGAATGAGTAATTGTATAATTCACAATTATGAAGAATGTCGATCAACAATTGTATATAAGATTGATGCTTCTTGGTGAATTATCGAAATGGTTGTATACGCGTACGTTGTTTCAACACCCATTTCAAAGAAAGAAAAACAAATCGGACAACGAAGCGGTTATTTGCAAAAATGTTTAAAGACAAAACAAGCAAGAATTCGGGCGATTCACAATGCAGTGCGCCACCAAGCGTTTGACTCAAAAGAGCCACTTTTAAACTTTACGGTCGACTTCTTCCGTATATTATACTGTAGTGAAATATATATTCTTCATTGTTCACGCGAGGTACAACACAAACATAAATGTATCCGGAAGCGTCGTTGATTAAAACAATGTTATTTGCAAAACAAAATTGGAACTTTAATAGTGCGCGTCCAAAAAGACGTAAAAACTGATGAGTTCATGCAAAATGAATACCGTTTTTCAAACTGATGCCGACTTTTCCCCATGATGCACTGCGGGTATAGCAGGATTTGCGCCTCCAACGGCAGCTTCTAGGTATTGTGAATCGCTCGAATTAAACACTCAAAGCAATTTAGTTTGCTTATTAGATTACAATAATGCATTACTACCTCTTAGCGTTCTTTAATTTACGTCACAGTATAGACATATATCGATAGACCTGAAAGCAAAATAACCCTTCTCATTGTCTTTTTATTCAGGCTTGTGAGCTGCAGTGCCTTTGGCGCTTTTGAGGGATCCTTGGTTTTATTACCAGAAGGAATTGATAACAATAATAATTAATAATAATAATATTGCCACAGTTAAAGGAAGACAATAAGATTTCCCCGGGTCAAAAGGGCAGCATGGATTAAGCTGAAATTATTGGCAAAAAAGAATCGGCGGTATTACGCGTATTTGATGGTTGCTCGGTAACATCACGTACTGTAGCTCATGTAAAGCATGGCGGTATTATAGCCAGAAGAATATTGAACTGTAGCGGTGCTTATTCTGTTATATCGTAACTAGTTCACGTCAGTATATACGGCATTCCGGCTTTTGGTAAACTACCAATACAATAATTTCAACGTCACAAAAACCGTGTCCATAATCGTCTGTTAATATTTCAAATTATTGCAGAATTTGCACGAATGTTTAATACGCACATACCCTTACGTAATTAGGGTTTACACATTCTCCACATTGGTTACCTGTTAATTATAAGCTGTCGCTAAATCATAATGTTTGTTTAAATCTCTGTATGTCAGCGATTGTTGTAAATCACCAAAGAGAGGCATTTACAGATCGCGAACGAGGCTGTGGATAAAAACGATCTTTGTCGTGTTTCCAAAAGCAGTCACTATTTGTACATCAACCAAGACTCCACAGGTACTCCACGAATCTTAATTCGTTGCTTAAAAACTTATCCAACCTACAATAGTAAATGGCTTTATGGTCAGTACGGTAGCTGACGTGTTTGCCGGTCCTTCAGTGTTGCCATCAACCTTACGATGAATGGCTTGATTAGATTTGTTTGACACAATGTACCCTATGCTGTGCCGAGTCTTTGGCGACATAATTGAAACTTTTCTGGGTCAATTTATGCACCGTGCACACAGTTTTGTAGATTTCATGTTCTATTCCTGAGGAGTTTTGATTATTACAACCTGACCGATGATGACACAAATAACTCGTGATGTTTTTGTTTTCGCCTGAATGCCGTCGTATAATTAAAGGTGACTGAAAACAAATATGATATGTTGATTTGTTTGTTGGCTCACTTTAAGACAAGAAGAATCTCTGAAACTAAGCTCTTAAAACAGTTTACTTGTCGTACATTTAAATGCTTTGTTGTACCGACCATTTCTGCTTCGCAAGAGCCAAAAGGCTATTCACAGTCGACCACAAAATTATTATCATTTCCCAGATAAAAGGCCTAATCAAAGACTGACTCAACGTGAATATAACTTAAAGATTTTGCCATAGCGGGTACATTTAATATTTCAATCCACCGCAATGCTGCATTGAGTGTAGATAGGACGTACACAATGCCTCTTTTTCAAAGTTAAAAGGCAATCGTGTATAAGATAAAACAATAAACAAGTTTTGAGGAAGATGATTTTTAAAACAAAACATTAGGATATTGTGATGTTATCTTTATCATACCCAATTCAATTTCAAAGAATCCCTTTAAACTGGGTCGGTGGAAATGTATAGTATTGGCTGTTTTGCACTTTTGGCTAAAGAAGGAATTCATGTCATATTTGAATTGATTTTACCTCCCTGATCGAGAAATAAATTGGCGGCCATCTCGAATTACAAAATGGCCGCCACCTTATTCGTATCATAACTTCGAGTCCGATTGTCATAATTATGATGTCAATTTTGGTGGCAAATCCCATGTTTTGATGGCAGCCATCTTGGATTTTTGATAACGGCCAACATTTTGGACCTAATTTACATAATAGTTTTAGACTCGAATGTCGTATATATCGAGTGTATTTTGTATTTTTGATACTGAGGAACCAAATCAAATCCCAATGGATGGCAGTCATCCTGAATATTTCAAAATGGCCGCCATTTGAGTCCATTATGGTGGCAAACCCCATGTTTTTGATACCAAGGAACCAAAGTAAATCATTGCTGACAAGGTACTCTCAATGGATGGCACCTATCGTGGATATTTAAAAATGGCTGCCATTTTAACGTAAATTACAGTGTCTAGGTTTTGCAACACTGGCATATTATATAAAAATAGTTTAATTAGCTTTGCGAAGTATGAATCAAAAATTAAATCCATTATTTTGTATAGGCCTATATATAGCCATTATCATGAATGCAGTCCAAACACTGCTTCGCCTTACGTACCCTGAGGCATTGGCTCTTCATAAATATTCACAATGAGGTAACATTTGTTTTAGGAAAATGATTTCAATTTAAAACGCTCCTTCGAGCAGGTTATTCGGGGCAGCTGCATTTCAGCTTGTTCCATCACTACTACATGTATGTAGAGTCACAGGCGAAAATTCTAGCTTGGGGTAGGGTTTTGCATCTTGATGACTGGATATATATTTACCGTCTGTGGTGAGTGCAGTCGTTGGTTATTGTTGAATTGGTAAGTCATCTTCAGTCACTTATTCAGTCAGTCAGTCACTCACTCAATCTCAAACACTATTCGTTCAATAGTCAATGAACCAGTCTCTCGATTAGTCAAACACAATTTTCATGAAAATCCTCATTCTGATTTTTTCTGTTCATTATCTCAACATTTCAACCGGATATTAACGTTAAACTCTACAATGAAATGATTTAAAATCAAGCTATTGTTTGCTACCGGTCGATTTATATATATATTTGTTCAATAATTTTTACTTTTCCCTGTCAATGTTATTTAGAGTCTGATACTACACTACTACAGTATACTTATACTCATCTTTGTTGTGCTTAATTTCAGCTTTAAACACCTGATGAAGCTCATACAAGGTGGACGAAATCTAGTGTGTAAATTAATAGTTGCTTGGTCTTGCTACGTCAGTCCTTTTTGAATTGTTTTTCTTCTATGTATGCTATAAGGCACCTGAGGGGTTTCGCGATTGCAAGTTTTGTCATCCTACTGTGTATATATATATTTATATATATTTATTTCTTATTGTTTTTGTTAATTTTTTCCAGTTTAATACATCGCAACAGTCAACAATCTTACAGAGTTATACGATTGTCCTTAATTTGCATTTAGATTGTTTTGAGAAACAGAGTGTATCAAGTACATGCACGCTGTTTGGAGGTCGTTGATGAATTGACACACAGCAGCGGGGTTGCTATTACTATTCACCCCTGTGATTAGCTCAACTTCAAATATAAAGTCAATGAAATAAACATATCCAGATACCTTTATTGTCAGAATTGATACGATATGACAGGATTTTCCTACCATTTGTAACGTCTGTTCTGCAGCTAACAGATGGTAAAATCTACACGACAAGCGTTCAATTAAAGGTCGGATCAAATTGCGGAGACTTTGAACTAATACTTAATATTGCTGTAATATATGTCGTCTTTCTATTGTTCTAAATTATTATGAATTTATATTAAATGTACTTATACAATTTGAATTGAGATGAATTGTGTCAATTACCGCTTCTATTATCTATCGAGACGAAGTATAGGAGATAGCAATTGTTGCTGTACGTCACCTTCTATAAATTGTGTAACATGCAAACCATCCCTAATGCGGCTAAAACGTTAATTTCATTGAAAACCCCTGAAGACATCGTTTTGTTCAAAGACCTGAACCCTTCATTGGGAATATAATTTGTCTACGACTCGGGACGTCATGTCGTAGCGGACAGCACAACATGCCGTAGGGAAGATTCCCTCTCTTCTCTCCCCGCTAATATTTTCGATGTCATTGACTTGCCGTGTTCCCCAGTTCTCCCAAAAGCTTTGAAGAAGAAACCGTTTTGGGGCTGTGTCCTACTCCTATATTTGTTCAAGGAGATGCTCAAAATCTATTACTTTATGTGTATTTTAATAATTACAGTATAGTTAAACATTTTCATAACAAATCCCGATAAACAAAAGTATTTAAAAGTGTCGCACCTCAAAGTGATGTATTTTGCTTAGTCCTGTCGGTCCGATAATGGCCTTTGAATATAAATACATGTACGTTTGTACGTTTATGTACGTTTTATCAGAAGGGTGACATAAGGATATTTCTATTTCATCAGTTTGTTTACAATTACGTCAAATATTTGAATTGAACGACTGAAAGCTAACGTCTAGTAGTAGTAATTTGTGATTTTGGTTGCCAAACGCTAATTAAAAGAAACAAAAACAGTAAGTCAATTGTTGACAGATGTGGGTCAATTCCTACATAATCACATAACAAGGTCGGTCGCCAGTGAGAGTAATCAAGGATATTGTAGTGGCATTTTAAAAAGAGGCTGGGAGGTGGGATTTATTTACCCGGTTAAACACAGTTGCTTTGGTTGTGTGACGGTGAGTTGTGATTGTACGTCGAGTCTCACGTCATGTAACTCTCGACCGCTTTTCATAATGGATCCAATATTTCTGCTTCATTTAAGGAATCCGTTTCTCTTTCTTTCCCTTTGCAGGAGGTTACCCTCGCTCCGTCCAAGTGAAGTGAAGTGCTTTTGCTGAATGAGTCGCGAGACGTCTGAGATACACACTCCTTGTCGCACTCTGCCAGGAACTAAACTCTAGTTATTCTTACCGTGCGACCTACTTGCCTTCCGAATCCATGAACAAACATTTTCTCCACCGTGAATTCCATAAGACTGTCCACAACAGACGTATTCGGTTTCAAAGAACATTTTTCTCGCAATGAGAAGCAATTTGGACAATGATTTTACCAGCTCGTAGATCTGTGGTAAATGTGTAATGGAGACATGTTAGAAGGGCCCACGTGCATGTCAACCGTGACTAATAAGTGAAGGAGAGACATCGACTGACAGCATCTGATACTTCAAGTTTCAGCGCTTCCAGCAGATACATGCGATTTAAATGATGCATTAAATTATCAAATATGCCGATGCTAACATGTCGATTACAACAAAACCACCATTACCAAAAGCAGTCGGAAGAAAGGAGGGAGATGACAGGGTTAAGTTTGCGTCGTCATAGTCTAATGGTTTCAGACGATCGTGGTTCCCCCTGAAAATTAACGACCTATGTTTTGGTGTTATTTACGGAATAACTAACTGGAAAGTGTGATTGGTCTGCTGTAAGACTGTTACACACACCTGGAGTAAGGCAATAACCACCTATTTGTTGATGTTGAAATTCAATGTGTGTTTTCCGTTGTATTGTCTAGTTTGACTGCCTAAATCGCCGGCATATACGCCTTCCAGCTCTCGTTAATATGATAATGAGTGCTGAGCATGCAGACTGAAATATAGCATTCCCTGCATCTATACAAGCATAGCACTCTGCAGTAAACCTTTTTGTGCTTAAGACCAAATAACCGTGCCGTCGTTGTTGTATATACTGTCCTGACTGGGGTGTACTGTGGCCTAATGGTTGAAGTGAACACACCCCAGACAGGTGTCATGATGGGTAACTCGGACAATATGACGAGTATGATCGCCCTGACACCTAGTGTTACTGTCATGACCCCTATTACTATGATGGGCACGGGGTTATTTGGTAACATCATAGCTCTTGGTGTGTATCATTGCTCTGGTCCTGCACACCGCAACCTTCCATTCTATGGCTTGATGAAAGGACTGCTATGGACCAACGTGGTGGGCTATTTAGCCGTGTACCCGCTTATTATAGCCGCTTATTTCAACGG